>JAJQKJ010001126.1:0-63843 GCA_029574335.1 Rana kukunoris | reverse complement strand
TTTTGAGAAGTTATTGCAAGACTCAATGAAAAGTAATGCAGGAACCTTTTTCAAAGTTGCTGTGACTTGAGTTGCAACAATTTGAGTGGTTCTATTGCCATAAATAGCATGACAAATTGCATTGGTGTGAACCAGGGCTAAAGTGTATGTCCAGCCAAAACCTTTTTTTCATAGTTTGGACAGAGTGAGAAAGAACCGGAACCCTTGTTAGATTTTAACTGTGATCTGAGGCTCCAGATTTTACCATACTTAAAGTGGTTGTAAAGTCAGGATAATAAATAACTGCTATCCCCTCTGTTTAATCAAGATCTAAAGTACTGTGTGTCCGTTTTTTTTAAATTCCTAATCCTAAATACCTTCCTTCACAGCACTGATGTGCAGTCATGTGACATTCCTTTGCTCTCCTTCCCCGATCTGGCCAGCAGAGGAAGGTCACATGACTGCACATCAGTGCTGTGAGAAAAGGTATTTAGGATTAGAAGTTAAAAAAATGGACACACAGTACTTTAGATCTTGATAAAACAGAGGGGATGCTAGTTATTCATAAATGGTATTTTTCAAGCCACAGGGAATAGAAGCAGGAGGAGAGGATCAGGGAGGAAATATCTATCACACACAGGCTTTGGAATTGACTGACAGGCAGGAAGGGAGAGACTCAGAGCAGAGAGCACACAGAGGGATGGCAGAGCCACGTAAACTGACCACGGTATCGGGGAAGCAGCCATGATTACCGTGGTCAGCACACACAGAGAGACACAGCAACAGGCAGGTCCAACCTGGTATTTTACACATACCATGGTACAAATTACAAAGCACAAGCACTGTGCTGTTTAAAGTAGAATTCCACCCAAAAGTGAAAGCTCCGCTGATCTGCTTCCTCACCCCTCTCTGGTGCCACATTTGGCTCCTTTCAGGGGGAGGGGGGAAACGGGGACCGTTTTTTGACAGGTACCCATCCCCACTTGCAGGAGACAGCGCTGCAGTGCTGTCCCTCGGAAATTCAGCCCCCCTGCTTCCTCCTCCGCCACCATCCAGTTAGCACAGTGCACTTCATGCATGCACACTAGGGAAGGCTTTATAGCCGGTTTCCCTTACCATGAATGGCCGTGGCAACACCCGAGAGCCGATCCAAAACTCAGGCCAACATTGCAGGATCCCTGGACAGGTAAGTGTCCTTATATTAAAAGTCAGCAGCTGCAGTATTTGTAGCTGCTGACTTTTATTTTTTCTCCCAGGCTGAAACACTGCTTTAACTAGCCCTAAAAGGAACAGGGTCTTTTTATTTTTTTAGGTTACAAACACTTTAAGTTGGTCATGCTTGGATCGAAAATCCCAGCTGAACTGTCCATATTTCATTCCATGTTTGGCCACTGTGGTTGAACAGAAGTCAAACTAGCAATCGACTTCTGTACAATCATCCTGTTGGAAAAAAAGATCCTTGATCAGTGTTGCAGGCTATAGACTGCAGCACTGATCTGTGATTCTGAATACTCGTGCTGTCAAACAAAAAAAGAAAGCACGATTCCCCTATCCACCTTGGCCATCTAAAGCCCATACTCACACACATCAGACTTTTTGACAACAATGGTCAGACAGTGTGACGTGTTTGATCGGACAATCTGATCGTGTGTATGCTCCATCGGACAATTGTTTTCGCTTTTTCATCGGACAAATGTTCGGTGTGAATGCTCTCAAACTTTTTGGCAACAAATGTCCGATGGAGGCTAATTAGATCTTGTGTACACAAGTCCATTGGTCTAAAGTCCAAAGTACAAACACGCATGCTCAGAACCAATGCTAAATATCAGACAATAGCAGAAGTTGCTCAAAGGGTGGCGATAAAGAGCTGAAAAACCATGTGATTTGGTGAAAGTTGGCTGAAAAAGTCCTGGCATGTGTATGCATACCAAGTTCACGGCCAATGCCCAAAATCCATGGAAAAGTCAGATGGAAGTCCGATCATGTGTATGAAGCTTTAGTGTGACGTTTTCACTAGGCAAGAAGTGAGGAAACATTTGAAATAGGGAACATAGACAGCAATTAAAATCTGAATGGGGGTTATAGCCTTTCCTTGCTTTACTAAAGAGATTGCGGTCTGTGATGCTGTTGGAGATTTTTCCTCATTTCCTGTATCTTTACAATGAAGCTCCACATAGCAGTAAAAACCCAACATGGGTTCTAATTATTCCCCAATCCAACCAAAAATGTAATTAATGTTTTGGCTTGGCATCCACTTTACTGCCTGCTTTGCAGAGTGCGTGTGTGTTTTGTATTTTTATTAAAGCGGAGCTCCAGCCGCAATTTTTTTTTTTTTTAAAGTCAGCAGCTACTAACAGTGTAGCTGCTGACTTTAAATACGGACACTTACCTTGTCCTACTTGCCCGCGCTGATGGGCCCCCCGATGCCGGTCCCACGATCGCTCCGGGTCCCGCGCCGCCATCCACACTATGGGAAACAGGCAGTGAAGCCGTACGGCTTCACTGCCCATTTCCTACTGCGCCTGCGTGAGTCTCACGCTGGCTTGTGAATGGGCGCGCTGCTCTCTGAGAACACACACAGTTCCCAGAAAGCAGCGCGCCCCATTCACAAGGAGAAGGACAAGAAGAAAAGGCACCGCGGAGTGGAAGAGGCAGATTACGGACTTCCGCATAGCAACAGGTATTTCGGGTGAGTATTTTTTTTTTTTTCAGGTTTCTTTTATTTAATTTTTTTAAACAACATGGGAAAATGTTGTTTTCCTGGGTGGAGCTCCGCTTTAAGTTAAAGTAAAAATAAAGTAAAAGTACACAAGAACAGCAAAATAAAAATGTTGAAAAAAAAAATAGATCTCAAGAACCATTGTAACCTTTAAAAAAAAAATCTAACTTAATTTTGCCTTCCCCTTGACCTGATGCATTATGCTGCAATGTCCCATATTTTTACAAAATGTTGTAAAAAAAAATAAAAAAAGTTTCCTTCATTCTTGTCACAAGCTGTGACTTAAACCATGGATACATCTATTTTTTAATTGTAACAGTCAATTTTTTTCTAATTACATTTCCATTATGCCCTGCACACTGGCTGGATTTCATAACAGACTGACAATGGAATTGACTGTTCTCGGTGCTGAAATGAGGACAAAGAGAAGGTTTTCTTCAGTCACCACCCATCTGCTGGGGAACATATTACATGTTTTAGCTGATTTTTATTTGCCTTTTTTATTCAAAGTTTACAATTTGATGTTTAACATAATTATTTATACAGAAAAATCATTTGAAACTTCCAACAACAAATGTTCGATGTGAGATTTTGGTCGAATATTCGTCGCGTGTTTGCTCCATTTAATTTCCAACAACTGTTTGAGAGCTGGTTCTTAATTTTTCCGACAACAAAAGTTCTTGTCTGAAATTATGATCGTCTGTATGCAATTCCTACGCGTGCTCAGAATCAATTAGACGCATGCTCTGAATCACTGAACTTAATTTTTCTCTGCTCATCGTAGTGTTGTACGTCACCGCGTTCTTGACGTTCGGAATTTCCGCCAAAAAATGTGTTACTGTGTGATTAAAGAGGAGTTCCACCCTAAAAATTAAGTTTCCCTTAATCCCCTCCCCCTTACATGCCACATTTGGCATGTAATTTTTTTTGGGGGGGAGTGGGGGCTTCAGGAGGAGTGGGACTTCCTGTCCCACTTCCTGCTTCCGCTGAGGGGCTGGTTAGGCGATTAAGCCTTAATCGCCTACACCAGCCCCTCCCTGTAGGCGATCGCATGGGACACATGACAGGTCCCATGCGATTGCCTGTCCAATCAGCGACAAGCCGCGCCGCGCGCATGCGCAGTGCGGCTCGCGCACGCGCAGTGGGTGCCTGGCCGTGAAGCCAAAGGCTGTCACGGCTGGGTGCCCATAGTCAGGATGGAGACGCCGGCCGGGGAGGGGGGGAGAGGAGCGGAGCCCCGGTCGGCGCGTCGCTGGAACGCAGGAGCAGGTAAGTGAGTGTGTTTATTAAAAGCCAGCAGCTACACTTTTTGTAGCTGCTGACTTTTAATAAACACCATTTTTGGCTGGAACACCCCTTTAAGCGAACAATCCGTCGGAAAAAAATCCACGGTTTTGTTGTCGGAAAGTCCGATCATGTGTGCGCGGCATAAGTTTGCAGTGTGTGTAATCTGATCTCCCAGCTCATAAAGTTTATTTACAGCAGATGCTGTTGTGTGAACCTACAGACATAGATGATTTATATGTGAAAGTTCATAGTTTATTTAAATAAAAAGGAATTCGTTTTTCTAAGATGTGTTTCAGTACTAAATCTATTCAGTATATAAGAAGTGTGTTTCTGTAAATTTTGTGCCACTGCCATATCTCTTGCCTGCTCATTGGCATGCTAGTGTCATCCCCCCGTAGCTCTCCTGTATATATGGTAAAATCTGGAGCCTCGGATCACAGTTTAAATCTGACAAGGGTTTCCGGTTCTTTCTCACTCTGTCCAAACTATGTAGAATTACTAGATGTAGAAAAGATTTTTTATATTGTCCAAACTATGAAAAACATTTTTTGGCTGGACATACACTTTAGCCCTGGTTAACACCAATGAGATTTGCCATGCTATTCATGGCAATGGAACCATTCAAATTGTTGCAACTCAAGTCGCAGCAACTTTGAAAAAGGTTCCTGCATTACTTTTCTGCAACTTCATTGAGTCTTGCAATGGCTTCTATAAGCTGGTCATACTTGGATCAAAAATCCCAGCTGAACTGTCTGAATTTCGTTCCATATGTGGCCACTGAGGCTGAACAGAAGTCAAACTAGCAATCAACTTCTGTACAACCATCCTGTTGGAAAAAAGCTACTTGATCAGTATTGCAGGCTATAGACTGCAGCACTGATCTGTGTACTCCTTACTGTCAGAACACAAAAACAAAGCAGGGGCGATTCCCCCATCCACCTTGGCCAGTCTAAAGGCCTGTACACACGATCAGATTTTCCCGACAACAATTGTGTGATGGCAGGATTTTTGTCAGATAATCCGACCATTTGTATGCTCTATCACAGGGTTCTCAAAACTGTGGCCTGAGGGCCGGATTCGGCCCTTTGCTAGCCTTCATCCGGCCCTTGGGGCAGTATTGCTCCCAACAATATGAGGCACTATTCCTCCCAATGGCACCAAGAATGTCTAAGTCATTCCTTAGACCATGGGTGCTCAACCTGTGGCCCTCCAGCTGTTCCAAAACTACAAGTCCCATGAGGCATTGCAAGGCTGAACAGTTACAAGCATGACTCCCAAAGGCAAAGGCATGATGGGACATGTAGTTCTGAAACATCTGGAGGGCCACAGGTTGAGCACCCATGCCTTAGACCAGGCATCTCCAAACTACGGCCCTCCAGCTGCTGTGGAACTACACTTCCCATGAGGCATTGTAAAACTCTGACATTTGTAGACATGACTAGGCATGATGGGAATTGTAGTTCCTGAACACCTGGAGGGCCGTAGTTTGGAGACTCCTGCCTTAGACTAATAGCAATGATGGAGCACTATTCCTCCTCCTACTGCCCACCAACACTGGGGCCATATTTATTCTCACTGATGCTCGGCCCTGGGACATTTTGTACCCTGACTGGTCAGAATCCGGCCCCCCTGAAGTCTGAAAGACCGTAAACTGGCCCTCTGCTTAAAAAGTATGGAGACCCCTGCTCTATCGGAAAGTTGTCGTAATTTTCGACAACAAATGTGGGATAGCATGTGCTCAAATTTTCTGACAACAAATGATTATCCAATCATGTGTACACAACTCAGTCAGACTAAAATCCAAAGTACAAACACGCATGCTCCGAATTAATTCTAACCATAAGACAACATTAGCAGAAGTTACCCAAAGGGTGGTGCTAAACAGCAGAAAAAACGCATAGTTTGTATGTTGGCTGAAAAAGTTCTGCCGTCTGTATGCCAACGCCCTTTACACAAAATTCCACAGATTTGTCCGATGGAAATCCGATCGTTTGTACAAGGCTTAAGTGTGATGTTTTCACTAGGCAAGAAGTGAGGAAACATTTGAAACAGGGAACATAGACAGCAATTAAAATCTAAACGGGGGTTATAGCCTTTCCTTACTTTACTAAAGAAGAAGAAAGGTCTGTGATGCTGTTGGAGATTTTCACTAATTTCCTGTATTGTCACGGGGACAGCAGAAAGCAGAAATCTTTATAATGAAGCTCCACATAGCAGTAAAAACCCAACAGGGGTTCTAATTCTTCCCCACTTCAACCAAAAATGTTAAGAATGTTTTGGCTTGGCATCCACTTTACTTCCCACTTTGCTTTGCAGGGTGTGTGTGTGTTTTGTATTTTTGTTAAAGCGGAGGTCCAACCCAAAATTTTTGAAAAAAAGCCAGCAGCTACAAATACTGCATCCGCCGACTTTCAAAAAATGGACACTTGTCCAGTGCGCCCGCGACGTCGGCAGCCAAGGCCGAGCAATCGCTCGTCTCTCGGCTGCCCCGCCGCCATCCTCGGTGAGGAAATCAGGAAGTGAAGTGTTGTGTCTTCACTGCCCGGTTCCCTACTGTGGTCACTCAGTGGTCACAGCTCTCTCCTGGGACCATTTTTTTCCCCAGGAGACAGTAGGGGGAGTGGCGTGGCTTCCCCCGGATGTGGGTGCAAATACCTGTCTTAGACAGGTATCTGCACCCCCATCCCCCTGAAAGGTGCCAAATGTGACACCCGGGGGGGAAGGAGGGGTTCGAAAAGCGGAAGTTCCATTTTTGGCTCGAACTCCGCTTTAAGTTAAATGAAAAGATAAAGTAAAAGTACACAAGAACAGCAACAAAAAAACAAAACAAAAAAATGGTGAAAAGAAACAAAGAACCTTTAAACAAAAACTACCTTAAAGGAAAAAAATGTTTTTGCTGAATTGACTGTTTACAGGGTATAGAGACATAAAAGTTAACTGATTCCTTTTCAAAATGATTAAAAATAGATCAAAATCAATCATATAATGTGCCTGCAGGTTAGTTTCACTTTTGAACTGGCTTCATGTTTCTGCAAAGTAGAAATAGACACACATAACAAAAACAAACAAATCCAGGGCAGTGTTTTGTTTTTAAAATTAATCTGATTGGTTCTGGGAAACAGACAAGCAGGAAGTGTGGAGAACAGAGCAGGATTACAGCAACTTCAAAGCAAAAACGAACAATAAGGACATGAAACCAGTACTGCAGTAAGGTAAAGGAAGCTATTTAGCTAAAAAAAAAATTCCTTTAGTGATCCTTTAATTTTGCTTTCACCTTGACCTGATGAATGATGCTGCAATGTCCCATATATTTTTTTATTTTAAATATTGTAAAAAAACAAAACCACAAAAACAAACAGAGTTTCCTTCATCCCTAGTCACAAGCTGTGCCTTAAACCATGGATAGATTTGTTTTTGAACAGTAATTGTAACAGTCAGGTTTATTTTATTAAATTTCCATTATGCCCTGCACACTGGCTGGTTTTCATAACAGACTGACAATGGAAGCTCCTGTTCTTGGTGCTGAAATGAGGACAGCGAGAAGGTTTTCTTCAGTCTCCACCCATCTGCTTGGGGAACATATTACATGTCTTAGCTGATTTTTATTTGCCATTTTTATTCAAAGTTTACAATTTGATGTTTAACATCATTATTTATACACAAACATTATTTGCAAATACACATTTAGAGCAGAAGGTATCACTGATACTTAGAAAACCTACTGGGCTTTCCAGAAAGCATTGCCTGGATTCCTAGTAAGACTGTATAATATAGAATAGAAGGGAGAATTGAGCAGGAAATATCCTTCTTGTGTACCCAAGTCTGCAGTGTGTGTAATCTGATCTCCCAGCTCTTAAAGTCTATTTTAAAGCAGAAGATGTTGTGTGAACCTGCAGACATAGATGATTTATATGTGAAAGTTCATAGTTTTATTTAAATAAAATGGAATACATAATTTTTTCAAAGATGTGTTTCAGCACTTATATTCAATATATAAAAAGTGTGTGTCTAATCTTTCTGCCGCTGCCCTGTCCCCTGCCTGCTCATTGGCCTGCTAGTGTCATCCTCCCGGAGCTTTCTTCATCCCATCAGCCCAACCAAGTCCCTCCCCCTCCTGTATATGAGCTTACAGAGCATTCACTCCAACTGCAAGCCTGATTTCAACCTTCATCTGCTGGGCAACAATTTAGTATTGTATAAAGTTAAAAAAAAATTACGCTGCCCCCTACTAATTGAACAAAAATTATATTACCTAAATGTGAAGTGAACACACTATTAATTGTGAAAATATGATTTGTGAAAATATGGTGAAAAGTTAAATCTTCACACTTGGAATGTGTAGGTGCTGCAAATTAATTAGCCTGAATAAAGCTCAAAACTTATTGGAAAAGAAAGATCAATTGCTACACCCGACGCGTTTTCCCCCTTTAAAGGAGTTGTAAAGGAATTTTTTTTTTGCCTAAAATTAATGTCTGCAAGGTAGACAGACAGAATAGTGTAATGATTCTGTTAATAAATGAGTAAATACCTATTAAATTCCTTCGTCTATATCTCCTCCGGCGTTCTAGTTTCTGTTCTCTCAATCACTTCCTGGTTTGCATCACTTGTTCATGTAAGAACTACATTTCCCAGTATGAATTGCGGCACGCCAAGTAATTCACACCTCCTTGAAGTCTCTAACACGTAGAGTGTATCCTGCCACACAGATGTAGTTCCCAGGAGGGGGCGAGCACGTTACTGACCACCGCAGTAAAGTCTCCCTTCACGGTGGTCAGTAAAATCAGACAAGCAGGAAGTGAACAGAACAGAGAAGAAATAGAGCAACTTCTGAGCAAAAACTAACAATGAGGAAGTGAAAAGAGAAATGTCTGCAGGTAAAGGATGCTTATTATGAAAAAAAAAAATTTCCTTTACAACCCCTTTAAGGATTCTACTGGGAACGGAGGCCCAATATTGAGCCCAATATTATCATCTGTCTGATAAGTGGACAATTTTTTTTTATCAGCATATCGGATGTGATTGTATGAAGTTAAAGCGGAGCTCCACCCAGGATAACAACATTTTACAATGTTGTTTGAAAAAATAAAAAAAAATAACCTGAAAAAAAAAAAAAAAATACTCACTTGAAATAGCTGTTGCTATGCGGAAGTCCGTAATCTGCCTCTTCCTGAACCGCGGTGTGTTTTCTTCTTCTTCTTCTTCTTCTTCTCCTTGTGAATGGGCGCGCTGCTTCCTGGGAACTGTGTGTGTTCTCAGAGAGCAGCGCGCCCATTCACAAGCCAGCGTGAGACTCACGCAGGCGCAGTAGGAAATGGGCAGTGAAGCCGTACGGCTTCACTGCCTGTTTCCCATAGTGTGAATGGCGGCGCGGGACCCGGAGCGATCGTGGGACCGGCATCGGGGGGGGCCGTCAGCGCGGGCAAGTAGGACAGGTAAGTGTCCTTATTTAAAGTCAGCAGCTACACTGTTAGTAGCTGCTGACTTTAAAAAAAAAATTTCCGCGGCTGGAGCTCCTCTTTAACCAACTTAGTTTTCACGGTTTCTTGCTACATGGGATCTTCTGCATTTTTGTGTTTTTATACCATATGGACTAGAAGAATTCACATTTTTTTTTATAGTTTTTATGGACTCATTAATGTGTTAATTATCACAATGGGTTTTTTTGGTCATTATTACTTGAAATGCATTTATCACTCAATTTCGTGCAACAGCATTGTATCACTTTTTTGTCTAGAAACTATATTCATTGGATACACTTTTTAGGTTGCGCAATTGATCTTTCTTTTCCAAGACAATTTAGTATGAAGACAGATTTAAGGTATTGGCTGAAATAAAATAATGCTTTGGGTCCATTGTAGGAATACAATTTTTTTTATTTTTTTTTTATTGAAGCCTGGATTGCAACAAATGCTATAAAATCACAGTTAAGTAAGAAGAAGCTGAACACTTATGTTAAGACTATTTATTAATTATCATACAAATAACAGGAATTGTGAACATTTGTGGTTGACAGATTGTTAGAAGATCAGCGACAGGAGAAAGGAAAGGAACATCGTATAGTAAATCTAAAACAGAGAGAAGATACAATTACTGTATATAGCTGTGCACTCCAGCATTTTGTACTTAAAGTTTTACTAAACCCAGAGCCCTGCATTCACTATATCTGGTCTCCCATGGTACACAGAACATGGAAATGCAATTGTTTTAGTAAATATAAACTGTTAACCCCTTCCATACAGGGCATTTTCACCCCCTTCCTGCCCAGACCAATTTTTAGTTTTCAGCGCTGTTGCACTTTGAATGACAATTGCGCGGTCAGGCAACACTGTACCCAAATTAAATTTGATCATCTCTGCGGTTTTTATTTTTTGCGCTATAAACAAAAGAAGAGCGACAATTTAAAAAAAAAACACAATATTTTTTCCTTTTTATTTAATACATCTCACAATATTTTTTTTTTTTAAAACGTTTTTTCCCCTCAGTTTAGACCGATACGTATTCTACGTATTTTTGGTAAAAAAAAAAAACGCTATAATCGTATATTGATTGGTTTGCGCAAAAGTTATAGCGTCTACAAAATAGGTGATAGATTTATGGCATTTTTATTTAATTTTTTTTACTAGTAATGGCGGGGATCTGCGTCTTTTTTTTTGTGACCGTGACGTTGCGGCGGACATGTCGGACAATTTTGACACGTTTTTGGGACCGTTCACATTTACACAGCGATTATTGCTATAAAACTGCACTGATTACTGTAAATGTAAATGTGACTGGCAGGAAAGGGGTTAACACTAGGGGGTGCTGAAGGGGTTAAAATGTGTCCTAAAGTGTGTTCTAACTGTAGGGGGAGGGGGACTCACAGGGGGAGGAAACCGATGTGTGTTCCTCTGTACTGGGAACACACATCAGTCTCCTCACCGCTGACAGGAGGTGGATCTGTCTGTTTACACACACAGATCCACACTCCTGACGTGATTGCCGGAAATCGCGGGTGCCCGGCGGCAATCACGGCCGTCGGGCACACGCGCGGGATCGCACACCCTAGAACGCCGTGAAGACTGGACGTTGTGCAACGTCCAGTCTCATCGGCGAGGGGATCACCATGACGCGATTCCCCTATGGGCTGGTAAGGAAGGGGTTAAAGTCCCTTTCTCATCAGCTTTATATAGCACTGACTTATATCAGTGTCAGGCCAAGCACTGGTTAAAGATTGTAGGAAGATTTTTCATTCTCCTCTGACTGTCCCATGAGGCTGCAGGACCCCTCACCCTCTGTCTGGAAAGTGCTGATTGGACCTGTGCTGGTTACATGCACCCCCCCCCACCTTTAAAAAAAAAAAAATACAAACCCTGGCCCAAAACTCCTACAACTGACACCACAAAACCTAACCTGTGTTATATAAGGTTATATAAGGTGGTGGCTTAAACCTCTGCGACATTACTTTTCTCCCTGCTGCATACTTGTGTGGTCCCTCATTGCACTTCACGTGGCCCCCTGGAGGGGTACAAGCCCGTCTTTTGCACCCCGAATGCTGTGATAAAAATGTTGAAGAGAACGGTGATAAACACAAGTACGGTCGCAACATTGTTCAGCATATCCAGACCCAGATGCTTGGAAACATCATTCAGGTTCTTCCGAGCTGGAGAGGGGAACAGACACAATGGAAATAGGCAAATAAAGCTTGTAAGACTACATCTAAGTACATCTAAAACTTAATTGAATGACAGTTATGTGTATCATGAACAATTAGCCATTTTTTTTCTCAACAAAACACTGTTTTATTTCCCTTTTTTATTCTTCATTACATCCTAGTGTTGCTAATCTCCTGCAGCTTCTTTGCAGCCACTTTATGTCTACCTGCTTACCAGTGATAGCTACATTGTATTTCTCAGCCGAGTTTCCTGATGATAACAGTGAACCATGCCTACATATTGTGTGTTGAAATAGCCACATATAGTTGGTATCAAAAGCCTGGGTGACAGGGCAACAATGCAGAAGCACAAGGGCAGAGCACCCTATAACAGGAAGTGCCTTGACAAGGACCATAATTACATATCCATTGGCAGCCATTTTGTTTTACCCCAGGCAATGGGACACGGATGGGAAGACACATGGGAAACGCACAATTAAAAGATATAGTGACACAAGGAAAAATAAGGACAAGATCAGAATTAATCACAATGCATGGGTGGCAATCGGTAAGTAATTGGGAGTATATACAACTCAAACACTTAGTAAGCCCAATATCTCAACCAATCAGAGATGAGAAAACACTGAACCCAATCGAAAAACTTTGCAATTTCAAAACGCCTGTGAAACATGGAATCTCTCAAATGTATGATATTTTAACAGAATTAGAAGAAAGTGGGGCCCTACCCTTCATAGGAAAATGGGAACAAGACCTAGCAATAAAGCTAGATGAAAGACAAATGATAGGAGCAGTATATAATTATGCAACAGATATCACTACGATAGAAGCTAACTACAAGTGCTTGGTAAGATGGCACCTGACCCCGGATAGAATTAATCAATTTCAGCCTAATAGGGAAAAAACAATACACATTTGGTGGGAGTGCCCAAAAATAAAAGAGTATTGTCATAGTATCCTAGACTACACCGAAAACATAACCGAGGAAAGGATTCCCCAAACCCCCCCCCCCCCCCACACAAAAACCACCACACTTGCACGCACACAAAATTGGTTTAACACGCACGCACTTTGGCCATGCGGTCTCCTAAAAAAGAGAGGCGAAGGACCTACGGGGCTGGCTGGGTGGGCTAGACCCCCTCACTCCCTCCTAGGGGGAGTCCCTCTGCCCCGTTGGGCTCCCAAGTGGAGCAGGTAGGGCGGGGTGAGTGGGAGGCCCCCCCTCACACCCGCCATTGCCACCCGGGGGCATGGAGAAGGATGGCAGATTGCCTCTGGGGGGAGGGTCTGCCTACTCCCAACTCCTGCAGTCCGGCTCCTCTCTCTGGAGTTCACGCACAAAAATACACTTTAAAAAAAAAAAGACTTGAGGCTGCAATTGGTGCCAAAGGTGCTTCAACAAAGTATTGAAAGGCTGTGAATACTTATGTACATGTGATTATTTTCGGTTTTTAATTTTTAATTAATTTGCAAAGATTTCAAACAAACTTCTTTTACATTGTCATTAAAGTATTGTTTGTAGAATTTTGAGAAATATAATGAATTTAATCCATTTTGGAATAAGGCTGTAACAACAAAATGTAGAAAAGGTAAAGCACTGTGAACACTTTCAGGATGCACTGTATCCTTTTCCCACTGTAATAGGGAATGTTTTTGTTCTCTTTGTCTCCCCTGGATAGAGTTTCCATCACTTCATGTAAAGCTGATCCCCTGTAACCTGGACAGGAAGTATTTATTTCAGAATTTTATATTGTGCCAATAGTTTACACAGTGCTTTACATACTGTACATTTACATTAGTACTTATCCTCAAGAAGCTTACAATCTAAAGTAAATTTAGATGGCAGCCAATTAACCTACCAGCATGTTTTTAGAGTATGTGAGGGAACCAGAGTACCTGGAGGAATATCACGCAAACATTCATGCAAGATCCACACGGAGTGGATGTTTGGGGGAATCTTCTAAATGATGACTCAGCAATAAAAACCTGGAAGAGGCATTGACCCTCCCCTGTGCTATCCTAAAAATAAAAAATCGGTCTTTTACTATCATGCTCCCCAAGTAACCCCTCTTACCGATAATAATGAGAAGGATTCCGATGACCAGCTGTAAAGCCAGGGACAGACTGATGAGGGTAATGAGAGTGACATAGTAGGTGAAGCTTGGCCCCTGCTCGAGAACAGCCTTCAGTTGAGTTGCATTTGCCATAAAGAGCGCCACGTCCAGCATGCTTTCAGCAACACTCTTCTTGGTGGCATAATGATTAAGATTCATGGGTGATCCACTCTGCCGCTCTGCTGAATTACCACCAGCCTGCAAAACAAGTCACTGTGTCAATAACTACTGAATCTATTCAGTAAATACTGCAGTTGTGCTTAAAGGGGTATTAAAGGTTCGACAGCCTAACACTCCATCTCCAGCTTCCACCCAAACTCCACTGATCCTGAGTATTTGAAGGGACCTGCCCCCCTGCCAACCCATCTGTTGGGAGATCAGGACAAATACAAAGGGTGCAGTGGGGATACAGACAGCAAAAAAAAAAACTGAAAGGTATGTTAACTCTTCTACACTCATCCAAAACTAAAATAAACTTTTTTTGAGAATGACACAAATATAAATGTTCACGAAGTCTGTTTTTATGATGGCAATTTGCATATACGCCAGAATGTTATGAAGAGTGATCAGATGAATTGCAGATAATTGCAAAGTCCCTCTTTGCGGTGAGAATTAAGGCCCCTTTCACATGTCCGTTTCGCTTGTCCGCTCATTACAAGTCCGTTTACGGTCTGTTTCCATCCGATTCCCCATAGGGGATAGCGGAGGAGAGACAGGGCGGTCCCTGCATAGTCCAAAAAATGGACGGCTTCGTGTGAAAGAGGCCTAACTTTATCTCCCCCAAAAAAATTCCACTGTCCAGGCACAAAAGAACCAGCTGACATCATGTCAGTGATTCTTTTGTTAACACAGGTGTCAGTGTTGACGAGGACAAGGCTGGAAATCACTCTGTAATGCTAATTGAGTTAGAATAATAGACTGAAAGCTTTAAAAGGAGGGTGGTGCTTGAAATTATTGTTCCTCCTCTGTTAACCATGGTTACATGCAAGGGAACATGTGCAGTCATCATTGCTTTGCAAAAAAAGAGATTTACATACAAGGATATTGCTGCGACTAAGATTGCACCTAAATCAACCATTTATTGGATAATCAAGAACTTCAATGAGAGAGATTCAATTGTTGTGAAGAAGGCTTCAGGGCACCTAAGTAAGTCCAGCAAGTGTCAGGGCCATCTCCTATAGTTGAATCAGCTGAGGGATCGGGGCACCATCAGTGCAGAGCTTGCTCAGGAATGAAAGGAAAAGGGGGCAGTTTCTTGCCCTCCTTTTCATCATGGGAAAGCGATGGGGGGGTTAACAGTTCCCTGGCTCCACTGGTGGCTTGGGTGCTGTTAGGAATTAATAGGTCAGCTTGTCCTTTGAATGACCTTTCCTGGGGTCTGCCTGGAGAGCCCGGGAGTGAGTCATTCAAACAGCTGGTGAACTCCAGGTGACCTCTACTGGGGTGAGTTTTTTGCAGGCTTTTTGGCCAATGGCTGACCTTTTCCTGGGGTCCGTCTAGAAAGCCCGGGAAAGGCCAGTTTAAACTGGTCTGAAGCAGTGGACTCCAGCTGTGTTAGGGCTATTTAAAGGCAGGCTCATTTAAACCAGGCTCATTCGCCTCAGAAGAGTCAAGAGCTGTGGTGTTCTTTCTCCCCCCCACCCCCCCCTCTTTCTGTTCAAATTACCCTTGTCGCGGTTGTTTTCTTATGTGGTAGTGTCACCTTTGTCCTTTAAGTGGCAAAGGGGGACTAGCTATGCTTAATATATTTATCAAGCTCCTATGTATTTTCATATTGTATTAGCTGGGGAGTTGTGTCGGCTACCCGAGCCGTAGTGGTTGGGTTAGCTTTAATGCTGAATTTTTAATGCTTATTTATTTTGTATTGTTGATAAATGATTATCACAATATTTTGAAACCAATATTAAACAACCGCGGCCTTTTGAAAATCCAACAGTGGTCTGTTGTCTCTTATTTAATTATTTGTTTATTTATTTATTATAGTGTTAAGGGTTTAGTATCCATCTGCTTTCCCATGGCAGCAGGCAGATGTGAGTGCATCTGCACGCACGTGAGGTGAAGAATTTTGTAGGATGGCCTGGTGTCAAGAAGGGCAGCAAAGAAGCTACTTCTCTACAGGAAAAACATCAGGGACAGACTGATATTCTGAAAAAGTTAAAAAGATTGGACTGCTGAGAAATGGAGTAAAGTCATTCTCTCCTTTTTGCTATTCTTTGGGGCATCTGGAAAAAACCTTGCCAGGAGAAGAAAAGGTGAGCACTACCATCAGTTCTGTGTCATGCCAACAGTAAAGCATTCTGAGACCATTCATGTGTGGGTTTGTTTCTCAGCCAAAAATGGTACAAAAACATCTTCCGAGAGCAACTTCTCCCAACCATCCAAGAACAGTTTGGCGATGAACAATGCCTTTTCCAGCATGGTGGAGCACCTCACCATAAGGCCAAAGTGATAACTAAGTGGCTTGGGAAACAAAACATTGACATTTTGGGTCCATGGCTAGGAAACTCCCCAGACCTTAATCCCATTGAGAACTTGTGGTCAATCTTCAAGGCGGGTGACCAAAGAAAAAAAATAAAAATCTGATAAACTCCAAGCATTGATTATGCAATAATGGGCTGCAAATCAGTCAGGATGTGTCCCAGAAGTTGATTGACAGCATGCCAGGGCAAATTGCAGAGGTGTTAAAAAAGAAGGGTCAACACTGCAAATATTGAGGCCAGAATCACACTTGTGCAGTGCGAATTTCAGCTCTGTAATCTCTGCAGATAGATAAGGGAAGTGTTCAGCCGATCCATTGCGTTTTAGCTGCGAATTTGGAGACCTGGGAGAAGTTCCGGGTGAGAGGAGAGTGGGGGAGAAGTGTATTGAGCTGAATGAGAGAAATTCCTGAAGAGAACTGAACACATCTGCGAATCAGCTGCGTACCCATAGATAATGGGCCTGAATTCGCACCTGAGCCGCACCGCAAGGCATAAAATACGCACACGTTTTTTCTGCAATGCGCAGTGCGAATGCATCGCACATATGTGAACCAGCCTCATTGAAAACAATGTATTTAGAAATGTTCTGCGTATTAGATGCGGTTTAAGCCGCAACCAATTTGCATAGGTGTGAATCCGGCCTGACTCTTTGCAGAAACATAATGTAATTATCAACTGGTTCACACCTATGCATTCTTTAGTGTGTTTTCAGTTTTGCAGAAACACACTACAGTCCATTTAACATTGTTTCCCATGGATGTAGTTCCCATGGATGTAGTTCACATCTGTGCATTTTAGGCTGGATTCACACCTATGCATTTTTAGTGCTTTTTGCAGATTTGCACTACAGCCCATTTAATGTGGTTTTCTATGGAATACGTTCTGTAGTGCAAATCTGCAAAATGCAAAAAGCACCACAATTGCATAGGTGTGAATCCAGCCTTACTGACCGGGCCAGGATTTTTTTTTTGTTTCACATCTGTGCATTTTATGGACCGAGGGACTTTTTTCTGCTTTTTGGTTCCAAAGACTTCAATGGATCAAAAATGTGTCTTGAAAAATAAAAAATGCACCTGCAATATGCAGCCTGGACCCTGCATATGTGTGAACCAGGCCTTAGTGTTTTTAGATATTTTTGTCAGATGATATGGTATACAGAAGTATAATTACAAGCATTTCACAAATGTCAAAAGCTTTTAGGCCTGGTTCACACCTATGCAGGTTGCAGTTTGCATATTCCAGGTGCATTTTGCATTTTTCAATACATTTTATTGATCCATTGAAGTCTATGGAACCAAAAAACAGAAAAAAGTCCATAGCCCGGTTCATAAATGGAAAAAAGATGTAAACTACATCCATAGGAAACCATAAAAAAGGACTATAGTGTGTTTCTGCAAAACTGAAAATGCACTAAAAAATGTATAGGTGTGAACCAGGTCTAAAGCAGCGATATTTGCGCCATTCTCAAAACTTTTGGCCTGGGCTGTAAATAAAACCAAAATTTCAGGCCTGATGGAAATATATTAAAGTGATACTAAAGCATCAAATATGTAAATAAAAAAATAACAAACATGTCATACTTGCCTCCACTGTGCAGCTCGTTTTGCACAGAGTGGCCCCAATCCTCGTCTTCTGGGGTCCCTCGGCGACTGTCTCGGCTCCTCCCCGCTTCTAAAAAAAAAAACTCTAGGAAGCGCTCTCCCAAGGGGGTTATCTTGCGGGCGTGCTCCCGAGTCCTGTAGTCAGCATCCATAGCCGCCGACTACAGGACTCTGTCAAATACTGTACCTGTTATATAACTGTATACCATTGACTCTTACATGGCCCTGTTTGAAGTCAAATGTTGTTTGTGTAAATTCTGTTCTATTTTCTTCACCAAGTAAACATCTCACCCTTTGGGTAAACTACGTTGTGTGGGACTCTGTCTGTTGCAGTTGCGGGGCAGGTGACCAGCACCAAGGTAACAGTATTCAATTACACACACACACACACATATATACAGTATTCCAGAGCTGTCCTGTGGGTCAGTCTGTGCTCCGGGGGTGTGTTTCCACCCCCGGATGGCAGATGGCGCCAGAGGGGTTCTGGCGGAGTTACTTTTCCCAGCAGCCAATTGGAGGAGTTCCCCTCCCGCGGGGCATGCTGGAGGAGGTTATATCTGGGGCGGACGCCATTTTTCAGGGTCTTCACGGGTTCCTGGTTCGGGGTGTGGCACCAACCTTTAGGGTGTGCTTATCCAGTGGACCCCGGCGATATGGCCTACCAGGCCGGGGTCCCGAACTGCGCGGAGTTCCACACAGATGCTGCTGAGGGGCCTCAGTGGTCTATTGGGGTCCCTAATTCCATGAAGAAGATCTTAAGCTACAGAGCATACCAGATCTTAATTGATGTTCTAGACCGATAAAGGACCAGGTCCATGATGGGGACCTGTACCTCCTGGAAATCCTAAAGTGACTTTTTTCCGGCTACCAGGCTTGTGGCAGAAGTCTGTCCAGGCAACACTTCACCCACTCAATCGGAGTGGCGACACAATTCACTGATACTGAAAGCAGGCTTGCTTTCATCACTTATCTGAGCCTGATGCCGCAAGGTTTTCTCCTTTCATCAATCTGTCCTGTCCACCTCCTGTTGATGTTGGTCGGGTTGGACCTCAGAAATAAAGCATTGGAAAACCGTAACTTCTGGCTGGACATTCACTCACTATTTTACTCAGTGACTTCACCCCTTGACAACATCTGAGGTAACTTAAATACGCCTATCCCAATTCAACCAGCGGCTCCTGAGGGGGTAGCACTATATATAGTAGTACTGTATGGTATCATTGTGGTTGCTTACTGCTAGTGAGTTCCACAATTACATTATTGTCCAGTTGTGCCAAGGGAGGGTTTGAGCCAAACTTCTGGGATTGATAGGCAGAGAGTAGACCCAAAACTAAACCAGCAGCTCCTACGGGGGTAGTGCTACACATAGGATGCATTAAGGCAGTGTTTCTCAACTCCAGTCCTCAAGGCCCCCCAACAGGTCAGGTTTTCAGGATTTCCATTATTTTGCACAGGTGATTTGATCAGTTTCACTGCCTTAGTAATTCCCACAGCCTTTTCATCTGAGGGAAATCCTGAAAACATGACCTGATGGGGGGGGGGGCTTGAGGACTGGAGTTGAGAAACACTGCATTAGGGGAAAAAAACACGAACCTTTACAACCCCTTACAACCCTTTTAAGGTAGTAACTAGTGATTCCATTATACTGCAGTTATACATCTTACCACTAGGGGCCAGTAATGGCACATAATCCACCAATTAGTATTATGAAAACAAATCACAATAATTATTTATGTATAATTTAAAAGGAAAATATATTTGATGGGGAAAAATAACTTAAAGTGTACACATCAGATATACATACAGTAGTTCAAATACAAATGTATATAGAATCTGCAGTAGCAGCACTGCATCATGGTCAATTTTCTGAATGGATCATGAACTGTCAGATGTACATTAAAAAGTAATCTTCCAAGTTGCCTGGTTATAAAGGCTGCCCTTCACAATTCAAGTCAAAGTGCCATTGTTCGGAGGAAGACAGAGGCAAATGTAAAGACAAAATTACATACTTCCACTGCATTTAAACATTTATTTTAGTTCCATCATGTTAGCTTGCTTTCCATCGAAATGTTCATTTTTGGGCAATTTTTTTTCAGAAATACTTTCTTTTAAATTTAAGTGAAAACCTGAGTTCTCCCTATTTGGCTTCTATCACTAACTCAGACCCCTTTCACACTGAGGAGTTTTTCAGGCGGTACAGCGCTAAAAATAGCGCTGCTATACCGCCTGAAAAAGTTCATGCACTGCATCCTCAATGTGAAATCCCGAGGGCTTTCACACTGAGGCGATGCGCTGGCGGGAGAGAAAAAAATCTCCTGTCAGCAGCATCTTTGGAGCGGTGAGAGGCGCGGCGTGTATACCGCTCTTTCACCGCTCCTTCCCATTTAAATCAATGGGAAACTGCGGCAATACCGCCCGCAATGCGCCTCTGCAGAGGCGCATTACGGGCGGTATTAACCCTTTATCGGCCGCTAGCGGGGGTAATTACCGCACCGCTAGCGGCCGATTCCCGCGGCAATCCCGGCTCCAATGTGAAAGGGACCTAAGGCAAAAAAAAAGTTTAAGGGATAGGGTGGAGATGGATTAGAACACTTGTCAGTTTTTATTCCTGTGTTTGCCCCCCATTAGGGAGATTTACCCACTCTTTTTGTTCTGTTTACCATTATGATTGAAGGTTAAAGTAAAAGAAAATCCCAAATTTTGGGTTGTCCCCAGAAAAGTAACTGAGGGGAAATCTTTCAATGGGGACACTAGTTCTTGTGACCTTTACGCCCCCTCCCCCCCCCCCCTAAGAGATTCCCTTAATATGAAGGGATTTTCTCTCACTTCTTGTTTGGCTACGGGGCAGGAAGTGAAATCTTCCCAATGGGTCAAAGATGGCAAAAATAAAACTTCCGGGGGTTATAACCCTACTCTTTTCTATCCAAATTGAAAAAAAAAAAAAAAAAGTTTTGTCTATAGTTCTATTTAACTCCATGGGTATCAGCACTCAAACAAAGAGGGGGCAACAACGTGGGACAAACAGGCTCTATAGCAGTGGGCAGTACTGTCATTCTAACTCTTTTGCCGCGTACACACGATCAGACATTCTGATGACAAAACCGTTCTTTTCTAACGGAATGTTGGCTGAAACTTGTCTTGCATACACACGGTCACACAAATGTTGTCGGAAATTCCAATCGCCAAGAACGCGGTCACGTATCAGGCCACGTACACACGAGGAGACATATCCGATGAAAACGGTCCGACGGACCGTTTTCATCGGACATGTCTCCTGGGAGATTTTGGTCTGATGTGTGTACACACGATCAAACCAAAATCCCCGCGGACAGACAGCGCGGTGACGTGGCGGTGACGTTGATGCCGCCACGTCCGCAAACCAGGAAGTAAAATGCTTCCACGCATGCGTCGAATCCATTCGACGCATGTGGGGGATTTCGGTCCGCTGGTTAGGCGTACTAACCAGCGGACATGTCCGACGGACAGGTTTCCAGCGGACAAGTTTTAAAGCATGTTTTTTTTTTACTTATCTTTTATTTTAGTTTTCAAGAAAAATAAACAATAGTATACAACATCTTATAGCTGATATACATACATTTACAAACCAAAATACCAATTCCTTATACTTCACCATATACCTAATATTGGTCTATACATTTATCCTTTCTATTCCCTTATTCTCTTAAATTACCCCCCTCTCCGCCCGCCCCCCACCCCCCCAAAAAAAAAAAAGGGGAACCCACCCCCCCAAAGAGGGAAAAAAAAAAATGATATCAATCCTAGGTTCTCTCCCTGCCACCTCTCCCCTCATTCCTCCACCATAAGTCTCCTCCCTTCCTCTGTTCTTATAAAATGATTCCAATTTGACCAAGTTTCTTTATATTGCGTCCTCCTGTTATGGGCAGAAAGAACCAGGTCTTCCATTGCTCCTACCTCCTGGGTCCGATTAAGCCATCCCGCGACAGATGGGGGCCTTGGGTCCCTCCACCTCAAGGTAATACCCGCCCTTGCTGTATTAACCAGATGGCACACTACTGACTTCCTATACTTCTGCCCCGGAATCTGTGATAAGTGCAGCAAGAAGAAGGCAGGGTCATCTGGGATTCGATCTTCAATACATTTTTGGGAGATTCTCCGCACTTCTTCCCAATACTGTCTGACCTTTCGGCATGACCAAAACACATGTAAAAGCGTTCCTTGTTCCTCCTCACATCTCCAGCAGTTTTCCTCTACTTCGTTATTGAATTTATGTAGCCTTTCTGGGGTATAATACCACTGGGAGAGAAGCTTGTAGTTAGCTTCTTGGGTTTTCGAACATCTTGAGGTGTTAAGAGTAGGCATGTGCAAAAGTGAAAAATGTGTTTCGTTTCGTTTCGTTTCAATTCGTCATTTAATAAATTTCGTTAAGTTAGGTTCGTTACATGTGTTGAATTCGTTTTCGGAATTCATTCGTTTTCGACCGAATTTCGAAAAATACGGTCGAAATCAAAAATATTTCGACCGTTTTTCGAATTCGTTCGTTTTCGACCGAATTTCGAAAAAAACGGTCGAAATCGAAAATATTTCAACCAGATTAGAAAACAAATAGTCTCTTTTCGAATTTTTTTTTTCGAATAAAATTCGAAAATATTTTTTTTTTTTTTTTTTTTTTTTTTTTTCGAATTCCGATCGAATTTAGTCCGCGGGTATTCGATTCGGAATTCGAAAAAAAAAAATTCGATTTCGACCAATTTTTTTTTTTTCGAAATTCGGTCGAAAATGAACGAATTCCGAAAACGGTCGAAATTTTTCGCTAATATAGCAATTCGGGAATTCGTATGCATCCGAATGTCCGAATAATGGAAAATTCGTCCGAATTTCGATTCGGAACGAAACGAAATGCACATGCCTAGTTAAGAGCCAGAGCAATTATTTGCTTATGCTGGTCTGGACTGAAACTTCTCCCCAGATCCCTCTCCCACTTACTAATGCATATTCTTCTGGGGGTGTGTTCAAAAACCCGTACATTTTGGATAACACTCCTAAGAGTGGCTCCACCCCACTACAGCTTCTCTCCAGTGGCGTCAATTGCCTTTGAAATTCCGTTGCATGGCCCAATGATCTCAGGAAATGGCTTACCTGCAGTGCTTGCCACATCCTAAGCTCAAATGGGCCACCAACCCTCATTAGCTCCCCTATGGAAGGCCACGAACCCGATATCACAAAATCTGAGGCCTGGCTAAGGCCTTTCTCTCTAAACTTCCCAGCTGTGTCCCTCTCCATCCCTGGTGGGAAGTTGGGATTTCCTATTATAGGTAATAATGGTGATTTACCTGATGAAAATTTCTTGTTTCTGCATATTTTTGCTGAAACTCGTAAGGTAGTCCCTATTATAGGGTGTCTCCTAAAGCATGTTTTAAAACTTTTGTCCACTGAAAACCTGTCCGCTAGGCCTTACACACGATCGGATATGTCTGCTGAAACTGGTCTGCGGACCAGTTTCAGCGGACATGTTCGATCGTGTGTACGCGGCCTAACACTACGACGAGCCGAGAAAAATGAAGTTCAATGATTCCGAGCATGTGACAAATTGATTCCGAGCATGCGTAGGATTTTTGTGTGTCGGAATTGCATACAGACGATCGGAATTTTGTTGTCGGAAAAATTGAGAACCAGCTCTCAAACATTTGTTGTCGGAAATTCCGACAGCAAATGTCCAATGGAGTCTATACACGTTCGGATTTTCCGACAAGCTCACAAATCTTTTGTTAAGAAGGCAACTATATATGTATTTTAGTCACATTACATGATCTATACAATATATATTTATTATACCTTTTGACACCACCTGTTATGAAACAGGGAAAGAAAGAATTTGATTTTTTTTTATAAACAAATTTTTGCTGGATGATATGAGCTGGTGTTCCTGCCTCTCTCCATGTGACCACATGCTGTCATACCGGATGACAGCAAATAATTTTCAGGGTCAAAAGGTTGCTTCAGACTAGAACGTCCCTTCTGACTGCCTAAAATATTGGCAATAAATGCCAAATTAACTGAGTGCCACAGGCAACCTCCCTCCCACACCCTACTACCCAGACATTGTGTCATGGCTGAGTCACAGTAACTGATGGCAGGCTAAAATCATGCAGTTCCAACCTGCCGGTCATACATGCAAAGACTAAACTGCAAGCTGCAAAATTCACTTGCACAATATTGATACTCAAGTGCGTCTCAGACACTGTAATGGGTTTAATTGTCAACTCACCCATAAGTGACATTTCAGTGTCTGATAGATGCTGGAGAGTTAAACCACCTGACCTTTTCATCTGTCTCTCAGGGATTCTATTCGTGAGATATCTGCAGTAAGGTCCTGGGTCTGCAAACTTGCAGTGTTCATTATAAGGGGCTCCCAACATCGTTGCACTGAGTTTTCAAATCTGAGCACTCGCTGTGCCCAATATAAGGAGTTCCCATTATACTTGCACTGAGTTCCTGGGTCTGCACACCTGCTGTGCCATTATGAGGGGTTCCCACCATTCTTGCACTGATTTCCCAAGTCTGCACATCTGTTGTGCTCATTATGAGGGGCTCACACTATCCCTGCTCTGACTTTTTCACTTTGCACACCTGCTGTGCCCATTATGAGTTTTCACCATCCTTCACTGAGTCCTAAGGTCTACTATGTTGGGTTACCACTATTCCTGCCCATTATGTGCCCATTATGAGGGGTTCCACCATCTCTGTACCAACTTTCAAGGTCCAGCAATGTTAATTATGAGAGGTTCCCGCCATCCTTCTGAGTTCCTGGGTCTGCACACCTGCTGTGCCAATTGGATAAGATATCCACAATTTTTCCTTCCAGCTGCTGTGTCCATTATCAGGGGCTCCCACTAGGGTGCCCATGTGTCCCGGATTGCCCGGGACTGTCCCACAATTTATATGTCTGTCCCTGATCCCGGGCACCTTCATTCCAGGACAATATATTGTCCCGGAATGAAATAGAGGACACAGCCACCCCCTACTAACTAATAACTACATTTCTGGAACTGGTTGCTAGGGCCAGCGCTGCCTGGCGTCTTGCAACCAGTGACAATTTACTCTCAGACAGTGAGGCCTGCAGCTAGTGCAGCACTGCTATCCCCACCCACCTCGGCACCTCCTCCTTCTCTGGTGGCAAGCCTCAGGGACTGGTGTGATCTTCACTTTCCAGATAGCCTCTCCACTCATGCAGAGGGAGTGGCAGCAGTACTGAATCTGGAGGCAGGTTATGGGTGGCAAGCGGCACTGCATCTGGTGGCAGGCTATGGGTGGCAAGTGGCACTGCATCTGGTGGCAAGTGGTACTGCACCTGGTGGCAAGTGGCACATTCAGCTGACAATATTTCATACCTCTCAACTTTTTGACATGGGAATGAAGGGCACCTATCAGTAAAAGTATTCAGGCATAGGACACACCCATTGCCACGCCCCTTAAAGGGGAATTGTACAAAAACAAGATTGGTTAAACCCTCAAGAGCTTTTTTTTACCATTATTACTCCTTTTATATTGGTTTTGGGAATTTACAAATGCAGCAATTTAGAAATCAGATAAAAGGTTTACAGTGCCTTTGCGAAAGTATTCGGCCCCCTTGAACTTTCCGACCTTTTGCCACATTTCAGGCTTCAAACATAAAGATATAAAACTGTAATTTTTTGTGAAGAATCAACAACAAGTGGGACACAATCATGAAGTGGAACGAAATTTATTGGATATTTCAAACTTTTTTAACAAATAAAAAACTGAAAAATTGGGCGTACAAAATTATTCAGCCCCCTTAAGTTAATACTTTGTAGCGCCACCTTTTGCTGCGATTACAGCTGTAAGTCGCTTGGGGTATGTCTCTATCAGTTTTGCACATCGAGAGACTGACATTTTTGCCCATTCCTCCTTGCAAAACAGCTCGAGTTCAGTGAGGTTGGATGGAGAGCGTTTGTGAACAACAGTTTTCAGTTCTTTCCACAGATTCCCTCGATTGGATTCAGGTCTGGACTTTGACTTGGCCATTCTAACACCTGGATATGTTTATTTGTGAACCATTCCATTGTAGATTTTGCTTTATGTTTTGGATCATTGTCTTGTTGGAAGACAAATCTTCGTCCCAGTCTCAGGTCTTTTGCAGACTCCATCAGGTTTTCTTCCAGAATGGTCCTGTATTTGGCTCCATCCATCTTCCCATCAATTTTACCCAACTTCCCTGTCCTTGCTGAAGAAAAGCAGGCCCAAACCATGATGCTGCCACCACCATGTTTGACAGTGGGGACGGTGTGTTCAGGGTGATGAGCTGTGTTGCTTTTACGCCAAACATAACGTTTTGCATTGTTGGCAAAAAGTTGGATTTTGGTTTCATCTGACCAGAGTACCTTCTTCCACATGTTTGGTGTGTCTCCCAGGTAGCTTGTGGCAAACTTTAAACAACACTTTTTATGGATATCTTTAAGAAATGGCTTACTTCTTGCCACACTTCCATAAAGGACAGATTTGTGCAGTATACGACTGATTGTTGTCCTATGGACAGACTCTCCCACCTCAGCTGTAGATCTCTGCAGTTCATCTAGAGTGATCATGGGCCTCTTGGCTGCATCTCTGATCAGTCTTCTCCTTGTATGATCTGAAAGTTTAGAGGGACGGCCAGGGATGGACTGGCCATTGGGATTACAGGGAGTTTCCCGGTGGGCCGATGGCTCAGTGGGCCGGCTTCAGTGACAGCGGACCGCCGCCCCCCCTCCGCTCCTCTGTCTCTCCCTTCCCGCAGCGCTCACCTCCTCTCTCTGCCCACAGCGCTCACCTGGGGGGAACAAAGAAACAGGGGGAGGAGCAGGGACGACGACAGAGGAGCATGGGGGTGGGGACAGACGGCTGACTCAACAGCTATGGGCTGGGAGTTTCTCACTTCTGCCTAATCTTGTCCCATAAGGGGGGCACCAAACAGATTTTTAACCCCGGGTGAGATAATGTCTAGCTTCCCCACTGGTACTGCCTATAAGAGTACCAGTACCAGCCGTTCTACCAATAAAGTAGAACGGCTAGTGGCTAGTGAAGGGGGAGAGGGGGCTTGGGTGGCCGGGGGGGGGGGTGCGGGAGTTGTCCGGCCCCCGTGGGAGAGACCTGTCAAAGTGGGCCAGTCTGGATGAAGTCCAGGGCCAAATTTTTGTCCCAGTCCAGCCCTGGGGACGGCCAGGTCTTCGTAGATTTGCAGTGGTCTGATACTCCTTCCATTTCAATATTATCGCTTGCACAGTGCTCCTTGGGATGTTTAAAGCTTGGGAAATCTTTTTGTATCCAAATCTGGCTTTAAACTTCTCCACAACAATATCTCGGACCTGCCTGGTGTGTTCCTTGTTCTTCATGATGCTCTCTTGATTACACACAGGTGGATTCTATTTATCATCATTAGTCATTTAGGTCAACATTGGATCATTCAGAGATCCTCACTGAACTTCTGGAGAGAGTTTGCTGCACTGAAAATGAAGGGGCTGAATAATTTTGCACGCCCAATTTTTTATTTGTTAACAAAGTTTGAAGTATGCAATAAATCTCGTTCCACTTCATGATTGTGTCCCACTTGTTGTTGATTCTTCACAAAAAATTCCAGTTTTATATCTTTATGTTTGAAGCCTGAAATGTGGCAAAAGTTCGCAAAGTTCAAGGGGGCCGAATTCTTTCGCAAGGTACTGTTGCTCTGGGAAACACTTTTTGATAGATAAAAGGTGCATTTTATATACAACTATATGGGTCAGACCAAAATGAGGGTCAAATGGGGAGGAATAAGGGACAGAGGGACTTTGCTCCTAATCAGGGACAGTCCCTCCAATTCAGAGACAGTTGGGAACTATGGGATTTTCCACCATCCCTGCACTGAGTTTCTTGGTCTGCACCCCTGCCATGTCCTGTATGAGAGGTTCCAACTATCCCTGCTGGCTTCCACCTTCCTTGCAATGAGTTGACGTTAACTTTGCACATGATATGAAGCTCAGAACAAAACCATTTAAGCAAAACTGTAGTTAAAGTGAACCTGTCAGTAACTCGGATTTGGCCATTACTTAGGTTTGCACTGAACAAGGAAGGAAGCTGCCACACCTGCCCACTGCCACTCAATCAACTGCAGCCAGGGGCATTCCCTGTCAGCATCTCAGTCCAGGAAATAGACAATGAGCTGAAATTTTGTCTCAGCAAAGATGGTGTCATCCATCTTTAGAGAAAAGCAAATAAATGCACTGTTAGCGCGGTGCACAAAATATGAAGCAAATATATTTGGTTCTAGGTTGACATTAATTCAAACAGCTTACCGCTGAAGATGTTGAGTTCACAAAGACTTAAGGAAAAAAATTAAAATGGCAGCTAATTTACCTTCCACTTTGACTTCCACTTTTGTACTAGAGAGCTGTCTGCCACACAATAAACAATGGGTACCCTGCCCAGAATCACTGGAACCTACAACCACAACCAGCAATAAGCTTCAGCTAGAGGTCTGAGGGCAATAATGATATTGGTGTTCTGGAAGAAGGATCTTGAACAATTTTTAAAGGCCGGCAGCTGGGCCCTGTCATCCTTCTTGAGTAACATCACGTTTTCAACCATGGCGTCTGCTGGATATTTTGTCCTAGCATGTTGCAGGACTGGTCCAAGGGGTAGACAGAAGATAAACACTAAAGAGATGTGGCTCTCTCCATTCTTTCTTTGGCGGGTCACACAGACTAGTGCTCGGAGAGGTTGCCCCAGGAGATCCCATTATGTTGTCACCCTTCAGAGGCTATAGTTTGGGTTTTTCTGGGTAAGCAGAAGAGTCAGGTCCTTTGGGTGCTTCAGCAGAAGAGGGCGCCAAAAGGAGAGGACCTGCAAAATGCACTGCTGAAGAAACCAATGCTGATTTATGAAATATAATAGAGAGCTGTATGCTGCAAATATCCTTAAAGTATCTTCTTTTGGGTGGAGAGAAGAGATGGCAGTTTTGGTCTCCTCAGCAGAAGAGGGTGCAAAATGGGCAAGGTCTCCAACCTATGTTGTTGAAGTTCTTCACAATTCATAAAGTGGGGGACGTACTTTGGCTTTTTTGTCTTGGGTGCTAAAGGACCATATCCAGAGACAGGCAGATTGAAAGAGGTGTCAGGAGAAATCCAGGAACAAATTATAATCTTTCTCTGACCTAGGGTTATTTATATATCTGTGAATAATGTGTTGCCCAGCATGCCAGCCCTGGCATTTAATTGCAGCCAACTAATAATTGTTTTGCACTTGTGACTCATGTTGTCAACCTTCCAGCATATGAGGTACAGCGCCAGCCTACCCCACCCCCTCTGTGTGTGAGCAGGGCGCAGGGACACACCTTCACATTGGGGAAATCCACAAACCGCCAAACGCACCATGCGAATAATACACAGCTGTATGCTGCACTGATAGAATATTCTTTCTTGTGGCACTCTTCCACACAGCTGGGGCCTGGCGGTATGTTTCATCTCATCAGTCATCACACCACAGACCATCCTATGTTCGATTATCTAATCATACTGTATGTATGTAAAAGGGTAACTGTGAAGTTACAAGGCTTAAAAGAAGCAAAAACTGATTTAGGTTGAAGAAACAACAATAAAGGCTCATTCATATGGGTTTATAATAAGCTGCATTTAGAGCCATATTATACATGTACACAGCAGTATCTTATGCTATAGGCACATTCAAACAACCCCATTTTGATCCCTAATGTTTAGCTGTACAAACCAAAACATGTTGTACTGCATTTTATGCTGTACATGTGTAAACTATTGTGCAAATGTTTACAAGTGTACAGCGTAAATGAACATGGCCATATCCTTAGATTGTAAGCTCTAATGAGCAGGTCCTTATGTTGTAAAGTGCTGCATAAACTGTTGGTGCTATATGGATCCTGAATAATAATAAAATTTGATGCCATCGCTGTCTGGTGAGTTCAGCGTTAGAGGGGAGAGGTAAACATAAACAATGTGTAGGCAGCAACAGTGGCACCAAATGATTTCAACCTTTAGGCCTGGTTCACACCTATGCAGGGCCATACCTAGATCAGATCCTATATCTGGCAAGCCCTCCCCACCGTAAAATTAAAAAACACTGCACTGTGCCCCCTGCTTACCTCTGCATCCATCAATATCTCTTTGCCACTACTGTGTACCCCTTCTCCACAACTACACCTCTGGGTGGAGGAGGGCGCTGGGCTGAAACCCCCCTAGTGTGTGGCATGCGGAGCGGCCTCCCCCCCCCCACTTAGTATGCCACTGCATCTTTGCATTTTTTTTACTTTTTGTTAAAAAGTATCCTGTCCTCTTTGTATTTGTTCCCTTGTGCAAAATCCCCATGGTAATCCTGCCAGTCCCCCTGCTTTCCTATTTCAAACTGACCATGTTAGGCATAAAGGCTCCTCCATCCCAGCATGGTCAGTCTTATGCCAGCCCTTTATGCTGAGAACAGAGATCTTGTGAGATCTTATGACCATAAAGAAAAAGGTATTTGTAATATGTGTGTGTATATGTGTGTGTATATATATATATATATATATATATATATATATATATATATATATATATATATATTTATATATATATATATATTTATATATACACATACACAGTATCTCACAAAAGTTAGTACACCCCACATTTTTGTAAATATTGTATTATATCTTTTCATGTGACAACACTGAAGAAATTATAATTTGCTACAATGTAAAGTAGTGAGTGTACAGCTTGTATAACAGTGTAAATCACAGAGCTGGTGGATGTTAGAGAACTTGCGCTCCTCCACCTTTCATTTGAGGATTCCCCACAGATGCTCAATAGGGTTTAGGTCTGGAGACATGCCAGTCCATCACCTTTACTCTCAGCTTCTTTAGCAATGCAGTGGTTGTCTTAGGTGTGTGTTTGGGGTCGTTATCATGTTGGAATACTGCCCTGCGGCCCAGTCTCTAAAGGGAGGGGATCATGTTCTGCTTCAGTATGTCACAGTACATGTTGGCATTCATGGATCCCTTAATGAACTGCAGCTCCCGGCAGCACTCATGCAGCCTCAGACCATGACACTCCCACCAAAAAGTTTTTCCCTTAGTTATACTTTAAAACTCATCCAAACCCAAAAACAAAAAAAATAAATAAAAAAGGAGATGTAGATCTCAACACGATGACTATGACAAATGATATCATTTATCCCAGCGTGGCACACAGTACATTTTCTATCTGCCAAGTCTTTTTGTGCCTAACTGCCACGACAGGTGAACCTTAACACCTTGTTCCATATCCAAGGCTTTTGTTCTGTTTCTCAGGACTGAGAGTCAGAGAAAAGCCTGAGTGATTGATCATAGGGCAGATGACAAAAGGGATAGAGAAATGACTGGGCTCTGTTCCCGTACAGTCAAAAGTGGCGACTCTCCCATGGCAGAAACCTGATCAGCCTTAGTGTGATCTCACTAGCTGGGTACAAGCCAAGAGGGCAGAGAGGGGTGTGCTGAATAATAAATATTAATCACTTGATAAATATACTAATAACGCTAACGTCAATCCAGAAGCACATCATCCCATACATAGGTGAGAACACTGAATTGCAAAGGATTGTGGGAAATGTTCTGCCTTCCCAAAACTAAGCATTGCAAGTGTGATCTTATAACTGATCCAGTTGTGGCAAGATAGCTGTAGCTTACAGCTGGCAGACAGAAACTCGATCCAAATGACATCTTACAGATCATAGAGTGATTTGATCCAAACTTTTAAAAATAATAACAGATGAACACCCTTTTTACACCAATGACAGATAATGTCTACTCCCCTCAGTTTCCTTCCACTCACTTCCTATCCTAACCCCCCTTTTTGTTCTTCTTTCTCTCTTCCCTTCTCTTCCCTTCTTAAAGTGGTTACAACCCTTAATTTTTTTAATAAAATAATAAACATGTTATATTTACCTGCTCTGTGCAATGATATTGTACAGTGCGGACCCTTACCACTTCTTCTGGGGTCCCCCGCCCACACTCTCTGCTCCCCCTCTCCTGCGTGTGCCCCCATAGCAAGCTCTATGCTATGAGGGTATATGTGTAGCCACACTACAGAGCAAAGCTGTGTGTGTTCATAGACACACAGCACAGCTCACCACTTCCCCCCCCTAATATTTGATTGGCAGTATTAGGAACCAATGGCAATGCAGATTGTGAGAGCAGAGAGAGGGGAGAGACGAATTGCAGCCAGCACAAGGCTGGATCAAGAGAGGGTGCAGGTGAGTGTTTAGGGAGGGGTGAAAGTTTTTTTTTTACCTTAAAAACAAAGAATGCGTTAAGGTATAAAACATTTGGTTCTGTTGTTGGCAGGCCAGTCACTACAGGACAGGCAAAACAATTACTTGGGGCCCCGAGCTGGCCTGGGGCCCCCAACTTCCCCTTCTCAGGCTGTAGCGTGGCCGAGCTCCTCTTCCTTCCTCCTGGAGTCCTCTCAGTCTGGCCAGGTACAGCTCGTGGTACAGGGGATTCAGTTTCCTGTTCCCGGCCGGACTGACAAGGAAGTGCACACTGAGTGCTCACTTCCTTTCAGTCTGGCCGGGAACACAGGAAACTGAATATCTATCTGATATGGGACTGGGGACCCATAATGATAGAACACCGGACTGACAGGAGGAAGAGGAGCTCGGCCATGCTACATCGGCAGCCTACAGGGAAGAAGGGGAGGATAGAAAAACATAGGGACTAGGGAGGGGGAGGAGTAAGAACATGGGTGTAAAAAATTTGTGTAGCGCTTACGTAGGCTTTGCGTGCTTGGGGCCCCCAAATTCCTTCAAACGGCCCTGGTTGTTGGTAATCTGGCTTTATTGTACCTGGCATGGTGTATTTTTCTTGTTACAATGAAAATAATAATAAAAAACATCTTTAAAAAAATGTAAAAAAAGAAAATTACGTTCAGAACCACTTTAACGCTTAGTACACTTTCTTCTTTATTTCCACTGTTTCCTAGACTGCTATTTAATTCTACCCCCTCTTCATCCCATCATCTTTTTTATTTATTTTAGTAAATGTGAAAAACACATCTACAGGGGCGGACTGACAACTCATTGGGCCCCCCGGCAATAGAAGATTATGGGGCCCCTGGGCTTACTGATGGCCACCACGCCAGGAGGCAGTGCAGAGGCGGGGCAGCTAAAATCTCAGGATTTTCACATTAAAAGCATGTCAGTTTCGGACAGATGTAAAAAAAAACACAGATTTTTACATATTGTCTCTGGTTTTACTGAGCCTGGCAACCCTGGTGGGGCCCCCTAGTGACATGGGGCCCTCGGACAGTGCCCGAGTGACTCAATGGTCAGTCCGCCCCTGCACATCTATGAACTTACCTTGATAGATCCCCCCAAGTTATTACCCTTATATCCCAATCCAACTCCCTCCTTGCTGCTTTAAGTATTGTATTAGTATTAGTATTAAACGTGCTCTGTTTTAAAGTTATTTTAAAAAAAACAGGTCCAATGAGTGTGTAGTAGCAAATATACAAATATATCTATGTTTTTCTATGATCCAACAGCGTTGGATATATTTGGATTGTATGATTTCCATCTGCCATTTCCTGTGATGAGAACATTGACTACATATACATAATTTGTAGACAGACTAGATTGGACCGAACATGATTTTTGCAAATCTAATGTAACATTTACATTCCAATCTCTACCACTGTATTTGTGACCTTGTTGTTTTTTAAAAATAAAGAATTTGAGGGGACAAAAGGCAAACAACTATACATGTGTTTACATAAATGTATGATTTCCAATATTACTCAAATGAGAACTAAGTCCAACTTTACAAGTGAAGACTCTGGGCCAGATTCAGATACAAAAATGTATCTTTCCGGCGGCGTAGCGTTTCCTCTTTACACTACGCCGCCGCAAATATTATGGGCAAGTGCCTTATTCAGAAAGCACTTGCTCCATAATATGCAGCGGCGTAGCGTAAAGTGCACAGCGTAAGGCCACGCAAATTTAAATTGCTGAAGTGGGGGCGTGATTCATGTAAATGAATCATGACCCCACGTAATTGACGTTTTTTTTGGACGGCGCATGCCGTGGACGTTCCCAGTGCGCATGCGCGAAATCACGTCGCTTTTTCTCAATGTAAATGACGTGAACGTAACTAAAGTCGAGCCCCATTTCCGAACGATTTATGCAAACGACGTAAACGACGTACAATTCGACGCGGTCCCGACGTCCATACTTAACATTGGCTGCGCCTGCTATAGCAGGGGTAACCTTACGCCTGTCTCACGCTTACGCAAACGACGTAAAATACGACGGGCCGTCGCAAGTACGCTCGTGAATCTGCGTAAATAGCTAATTTGCATAATTTGCGCGAAGCGCCACGTAGTGCCAGCGTAAATATGCAACTTAAAGCGGAGCTCCACCCAGGAAAACAACATTTTCCCATGTTGTTTAAAAAAATAAAATGAAAAAAAACTTGAAAAGAAAAAAAAATACTCACCCGAATTACCTGTTGCTATGCGGAAGTCCGTAATCTGCCTCTTCCACTCCGCGGTGCCTTTTCTTCTTGTCCTTCTCCTTGTGAATGGGGCGCGCTGCTTTCTGGGAACTGTGTGTGTTCTCAGAGAGCAGCCGCCCGTTCACAAGCCAGCGTGAGACTCACGCAGGCGCAGTAGGAAATGGGCAGTGAAGCATAAAAATGGTGTCGTACGGCTTCACTGCCTGCCCTCTCTCCCCTTTCCCATAGTGTGACCTCATAACCAATGGCGGCGCAGGACCCGGAGCGATCGTGGGACCGGCATCTGAATAAGGGGGGGGGGGCCGTCAGCGCGGGCGCCTAGGACAGGCACGTGTCCTTATTTAAAGTCAGCAGCTACACTGTTAGTAGCTGCTGACTTTACAAAAAAAAAAAATCGCGGCTGGAGCTCCGCTTTAAGATACGACGGTGTAAGCGAATTACGCCGCTCGTATCTTAGAAGAAAGCCGGCGTATCTTCTTTTCTGAACAGCAAAAAAAGATACGCCGGCTATTCTTAGTATTTACACAGCGGGCCAGATTCAGCAACACTTGCGCTGGAGTATTTCGATATGCGACGCGTAACTGTGAAGATGCGCCGTCGTTTCTATGTGCCCGTACCCACCAAACTAGATGCGCCCAATAACGGGCCATTTGCGACCGGCGGAACGTTCCGACGCCAGAGTATCGTCAGCGCTTAATTTCTGTTTTTTTTTTTTTTTGTTTTGTTTTTTAGCTTGGCGCATCAGTCGCGCCTATTGATTTCCCCTGCAAATATGCAAATGAGGGATTTTTCCCAATTCACGAACGGATTAGCACCATACGCTGGCTACATGCGCCGCGCATATCTCGTCCGTCCGGCGCAAAGTTATTTCTACAAAAGGCTGCTTTATCTTTACTCCAGATGGCCACAGGTCAGCAGGAGAGCAGCAGGATTTTACAGCAGCGTTACCGACGAGAAGAGCTAGCTGAGCACCCCCACTTGCAGGACAACACCTCTGTCCATGCTTGTCTGTCAAATTTTACAGCCATGGAGGAAGACATCATAGGTCACCATAGCCGAGATGACGGCTGACAGCTCCTGGTCATTAAAGTTCAGCTTTCTCCTGTGTGTTTGCGGGGAACGGGAGCAGCCATCTCAGAACAAAAGTAACATCACTGCGGGGAGGGGGAGCAGGATATACTTTAGTGCCGGAATGGCGCTTCTACGGGCGCATTTAAATGCCCAACGGAAGGCATTGCGCTGACGTTTCCCGTGAAGTGGTGCCGACGGAAGTTGTGAGCATGCGCACAAAGGGGGCGAGTGGAGCCTCACTCACTGCGCATGCTCCGTGGTTGATGCGCTGAACGTAAGCCTCTGCGCTGGGCTCCGCCCATCATTTACATATGATCACACCCACTTCCCCTTGCGTCGGGTTACGCCAGCGCATTATCGTTACTCTGGCGCAAGTTTACGCGCAACTGCTATGTGAATAACAGTACTTGCGCTGAAAGGGTCGTCAGAGTAACGTAAATGAGAAGCGTTACTCTGGAGCAAAGATGCTCCCATCTACCTGAATCTGGCCCAGCGTATCTATAGATACGCTGGCGTAAATGCTTTTTGAATCTGGCTCTCTATTTCAGGGGAGAACAAGAAAAATAATGCATACATTAACCTTACCTCTCAACCATCACAGGTTTTGCGGGACTGTCCCGGGATTTCAAGTAGATCCTGGTGTAGCGCAGATCAGGCCTGGAGTCCCGGAGTCAGTGCAGGAAAAAGTTCTGGCACTGGGCTCCACTCAGTAGTGTATACTCAATGGGTGAAATGTGTTCTTCTCTCAGACACTGCACCCAGTGAGGATTATTGTTGGGTGTCCTGCCTCTAGATCCTCCCCAATTATCTCCCTGCTGCAGTTATTGGTTTCTAGAACCGACGTCATCCCAGCCACTAATGATGGACTTTGAAGATCTGCCCTCTCTCCTGTCTGCATCGCTACTCTGCCCCTAACTCTGACTCCTGGGGGGTGGAGACTGTATTTGCTTGCCTGCTGCTGTACCATGGTCAGATCTAGGGGGTGCTGGGGTGGACTGTGCCTCCCCAAATTTTCAGTTGATCACCCCCCACGCCCCCCCAAATCTTCCCACTCACAACCCCCCTCTACAACTGCCACTCTTCCATGCACTGTGCATTCACAACCTGAGCACAGACAGCAATATCTCGACAGCAATATATCCTCCTCTGCTTTTCCCCACATAGCACAAAACTGAAATCCAATTCTTTCTCACACAGCTACATGCACTGCCTCTTTCCAGCGGTGAATCCTGCCCTCTTTCCCTCCAGCGGTGACTCCTGTCCTATCTCCTTCCAGCGGTGACTCCTGTCCTCTATGCTGCCAGCCATCACCATGTCCTCTATCCTGCCAGTGGTGAACCCTGTCTTCTGCCCTGCCAGCAGTGACCCCTGTCCTCTTTCCTGCCAGTGGTGACTCCTGTCTTCTATACTTCCATTGTTGACCCCTGTGCTCTACCCTGCCAGCAGTGACCCCTGTCTTCTATCCTACCAGTGATGACTCCTGCTACACTCCGCATTCCACCACAGTAATGATACACAGAGAAGGGGGCAAGTAGACATCTTGTTACACCCACCTGAGATTTGCATTACACAGTTATTTTTAACAGGAAACACAGCATATATGATAAAATACAGTATTTGGAAATCCATCAGACTGTTTACATGTTGAATTATAAAAGTAGCGGCGTTCTGTCACATTAGAAAACCTGTGAGATCAGCAGGTTTGCCGCTGCTTTTAAAATTCAACATCTAAAAGTCCGTCGGATTTCTTAATACTCTATTTCACCTTATAAGCTCTGTTTACTGTTAAAAATAACTGTGAAATGCAAAACTCTGGTGGGTGTAACAAGATGTCCGCCTCCCCCTTCTCGGTGTATAATTACAGTGGAGTCGTCCAGGGTGTAGCAAGATGGCGGCGACGGAACATCACTTCCGTTACCAATTCTGACGGGTCGCCATATCTAACGGAACACTATCGATGACGCTTTCCTCTCTCCTTCCAGCGGTGATCCCTGTCCTCTCTCCTTCCAGCGGTAACCCCTGCTCCTTAAGCCCTTTCCACTGTTAATAGTTTGACCATGCCCATGACTACGCAACATGTATTTGGATTTAGAAGATGAGTCATCCTTAGTGGTGGGAGGTCCTTTGCAGATGTGCCATTGATTATAACCGATTATGAAAATAGTTGTCAACTGTTTTCATAATCGATTTGTTGGTCAGCCGATTTGTTGGCCTGCATACAGAATGCATTATTTGTTTAAATATTAGAAAATACAGAGCAGCGCGCATACAGCTCAGTACACCATTCATGCATGTCAGTATACACAGTGCAGCTCACAGACAGTTCAGTACACAATGCATATAATGGTATAATTTCTGAGCAAAAACCACATACACTGTCTGAAAATAATAAATAAATAATAAAGCTGTACACACGGTCTGAATATCAGCTGGTTCAGCGGGAACCTGTTGATATTCGGACCATGTGTACAGCTATCGTTCCAACAGAAGCTGGTCTAAGAACCGGCCTTTGTCGAAGGGACATTGTGGAAAACCTTGTGTTCTGGCAGGGGTGGGGGGGAGTCCTTCTTTCAGAACACAAAGGCACAGCAGGAGAGATCGTTGCATCAAGAGTGCTTAGTTAGTACAGTGCTAGGTTGGAAAAAATAATGAATGTGTGTACCAGGCTTAAAGGAACACTAAAGGTTTATTTTTTTTTAGATCAATTGATTGCTGTAAGCTAGAGCATTTAAATATCACTTACCTCGTTTTTCCTTTTGACCTCCAAAATACAATAATCCAGGTTTGAAAATGCCATTTCCTGTCTCTCCTCTTTTTGCTTTCCACCAGCATCTGAGCTGTTTTGCATGGTGGAAAGCAGAATGTGCTCATCCCCTCCCTATGACTACAGCCCTGCGTGAAGATGCTCTCTTATCCCTCACAGGCATGGAGGCTAAGCCTGATGGGAACTGTAGTTCCCATTAGGCTGTGATGTAGCAAGAATGAATGCGCACCACAAAGCAGGAAGTCAGTGAGAATAACATTCAGGAGTGACAGGGGTGAATAAAACAGCTCGATTTCAACAAGTATCAAACTAGTTATAATGCAAAACATTACTTTTTACTTTATCAGCTACTGTCAGACTTTAATTTAAGAGGAAAATATTTTTGTCTTTACAACCCCTTTAAGTGACAGAAAGCGCAGGCAGCTTGTACCAAGCTACCTGCCTATGACAAGGGAGACCGTCATGCATAATAATATGTTACAATCCTGGCTGAAAATCTGATATATACCAGATTTAACCTCCTGGCAATATGATTCTGTCAGGAATTACGTACCAAAAGCGGCACAATTTTTTGCATGGAAATTTGGCGTTTTATACTGTAGGCCTGCAATTCTTAGGAATAACTCACTTAAATCTGTCCAAACAAGAGTCTAGTAGACATCCCAGGTATAATAAAGTTTGAAAAACAAAATCTTAAATTATAATATAATAAATAACTATAAATAATTATAACAAATGATAATGTATTTATAATAAAAATTATTCAATAATGTTATCAAATCAAAAACACTGAAATTTGCTCAGTTGCAGAACTGTCGCTGTCATTACTTTTATTTTTTTATGACAAATTTCCCAACAATTTGCTATCGCTCAATTTTGCAAGTGATTATAATTTATTATCGCTGTTTTCTAGCTTCTCTAAAATCACTTTTGACATAAAGGGACACTTTTGGTTGCTATGGACAATCTACAGTTTGCAGGCAGAAAGAACAGTTTATTATATAAAAGTACATGCAGAACACTGGGCAGACCACTAGGGACAAATGGGGGGGTGTATTTTTTTACATACAGTACTGTAATCTATAAGATTACAGTATACTGTATGTAAAGTGTTTGTTTATATTTTTGAATTTGGCACCGTTCTCCGCCCCCGTGCGTCGTAACGTCGCAGGGAACGGAGCTCGGCGGCACACGGGGACACTGTGTGAATCGAGCAAGGACCCGCTCGCTCACACAGCGGGGATGCATCGCTGGATCCAGGGACAAGGTAGTTAACTGTCTGTGGATGATGCGAGAAGGTAAGCCTCGCCGCTGCACACTCTGCACATCTACCCCGAGCGTGACTCGGGGTTACCGATAATAGCATAGAAAAAACACCCTGAGTCACGCTCGGGAATACCGGTAAGGAGGTTAACTTCTAATAGTATACAGTGCCTCGAAAAAGTATTCATGCCCCTTGAAATTTTCCACATTTTGTCATGTTAAAACCAAAAAGGTAAATGTATTTTATTGGGATTTTATGTGATAGACCAACACAAAGTGGCACATAATTGTGAAGTGGAAGGAAAATGATAAATGGTTTTCAGTTTTTTTTTTTTACAAATATCTGAAAAGCTTGGTGTGCCTTTGTATTCAGCCCCCTTTACTCTGATACCCCTAACTAAAATCTAGTGGAGTAAATTGCCTTCAGAAATCACCTAATTAGTAAATAGAGTCCACCTATGTGTAATTTATTCTCAGTATAAATACAGCTGTTTTGTGAAGTCCTCTGAGGTTTGTTAGAGAACCTTAGTGAACAAACAGCATCACAAGTCAGAAATAAAGCTGTGGAGAAGTTTAAGACAGGGTTAGGTTATAAAAAAAACATCCCAAGCTTTGAACATCTCATGGGGCACTGTTTAATCCATCATCCGAAATTGGAAAGAGTATGGTACAGCTGCAAACCTACCAAAACATGGCCGTCCACCTAAACTGACGGTCCAGGCAAGGAGAGCATTATTCAGAGAAGCAGCCAAAAGGACTATGGTAACTCTGGAGGAGCTGCAGAGACCCACAGCTCAGGTGGGAAAATTTGTATTAGTCATGCACTCCACAAATCTGGCCTTTGTGGAAGAGTGGCAAGAAGAAAGCTATTGTTGAAAGAAAGCCATAAGAAGTCCCGTTTGCAGTTTGCAAGAAGCCATGTGAGGGACACAGCAAACATGTGGAAGAAGGTGCTCTGGTCAGATGAGACCAAAATTTAACTTTTTGGCCTAAAAGCAAAACGCTATGTGTGGCAGAAAACCTAAAGCCTTATACACATGACCGGATTATCCAACAGGAATTTTGTGATGACAGGCTGTTGTCTGAAAATCCAACCATTTGTATGCTCAATCGGACAATTGTTATCGGATTTTCCGCCAACAAATGTGGGATAGCACGCTTTAAAATTGTCCGGTAACAAATGTGTGTTGTCGGATAATGCGATGGTGTGTACACAAGTCCATCAGACAAAACTCCAAAGTACAAACAAGAATTCTCAGAAGCAGTGCTCACCATAACACAACATTAGCAGAAGTTGTCCAAAGGGTGGTGCTAAAGAGATGAAAAACCACATAGTTTCCTGTTTGTTGGCCGACAATTATTTGCCATTTGTATGCAATAGAAGTTCACAGTCAACGCCCTTTTGGACAAAAGTTCTACACTTTGTCCGCAGAAAATCCAATCGTGTGTACTAGGCTTTACACTACACATCACCCTGAACACACCATCTCCATCATGAAACATGTTGATGGCAGCCTCCTGTTGTGGGGATGCTTTTCTTCAGCAGGGACATGGAAGCTGGTCAGAGTTGATGAGAAGATGGATGGAGCAAAATACAGGGCAATCTTAGAAGAAAACCTGTTAGAGACTGCAAAAGACTTGAGTGGGGCGGAGGGTCACCTTCCAGCAGGACACCTAGCCTAAACATACAGCCAGAGCTACAATGGAATAGTTTAGATCAAAGAATATTCATGTGTTAGAATAACCTAGTCAAAGTTCAGACCTAAATCCAATTGAGAATCTGTGACAAGACTTGAAAATTACTGTTAACAGATGCTCTCCATTGAATCTGACAGAACTTGAGCTATTTTACAAAGAAGAATGGGCAAAAATTTCACTCTAGTAATCTGGTAGAGACATCCCCAAAAAGACTTGCAGTTGTAATTGCAGTGAAAGATGTTTCTACAAAGTATTGACTCAGGGGGATGAACATAAATGCACTCCACGCTTTTCACATATTTATTTGTAAAACATTTTGAAAACCATTTATCATCTTCCTTCCACTTTAATTATGTGCCAAATTGTATTGGTCTACCACATAAAATACCAATAAAAAACATTTACGTTTTTGGTTGTAACATAACAAAATGTGGAAAATTTCAAGGGGTTATGAATACTTTTTCAAGGCACTTTGTGTGTATGTATATATATATATATATATATATATTTATATATATATATATATCTTCTGTCTGTTATTCCCAGGCCCCGTACACACGGTCGAGGTTCTCGCCAGAAACCAGCGAGAACCTCGCTGGGAGCTGCATTCCAGCGAGAACCTCGGCCGTGTGTACGCTCTCTGCTCGCCCCGCCCGTCGGGAAACCCGTCGAGCAAATAGAGAACAGGTTCTCTATTTGCTCGACGGCCCGTCGGGATGAATGGCTGGTTGCCTTTCCCGACGGGCGGGTCGCCGATTCTGACGGCCGGCAGAGAACCTCGACGGGCGGAACGATGTGTTCCGCCCGTCGAGGTTCCCTGCCGTGTGTACGGGGCTTCAGAGTGAATTCGATATTTAGTTACCTAACCATATAGTTTGTTATTTATATTTAATACTGCATATAAATACATTTACTTTTTTTAAACTTCACATATTAACTAAGTTATACACCAAACTTTTTTTGAGGTTTTTATCCGATTAATCAAAACAATAAATCGACCAACTAATTCCTTATAAAGATAATCGTTAGTTACAGCCCTAAACTACAGCTGGGTCTCTGGAAAGAACGCACTGTCATCTCCCAGCGCCACTCAAAGATATATGATAGATATACATATGCAATGTTGGGAAACAGATGAAATAAACAAACACATGAGACAAGCATAACAGCCTGCAGGCATAACGAATAAAAGATTAAATGAGACAAATCAAATAAATAGAGTCTCATGATATAATCCATATTGACAATCTCATGTAGTATTTAAATGCTAAGTTCACCTTTTTTTTTTAAATAATAATAAATGGACATGTTTTTGCAGGTAATAAACGTGTGCATTCATTATTATCATTTTAACTCTGCAGCCCGTAAAGCAGTGGCAGTGCGGCCACTAAGGGCGCATGAGCGCCACCCCCTCTCTCCAGCTACCCCCTCTGTGTAGTATGGATAGATTTACGCATTGCATGAATCTACTCATAGGCGCTATAGTCACCCCCTATTCAGGCGTTTGGCCCCTTTTCTGGCACCTGAATTACAGCGGCGGGGGGTGTTTTTGAAGCATCTGATGAGAGCCATGGGCTCTAAAAGGCTCCAAAAAAGGTGAACTGCGAACGCAAACTATTGCACGCAAAGTCCACCCAGGTGTGTTAGCAAAACAAATAAATATTTGCTTTTCTAACACAGAACTGCCTCTCAGCCAATCAGGAGGTGCAAATGTAATACTGGTCATCTGATTGGCAGAAGGCAGAGGCAATCCCATTGGCCTCCTAGCAGAACAGGAAGAAGACACGCACAGAGGAAATTATAGGAAACAATTAATTGTTTGAGAGCGCCGTGTAGCTGTAGTACCTCTTGAAAAGTTTGAGAGATGACAGACTTGCTTTCAAGACTTAATTTAGACATGCGGTTAGTGAAGTGGGAAAAATGTGCGTGTTTTTGCCACCTGCTCCCCCCCCCCCCAGGCTGCAGTAGGCAGTGGATGAGAGCGTTTACCACAGTCGTGATGCCTGCAGCAAAATTTACCCAACATAGAGCAATCGGTGGACCGTGGGCAGCAAGCACGTCAAACTCTACACACTTAAGCAAACAGGAAAGCTCCACAAATGCCCTGCAACCGCGTGCATTGCAACCGCGTATTTGTCAGCAAAAAGGGTTAAACCAGGCAATGAGGAGGCATCACATGCTTGCTCACAGTCCGTAATTCGCCTCTGAAGTGCGATCTGAATGCAGATTGGGCTTCAGAGGAAAGAGAGGTTTAGATGCATGTTTAAATCTACCCCAACAGTCTTATATCATAAATGATTGACATTAACCAGCAGTTCTTCTTTATCAGACTTATAATTCAGTAGAAAAAGGAGAGAGTGGGAGTAGGGATATAGTTGCTGAAGTTATACCCCGTATTACCCACTCGGTTGGTTGGAGGGGACTGTCTTGGTACTGATAAAATAACAATAGGCAAAATAATATAAAAAGTTTGTTTGAATCTAAAATTGCAAAACAATTGTACAATTCCAGGATTGGTCGAAGTCTACTAGTTTCGCGGGGTTTCCGCTTCATCAGGACAGCCAATCTATACAAAGAATGATGCAATAGAAACATGTAATATACATCAGCAGTGCATTACGCAATAAAATAATTAGAAATATATATAGACTTACCCAATGAATCAATTGTTGAGGTGCGGAGCCAGGCAACCAAAAGGGGGTTTTGGTTGCCTGGCTCCGCACCTCAACAATTGATTCATTGGGTAAGTCTATATATATTTCTAATTATTTTATTGCGTAATGCACTGCTGATGTATATTACATGTTTCTATTGCATCATTCTTTGTATAGATTGGCTGTCCTGATGAAGCGGAAACCCCGCGAAACTAGTAGACTTCGACCAATCCTGGAATTGTACAATTGTTTTGCAATTTTAGATTCAAACAAACTTTTTATATTATTTTGCCTATTGTTATTTTATCAGTACCAAGACAGTCCCCTCCAACCAACCGAGTGGGTCATACGGGGTATAACTTCAGCAACTATATCCCTACTCCCACTCTCTCCTTTTTCTACTGTAACTGGGATGATGGTACATTTTTAACTTTACTACTCCCCTTAAATGAGGCTATACTCGCCCTTTTGTCAGACTTATAATTCAGTTGAACCATGGTTTAACCAAGCTTTTTTACCTTGTATGGTTATTTTTCTGCTTTGAAAATCATTTTGGTTCTTGCTGTGACATTGTGCTGACAATTAAAGAGTTAACTTGCAGGCGCTGAGAAATATATAAATTATTTAGCTCTATGTTGGGAGGGTGTTTGTGAAACATGGGCTGCCTTCACAGTTCACACTCACTTGTTTGAGAAGGTATTATAAGCAGAAATTATAACGGCATGTGGTAATGCAGACAGCTTCTACTCTGTACATTTATGATGCACAACTCACGTGTAGCAACCATGTACTTTTGGGTACCGGTGCTGTTCTAAATTTAAGGGGGATAAGAGAGTTAGTTGGCTCTTATCCAATTGATTTGTTATATTGAGGATTTATACCTCGGTTTGGCTGTGTTTGGTTCACTCTGTGGTTCCTGGGGTGCTGTTTTCACCCCAGGACGATAGATGGCAGCAGTGGAGTCAAGGAAAGTGTGTTCTTTCTCCGCAGCCAATGGGAATGGTTGTGCTTCGCTGGGCATGCTGAGAGAGGGTATTAAGGAGCCGGACATTTTGTGTCCGGGGTTCTTCTGAAGTGCGTCACCCACCTTCAGGGTGCCTGCACCACGCACCCCGGCGTTATGGCCTACCAGGCCGGGGTGCGCGTGCCATGCGGTGTTCTCGGTTCCGGGCCCACTTTGGTTCAGAGCATCTGAGGCGTGGCTGGGCCCAGTGATGGACTGGGTCCCTATGATCCATTGGGGATCGAGGTGGCTGGACACTGAGAGGCTGGACGTCGGTCGCCTGTGATCCATCAACCTAACTACAAAACTACCTGAAGTGACTCACGTCTAAAGTCCATTGAGGAGGATTGTCTCCGTGATCTAAGTTCTGGGGAGGGCCTGTGGCAGAGGTCCTTTCTCTCAAAGTTTCTGAGTGATACTCTGGCTGCCAGGCCTGTGGCAGAGGCCTGTCCAGGTATATTAAACCCACTCTGGCTAGAGTGGTGAAGAAGATAGAAGTGCTATTGGAAGCAGGACTGCCTTCCTCATTGTTACGCCTGAACCTGCTATTTCTTCTTCTGATACATCTTTACCTTCACTGCATGTTTTACTGTTTACCATGTTGGGTAAATAAAAGCACAAGATAAAAGACACCTGCTGTTTGGACAATCCATCATTAGGCTCCATTCACATCTGAGCGACAAAACGCCGGTCGCCCGACGCTCTTGTCGCTCGAGATGTGAAATAACATTGCGGTCTATGGAGATGGTTCACATCTCCACGCCTGTCGCCTGAAAAAAAGTCCCGGACCCTTTTTTTCAGGCGACATTGGCGTTCGCTCATAGACCGCAATGTTAAAGAAAAAAAAAAAAGTTTAATCTACAGGCGGCAAGATAAGCCGCGTACGCGGCGTATCGTGCCGCCTAGGTGTGAATGCAGCCTTACTGCTCTCATCAACTACCCTAGAAGGCGGAGCTATAGAGGTAACATGCCATCCCTATTCTAACCAGCAGCTCCTTTGGGGGTGAGTGCTACACACATATATACCAGTCCTATTAGATAACTTGTCAGGAGAATATAGGAGATCAGTACTGTGTGACTGCACAGAGGAGACCAAACAATATAATTACTGAAGTGAAAAGGTGTTTATTAACAAAAGTAAGTGAGGACAACCAGTGAAAACAGCAAACAATATATATATAGTCAAAGGGAGATACCGTATTCATAAACCAAGCCAGGCCGAGGTCATACATATGGGATGTCAGCAGACAGGTAAGGATGGGACAGGACAGAGCAGGGAGCGGATGGATGGATGAGCTGCGGGGTAAGATCCAGGAAAGACTGGAATCAGGATACAGGGCGGAAGAGTCCAGGCAGGGATCAGGATCAAGGATCACGGAACAGGGTCAAGGCTCAGAATCAGGATCCAAAAGACAGGGTCAGGATACAGGCTCAGGTCAGGAAGGAATGACGATACCAGGGCGAGCTCTGCTTGAGCTCGCCGGGTATAAGTAGTGCTGCTGATTAAGCTCAGGTTACAGCTGAGCGGAGAAAAGGCTGTGTGCTCCATACTGCCAGGAAGCCCCCGCTGGTGGAGGCCAGTATTGCAGCCCAAATAACAGGCAGTATCACCAGCAGGGGGGACCTTCCCTGACATAACTGCAGTATTGTTGTGTTGTAAACAGTAGGATGGTGTGCTGCTATTATGTACAGGCTTGTATGACAATAGCTGCACTGTCCTATGCTGGGCCCATAATCCAGAGCTATTGAAGACTTTTTAACCGGAGCTATAAATGATTTTTGACAGCCTCCCCAATTCTAAGCATTGCGAGTGTGATCTCTACAAATGATCCATTTATGGGGAGATAGCTGTAACTTAGAGTCTCAGCAGATTTGGCAAGCAGTGGGGTAGATTTACTCAAGGCAAATAGACTGTGCACTTTGCAAGTGCAGTTAAACTCTACAAGTGCAGTTGCACTTATTTTCTCCCAGAACCTAGTTAATGGGGTTAAGCTTCAGTTTGTAAAGAATACCCAATCAGGTGCTAGGAAAACAGTGCTTGTCCTGTGTGATTTGGCCCCCTGTAACACCCCTCTGTAAACTGACCACGTTGTATCATGGCTGCTGAGACCAGACACCATGGTCAGTTTACGTGCCTCTGTCATCCACAGCCTGCTATCATCCTCTTTCTGCTCCTGTGTCCTCCTCCCCTTCCCCTCCCTGTCTGTGTGTGAGCTGCTCCTCCTTCCTCCTGCTGCTCTCATAACACTAACCTATATACGCCATCAGCACTGCCTCCTATTGCAGTGTCCCCCTCTGTGAATGATTTATAAATATGAATGCTGTAAATATATAATTTAAGAGCCATGATTTTGATTACATGACCAGCCAGCTCTCTCCTCCTCCGTCAATAGAGGAATTTCAGCCCCGCCTACTGCATCTCTCAGAGCAGGAAAGGAGAAAGCTGGCCAGTCATGTGGTCACAATCTCGGCAGTAAAATTAGGTATTTGCAGCATTTGCTAAATCACAGGGGGGGGGGGGGGGAATACTACAATAGGAGGCAGTGCTAATGGTGTATACAGGTTAGAGTGGTTTAACAACCACTTTAATGATCACATTAAAAAATAAAAATACCTATTTTCTGTGATCACCAGGTCCATCTAGTGATCATAATGTAGTGTTTTCCATTTTGCTACTATTTGCAAAGTAAATGTACATGCAGTTTTGCAGGGCAAATATATAATAATTTTATATAAATTTTTTCCTAATTGTGTACCTGATGGGCATCAAAGGGTTAGCAGTTGGCTCATATCCCTCTCTGAAAACTGTAATGAACTATTCGAAGTGTTTAGTTGTGTCAGTGACGTAATTGAAGTAGCCTTTTATGCTCTCTGTAGGGGGGACATATGCTGCTGCATATAAATAGTACATGTGAAATAACAGCTATTGTTTCCTTGGAGTCCAGACCTGGCCTGAGAATGTACGCTCTAAACTCAAACTAAACACTGTGATAGATTAGTGGGATGAAGGCAAACTCCAGCCCTTGAAATCTGAACTCCAGGCAAACACCTAAATACACAGATGAAATACATAGCGGGGAGCTGTTTTACCTGCCAACGGATTTGTATTTCTGTCTGTCTACTCCTGACATTTACATAAATCTGTCACACGGCACAACCCCATCTGGTAGGGGAAGGAACCTGACCTTTCTCTGCTGCAGTTTCACTTACAGGTCTAGTCCCTCCCTCAATCTGTGACCAGACAGTGAAGAAGAAGCAGCAGACTGATGAGGTCATCTCTCTGTCACCCTGCTCTCTGTTTCTATCAAGCCCTGTACACACGATCGGTTTTTCTGATGAAAACGGACCGATGGACCGTTTTCTTTGGACAAACCGATCGTGTGTGGGCCCCATCGGTTTGTTTTCCATTGGTGAAAAAAATAGAAAATTTTCCTATGGATAAAAAACTGCTAAAAAAAAAAGATTGTCTGTGTGGAACTCCATTGGAGAAAAATCCACGCATGCTCAGAACTTCATTTTTCTCAGGATGTCGTAGTGTTTTACGTCACTGCATTGGACACGGTCGGATTTTTGACTGATGGTGTGTAGGCAAGACTGATGAAAGTCAGCTTCATCGGAAAAATCCATTGGATTAGATTCCATCAGATATCTGATTGTCTGTACAGGGCATCAGTGTGCTACTTGATGATGTCAAGTTTACTAAACCATTTTGTATCATTGACAATTGTCAAGTTTTTACACGTTTTTTACATGTCAGTGCTGCTATGCTATCTCCTGCAGTTCCTTTACAGGCAGTTCATAGGACTCCAGGAGCAGCTTGATCTCGTTGCTCGAGTTGGGTTTCGAGATAGTGACAACAGAGGACTTGTTGCCCGTACAGTGAGCATCAGCATTACTGCAGGTGATGGGGTGACAACGCTGTTGAGCAATTGAGAGACAGGGACATTGTTGTCAAAATACAACAGGACGTGCCTAAAGAAGGCATTACTTTTATTGTCATTATTATTATTTTAATGAAAGATGCAGATTAAAAAAATGCATATTTATATATATATATATATATATATATATATATATATATATATATATATATATATATATATATATATATATATATATATATATATATATATATATAAAAGATACAGATTTTTTTTTTTTTTTAACAGAGAACAGATTTAAACAATGGCTTGAAAATACATTAATTATTTTTCAATCCAAAGACTCACCTAAGGCCTTTTATGATAAATGGGCATGTTGGATATGTTTCAAAAGCTCCGCTGAATTTCATTCATTAAGGATAGCTTCTTTATAAAGTTGTTTTATGTCACCTTCTCCACACTCTCCTTCTTTTACAATCTCAATAGAAGGTTATTACCTAATGAAGTGCATGCATTTTCCTTCTCATATGGAAATTCCCCTCTTTTCTCCCCCCCCCCTTTTTTTTTCCCTCCATTATCCCCCATTTTTTTTCACCCCCATCCCTCTTACTCTCCTTACATTGGTTATCTATAGACTTCATGAATATCAGCTTATTGCTTGAATTTGCCCTTTGAAGTCTGTTTTATATGTTGTGCATATTCAACTATTTGTACATGTATTGTATTCTGTATTTATTTATGAAAATTCTCAATAAAATATTTGAAAAGAAAATACATTAGTACAAAATACTTTAATCAACTGTCACCCAGTCCCAAAAGGTTGTGTAAAAACTAGGCATACCGCACATGAACAATAAAAAATGCATTTTAAAGCTTTTTTTTGTTTGTTTACATATCTGAATGCTGATATATTGGGGCTGATTTACTAATGAAGCTGCGCTGCGCCGGTACATGCCTTAATTAGTGCGCTGGATGAATCCCTAATTAGGCGCATGAATCGGCGGCAGCAGCAGCGCGATGTGATTGATAAGTAAAGCCGCCGCCGAACTCCCTGTATAAGTCTATGGGGGGAAATCTTAATAGTGAATTTTAAAGGCTAATCTGCAAGTTTTGTCCTAAAAAGTGTTTGGGGACCTCAGTCCTGCCCCAGGGGACATGTACCAATGCTTTTTATATTTTTTAAAACGGCCGTTTTTTCGGGAGCAGTGATTTTAATAATGCTAAAAGTGCAATAATAAAAGTGTAATTTTCCTTTAAATTTCGTACTATGGGGGTCTCTAATGTCAGCATGTGAAAAAGCGCATGTTTCCCGTGGTTAGAACTGTCTCTGCACAAAATGTCATTTTTCAAAGGAAAAAAGCCATTTAAAACTGACTCGCGGCAATAATGAATTGTCGGCTCCCGGCAATTGCAGGAGAATTCATTCATTAAAAAAAGGAAAAAAAAAAGCGTGGGGGTCCCCCCAAATTCAATAACCAGACCCTTTAGGTCTGGTATGGATATTAAGGGGAACCCCGCCGTCAATTTAAAAAAAAAAATGACGTGGGGTTCCCCCCAAATATCCATAACCAGACCCTTCGGGTCTGGTGTGGAATTTAAGGGGAACTCCACTCCAAATTTAAAAAAAACTGGCGTGGAGTCCCCCCTAAAATCCACACCAGACCCCTTATCCGAGCACGTTGACCTGGCCGGCCGCAGAAAAGAGGGGGGGACAGAGCGCGGCCCCCCCCCTCTCCTGAACCGTACCAGGCCACATGCCCTCAACATTGGGAGGGTGTTTTGGGGTGCCCCCCAAAACACCTTGTCCCCATGTTGATGAGGACAAGGGTCTCTTCCCCACAACCCTTGCCCGGTGGTTGTGGGGGTCTGCGGGCGGGAGGCTTATCGAAATCTAGAAGACCCCTTTAACAAAGGGGCCCCCCAGATCCCGGCCCCCCCCCTGTGTGAAATGGTAATGGGGTACCTTGTACCTCTACCATTTCACGAGTAAAAAAAAATGTAAAGGGTTAAAAACTACAAGAGCCGGTTTTTGACAAGTCCTTTATTATCTTCTTTCTTCTTTTCTTCGGGTTTCTTCTTCCTCCATCTTCTTCTTCTTCCTCTGCTTCTGTCTTGGGTCTTCTATTGCCCGCATCTTGCCCGGCGTGTTCTTCCATCTTCTGTTCCTCCCGCTGTTCTTCTCGTCCGCATCTTCTTCTCCTTGGTTTTCGCCGGAGGCGCCGCTTCCAATTGAAATCCCCGCTGTCTGCCGGACCACGCCCCCCCCCTCTGACGCCACGGGCAAGCTCTTAGGAGTGTGCTGCAAGTGCGTCAGAGGGGGGCGTGGTCACAAGTGAGAGGGCGGGCAATTCAATTTGAAGCTCGTGCGCGGCTTTTTCTTTGCCAGAGTCGCCGCTTCCAATTGAATTGCCCGCTTTCTGGAACATGTGACCACGCGTCCGGCAGACAGCGGGGATTTCAATTGGAAGCGGCGCCTCCGGCGAAGAAGAACAAGAAGAAGATGCGGACGAGAAGGACAGCGGAAGAAGATGGAAGAACACGCCGGGCAAGATGCGGGAATAGAAGACCCAAGACAGAAGCAGAGGAAGAAGAAGGAGGAGGAGGAAGAAGAAACCCGAAGGAAAGAAGAAAGAAGATAATAAAGGACTTGTCAAAAACCGGCTCTTGTCGTTTTTAACCCTTTACATTTTTTTTACTCGTGAAATGGTAGAGGTACACGGTACCCCATTACCATTTCACACAGGGGGGGGGCGGGATCTGGGGGGCCCCTTTGTTAAAGGGGTCTTCCAGATTTTGATAAGCCTCCTGCCCGCAGACCCCCACAACCACCGGGCAAGGGTTGTGGGGAAGAGACCCTTGTCCTCATCAACATGGGGACAAGGTGTTTTGGGGGGCACCCCAAAACACCCTCCCAATGTTGAGGGCATGTGGCCTGGTGCGGTTCAGGAGAGGGGGGGGGCCGCGCTCTGTCCCCCCCTCTTTTCTGCGGCCGGCCAGGTCAACGTGCTCGGATAAGGGGTCTGGTGTGGATTTTAGGGGGGACTCCACGCCATTTTTTTTTTACATTTGGGGTGGAGTTCCCCTTAAATTCCACACCAGACCTGAAGGGTCTGGTTATGGATATTTGGGGGGAACCCCACGTCATTTTTTTTTAAAATTGAGGGCGGGGTTCCCCTTAATATCCATACCAGACCTAAAGGGTCTGGTTATTGAATTTGGGGGGACCCCCACGCTTTTTTTTTTCCCTTTTTTTAATGAATGAATTCTCCTGCAATTGCCGGGAGCCGACAATTCATTATAGCCGCGAGTCAGTTTTAAATGGCTTTTTTTTTTTTTTTTCAGAATGTCATTTTGTGCAAAGACATATTTCTAACCACAGGAAAAGTGCGCTTTATTCACCTGCTGACATGACCCCCCCCCCCCCCCATGGTACGAATTTTTAAATAATTATTCAAATGACGTGGGGTCCCCCCAAATTCCATTACAGGCCCTTCAGGTCTGATATGGATATTAAGGGGAACCCCGCCGTCAATTCAAAAAAAAAAATGACGTGGGGTTCCCCCCAAATATCCATAACCAGACCCTTCGGGTCTGGTGTGGAATTTAAGGGGAACTCCACCCCAAATTTAAAAAAAAAATGGCGTGGAGTCCCCCCTAAAATCCACACCAGACCCCTTATCCGAGCACGTTGACCTGGCCGGGCCGCAGAAAAGAGGGGGGGACAGAGCGCGGCCCCCCCCCTCTCCTGAACCGCACCAGGCCACATGCCCTCAACATTGGGAGGGTGTTTTGGGGTGCCCCCCAAAACACTTGTCCCCATGTTGATGAGGACAAGGGTCTCTTCCCCACAACCCTTGCCCGGTGGTTGTGGGGGTCTGCGGGCGGGAGGCTTATCGAAATCTGGAAGACCCCTTTAACAAAGGGGCCCCCCAGATCCCGCCCCCCCCCCTGTGTGAAATGGTAATGGGGTACCTTGTACCTCTACCATTTCACGAGTAAAAAAAAGTGTCAAGTAAAAAAAGACAAGAGCCGGTTTTTGACAAGTCCTTTATTATCTTCTTTCTTCTTTCCTTCGGGTTTCTTCTTCCTCCTCCTTCTTCTTCCTCTGCTTCTGTCTTGGGTCTTCTATTCCCGCATCTTGCCCGGCGTGTTCTTCCATCTTCTTCCTCCGCTGTCCTTCTCGTCCGCATCTTCTCTTCTTCTTCTTCTTCGCCGGAGCGGCCGCTTCCAATTGAAATCCCCGCTGTCTGCCGGACCACGCCCCCCCTCTGACGCCACGGGCAAGCTCTTAGGAAAGTCCCCGTGTGGTGCCAGTGCGTCAGAGGGGGGCGTGGTCACATGTTCCAGAAAGCGGGCAATTCAATTGGAAGCGGCGACTCTGGCAAAGAAAAAGCCGCGCACGAAGCTTCAAATTGAATTGCCCGCCCTCTGACATGTGACCACGCCCCCCTCTGACGCACTGGCAGCACACTCCTAAGAGCTTGCCCGTGGCGTCAGAGGGGGGGCGTGGTCCGGCAGACAGCGGGGATTTCAATTGGAAGCGGCGCCTCCGGCGAAGAAGAGAAGGAGAAGAAGATGCGGACGAGAAGGACAGCGGAAGAAGATGGAAGAACACGCCGGGCAAGATGCGGGAATAGAAGACCCAAGACAGAAGCAGAGGAAGAAGAAGGAGGAGGAAGAAGAAACCCGAAGGAAAGAAGAAAGAAGATAATAAAGGACTTGTCAAAAACCGGCTCTTGTCTTTTTTACACTGACACTTTTTTTTTTCTCGTGAAATGGTAGAGGTACAAGGTACCCCATTACCATTTCACACAGGGGGGGGGCCGGGATCTGGGGGGCCCCTTTGTTAAAGGGGTCTTCCAGATTTCGATAAGCCTCCTGCCCGCAGACCCCCACAACCACCGGGCAAGGGTTGTGGGGAAGAGACCCTTGTCCTCATCAACATGGGGACAAGGTGTTTTGGGGGGCACCCCAAAACACCCTCCCAATGTTGAGGGCATGTGGCCTGGTGCGGTTCAGGAGAGGGGGGGGCCGCGCTCTGTCCCCCCCCCCTTTTCTGCGGCCGGCCAGGTCAACGTGCTCGGATAAGGGGTCTGGTGTGGATTTTAGGGGGGACTCCACGCCATTTTTTTTTTTATTTGGAGTGGAGTTCCCCTTAAATTCCACACCAGACCTGAAGGGTCTGGTTATGGATATTTGGGGGGAACCCCACGTCATTTTTTTTTTAAATTGATGGCGGGGTTCCCCTTAATATCCATACCAGACCTAAAGGGTCTGGTTATTGAATTTGGGGGGACCCCCACGCTTTTTTTTGGTGTTTTTAATGAATGAATTCTCCTGCAATTTCCAAGGAGCTGACAATTCATTATAGCCGCGAGTCAGTTTTAAATGGCTTTTTTCCTTCAGAATGTCATTTTTCACATGCTGACATTACACCCAGGGCCGCCATCAGGGGGGTACAGGCAGTACACCTGCAGGGCCGCCATTAGGGGGGTACAGGCATTACACCGCCCGGGGGTCCCCAGGGGCCCCCAGGGGCCCGGATGGGAACCACCCTAAAACAAAAAAAAAATTTTTTTTTTTTTTTTTTTTTTAAGGGCTCCGAAGGTCCCCAGGGGCCCGGAGGCCACTAAGGGCCCCAGATGGCAAGCCCTTTTTTTAAATAAAATATATATATTTAAAAAAATAAATATATTTTTTTAATATATTTGTTTTTTTTTTTTTTAAGGAAAGGGCCCAGAGGTCCCCAGGGCCCTGGAAGGCTACCCCCTTGTTTTTTTTAATTTTTTTCGATAAATGTTATATTAAAAAAATATATATATATGTATTTTCTCTCTTTTTTATTTTTATTTTATAAAGAGCACAGAGGTCCCCAGGGCCCCGGATGGCTACCCCCCTTTTTTATATATATTTTTCTTTTTTCTTATTTCTGTCAAAATTTTGTAAAGGGGCACCCCAAAATTCCCTTGATTGCGGCCCTGTACACCTGTAAGGGGCCCGGGGTCCGGAGGTGCCCAGATGGGAGGCCCCCCAGCGCCCCAGATGGTAACCCCCCTCTTTTTTTTTTGTATATATATTTGTTAGTTGGTTTTTGTAGGATTTTTTATTAAAGGGCCAATTTTTGGAATTTAAATTTTTTTAGCAGTCTGGAGGTCCCCAGGGCCCCGGGTGGCAACCCCCCCAATTTTTTGTTATTAAAGGGCCAATGTTTTGGTTTAGGGGTCTGGAGGTCCCCCAGTGGCCCGGAGATCCCCAGGGCTCCAGATGACAACCCCCCACTTTACAAAAAAAAAAAAAAAAAAAAAATTATATATTTTTTGGTTATTTTTTAAACATATATAATATAATTTTGAAAGCTCCCAGAGGGCCCCAGATGACAACCTTTTTGCTTCTAAAAATGTTATAAACATTTTCCCCAGGTTTGTTACTTTTTACTTTAATTTCTTTTTTAAAGTGTATTTTGTGCGTGAAGTCGAGAGAGAGGAGCTGGACTTGCAATCGCCATCCTTCTCCATGCCCCCGGTGGCAATGGTGGGTGTGAGGGGGGCCTCCCACCACCCACCTGCTACACTTGGGAGCCCGATGGGACAGAGGGACTCCCCCTATGAAGGAGTGTAGCCCACCCAGCCAGCCCTGTAGGTCCTTCGCCTCCCTTTATTTTAGGAGACCTCATGGCCAAAGTGTGTGCAAGTGTGGTGTTTTTTTTGTGGGGGGGGGGGGGTGGGCATACTAAGCACAGGCGTACCTTGCATAGCACACCCACCGGGAGCCGGGCTGACACCACCAAACTCAATTCACATGTAGCCGAGACCGGGATCCGAACCCTTGGCTGCAGAGGTGAACGGCTTGTCAGCGCAGTGCCATTCACGTTGAGCCACCACAGCTCCCACCCAATGTTATTTTTTTTTTAGATTTTTGGTAGTTATTTTTTATTAAAGGGCCCAGAGCTCCCAAGGCAACCCCCTTTTTTATTATTTTATATATGTAGATATATGATATTGTAATTTATTTTTCATTAAAGAGCCCAGAAGTTTCTTTTTATTAAAGGGCCCAGTGGTCCCCAGGGCCCCCGGATGGCTACCACCCTTTTTAATATATATTTTTCTATATGTATTTTTTAGTAAAGGAACCCCCCGCTTATCAAATTGCGGCAGCCCCCCCCCCTTCTTAATATCAGGCGGCACCCCCCCCCCCTATTCTCTGCTCCAGGGGGCCATGCCTGAAGCTGTGTAAGGGGCCCCATAATTCCTGATGGCGCCCCTAATTGCCTCCCCCCCCCCATGGTACGAAATTTCAAGGAATTTTTCACTTTTATTGTTGCACTTTAACCACTTCCATACCGCGCCTATTCTGGCACTTCTCTCCTTCATGTAACAATTATATTTTCTTCCTTGAAACTTACTCAGGACCCCCAAACATTATATATATTTTATTAACAAACACCCTAGGGAATAAAGTGGCGGCCATTTTTTCGGACACATTTCCAACAGTATTTGTGCCAAAAATTTCAAACGTTTTTTTTTTTTTTTGGCTTTAAAAAAAAAACCTGTTTCATGAATGACAAAATAAGAAAGCAGTAAAGCTAGGCCAATTTTTAGGGATAAGGTAAAAGATGATGTTACACCGAGTAAATAGATACCTAACTTGTCACGCTTTCATATTGCGCACACTCATGGAATGGCGCTAAACTTCGTTATTAAAAATCTCCATAGGCAACGCTTGACTTTTTTTCTCAGGTTACCACTTTTGAGTTACAGAGGAGGTCTAGTGCTAAAATTATTGCTCTCGCTCTAACGCACGCTATGATACCTCACATGTGGGGTTTGAAGGATGTTTACATATGTGGGTGGGACTTGCATGCGTGTTCGCTTGCGAGTGCGAGCTACTAGGGACAGGAGCATTTAAATTCCTTTGTTATTTTATTTTTTTACTTAATATTTTATTTTTGCACTTGTTTGTCCCTTTGTTTGTATTATTTTTCACTTTTCTTCCTATTACAAGGAATGTAAACATCCCTTGTAATAGGACTAGTGTGTGACAGGTCCTCTTTATAGAGAAAGGCGGGGTCAATTAGACCCCACATCTGTCCTCCAGGCTGGAAAGCATGGAATTGGTAAAAAAAAAAACATCTCATGCTTTCAGCTGCAATCATGTTCGTTCAGCACAGTAGCGTAGTGTGTAGCATGTTCACCTAGCAGCAAAAGGGTTGCTGGTTCGAATCCCGCCCGTGACACTATCTGCCTGGAGTTTGCATGTTCTCCCTGTGCGGGTTTCCTCCCACAATCTAAAAACATGCTGTAAATTGGATCCTGTCTAAATAAGCCCTAATATGCAGTAGGATATTTAGGTTTTGTGCTTCCCTAGGCCTGACCAAATTTTGGCACCCCCCTAATAGAAAAATGACCCACCCTTCCTGTCAAGGCCACACCCTGTTTTTTTATGACCCACCCAGGAATTTTCAGGGGACACACACAAGTTCTGTGGGGGGGGGGGGGGGGGGCCCTTAATTTGCCTACTTTTTCGATCACTTCCTGTTTGGCTATGGGGCAGGAAGTGAAGGCCAATCTCCCCAAACGGACAGGGATAATACAAAATAAACTGACAGAGCTTCTAACCCCCCCCCCCCCCCCCACCAACTCTATCCAAAATGAAAGAAATCCAAAAAATAAAAGTGATGATTATTGTTCCAGTTTAACCCCAAATTTCAGATCATTTTATTGAGAGGCTTAAGAAAATATAACCATGCCAATAGGCCAGCGTTGCTAATATGTATGAATGTGTGTTAGGAATGGACACAAACACCACCCATTGTTTTCAACTATTTTTGTTTGTTTTGGGGATGCCTGCACCCCCTGATAGGGTAAGAGACCTCACAAATGTTGTCACTTTCTTTAATTCATTCACTTCTTCTGCCACACAGCCAAACAGGAAGTGAGGGAAACACCTGAGTAATGTTTGTTGGGGACACACAGATCAATATAAATAGTTTCCATTTTGGAATTCATTTTGCTGTGTATTTGTGTAAACCCCAAATTAGTAGGAATCTTGGACTTTGGGGTCCATTTACTAAAGGCAAATCCCACTTTGCACTACAAGTGGACAAGCAAGGAAGAAAACTCAAAACTTGGCGGGATTGGAAGTAAAAACCATCAGTGCTTCCCTTCTGATTTTCATTGCCTACGCTTCTACTGCAGAGCGGCTTTGCCTTTACTAAACCCCAAAATAACTAATCATTTGGGGTGTACACTGCAGTGCAATTTGCTTAATGGTGACACTAGTTAGATTGACCTGTGCCCAAAGAAAAGACCATTGGTAGGGTTTTAACCTCACTTCCTGTTCAGCTGTGTGACAGGAAGTGAAGCCAATTTTAGGAAAAGGGACACAAAGCCCAACCTAAAAACACTAGCAGGGGTTCTAACACTCAATTGGCTTCCCTCAAACAACCCACAATTAGAATAGGATTGTCTTGTGCTAGTTTCAAGCACAGCGCTGTAAATCAGCACTTCAAGCCTGTCCACCAATACACCACCCCCCCCCCCCCACCCCCTCCAACAGGCCCTGTTTGCAGCTTTTCCTACATCTTGCACATGTGCTTTAAAAAGTCAGTCTGGACATCAGTTCTAGGAAACAATACTTACCGCTTTGTCCTTCCTTTTCTGGTGACTAAACATTTCATGCATACACACCAGGAAAGAGCTTAGAGACAAATCACACTTGATGGTTTAGGCCCAAACTAGTTCAGCTGCAGCGGTTGAAATCCATAGCAGGAAAAAAATATCACAAAACAAACTTCAAAATTTGAAAGTAATTTTATTTGGTCCACAAAACAAGGAAAGCAAAACAAAAAATTACAAATAAACACACCAAAAATATATAAAAACACCTAAAAACAAAAAAGACCAACGTTTATTTCACAGTCATTGGAAAATAAATCATGCTTTTGAAATAACAGGATAGACCCACAGGATTAAAACATTAGTCATTAACATCTTGAGAAACATTTAGCAAAATTATGTAGCAGAGAAAACATCAAAAAATACAAAACTTGCTCCAAAACATCTCTGTTTCACTCCGCCATTCTTCCAGCCAGCAAATCTGCCCCCTCTGAGGGGCAGCTGACACGTGCAGTATCCACGCTTTTTATAACATGTGTGCTAATGAACCAATTGGAAACACATGAAGAAATGTCAGCCTCTAGTTTGTGTGCACTTGGAACTGCTTACACCTGTTAAGGATGTCCTTAAATTACTAAGCCAAAAAAAGAGCTTTCTGAGCATGCTCAGAAAGATGCAAGTCATTTTCAGGATGAAACTTCCAACTTCTTTTTCTAACTGTTCGAGCATGCCCAGTTCACTCTCGAAATGCAGTACCAGAATCAAATCTGCAATGGCGGATGAAAGCATTAGAGGTGTTAAATTTTTTTTTGGTCCCCATGAAGTGATGCTTTACAAGCTGAACGGGAGGTCTTATAGAATTTTTACGTAACAAAACTAAATAGTAATAATTTAAAAGCCCCTGTCCCTAGTAGCTCGCAGTCAGAAGCGAACAAGCAGCATTTTTATTGTTTCCGGTTACCAGTTTAGATTTACAGATGAGGTCTAGTGCTATAAATATTCCTCTTGCTGTTACGCACGCTATGATACCTCACATGTGTGGTTTGAAGAATGTTTCCATATATGGGGGCGGGCCTTAAATGTGTAAGCCCCGCCCACATATTGAACCCCCGTTCAAACCCCACATGTGAGGTATCATAGCGTACGTTAGAGCGAGAGCAATACTTTTAGCACTAGACCTCCTCTGTAAATCTAAACTGGTAACCTGAAACACATAAAAAAGCGTTGCCTATGGGTATTTTCAAGTACTGAAGTTTGGCGCCATTCCATGAGTGTGTGCAATATTAAAGTGTAACATGTTGGGTATCTATTTTACTCGGTGTAACATCATCTTTCACATTATGGCAATAAATTGGGCTAACTTTAGTGTATTCTTAATTTGTAACCACTTGAGCCCCAAGCATATTACTGGTCACTGACGGGGCCATTTTTTGCATTTCAACACTGCGTCATTTTGACTGACAATTGCGTGGTTGTGCGACGTGGCCCCCAAAAAATTTGGCGTCCTCATCCCCCCCCCCCCCCCCCCTAAAAATTTAATTTTTTTTTTGTTGGTGGTATTTGATCACCTCTGCGTTTTTTCTTATTTTTGCTTGACCCAAAAATATAGCGACAATTTGGTAACTAAAAAACATCTTTTTTACGGTTTGCTATAATAAATCTCCCCCAAAATATATTCAAAAAATGTTTGCCCTCAGTTTAGGCCGATAAGTATTCTTGGACATCTTTTTGGTTGCAAAAAATCACAATAAGCGTTTGATTGGTTTGGGCAAAAGTTCTAAGTAGGGGTTGGTCTTATGGGTTTTTTTTGAATAATTTTTTGTTTTACTAGTAATGGTGGCTATCATTGTTTTTTCTGTCTAATGCGACATTGTGGCGGACACATTTTTGTGAGATTTGGCATTTTTGTAGCGAGCAATGGTATATCAAATGCATTGCTTACTATAAAAATGACACTGGCAGGGAAGGGGTTAACACTAGGGGGCGCGGAAGGGGTTGAATATGTTACCTGGGTGTGTTCTAACTGTAAAGGGGGTGGGACTGTGTAGGGGAAATGACAGATCGCTGTTCATACATTGTAGGGACAGACGAGCAGGCATTCCCCCCCCCCCTGACAGGACCGGGATAAGGGGAACTCCACCCCAAATTACAAAAAAAAAACGGCGTGGGGGTCCCCCTTCAGGTGCACAACAGGCTCTTAGATTTGATCTGGAACATAAGGGGTTAAACCCACACGCCAAAAAACGGCGTGGGGTTCCCCCTCAGATCCAGACCAAACCCTTCTCCCAGGCACGCAGTCTGGCCGGACAGGAATGGGGGTGGGGACGAGCGAGCGCCCCCCCCCCTCCTGAGCCGTACCAGACCACATGCCCTCGACATGGGGGAGTGTGTGTGCTGTGGGGGAGGGGGGCACTGCCCCCCCCACCCCAAAGCACTCTTGTCCCCATGTCGAAAGGGACAAGAGCCTCTTCCCGACAACCCTGGCCGTTGGTTGTCGGGGTATGCGGGCGGGGGGCTTATCAGAATCTGAGAGCCCCCTATATTAAGGGGGCCCCCAGATTCTGGCCCCCCACCCTATGTGAATGAGTATGGGGTACATCGTACCCCTACCCATTCACCGGGTGGAAAAGTGTAAACACAAAAAAAACACACAGAAAAAAATAATTTATTAGTCAGCTCCGGGGGTCTTCTGCCGGGACCCCCCACCACCAGCCCATTGGGCCCCGGGCTTCGCCGTCTTCTGCCGGGGGGGGACACCCACCGATGATCTCCGCCATGTCCAGCCAGGCCCCCACCCCAAAATAAGCTCTTTCACATCCGGGGGGGGCCGGCCGAAAAAAGCAGAGAACAACGGGGGCGGAGCCCCTCGGTCTTCCAGACGTTTTCTGCCGGGGGGGCTCCAGCCCCGCACCGGTCTTCGCCGCCGCCTTCCTCCGCCGGGGGGGACACCCCCGATGCTCTCGGCCATGTTCGGCCAGGCCCCCTACCCCAAATCAAAGCTCTTTTACATCCGGGGGGGGGCCGGCGGAAATGGCGGAGAACAACGGGGCGAAACCCCTCCTCGGTCTTCGCCTTCCGCCGGGGGGGTACACCTACCCCCCCCCCGGTCTTCGCCGCCGCCTTCCGCCGGGGAGAGAGACACCCACCGATGCTCTCCGCCATGTTCGGCCAGGCCCCCTACCCCCAAATCAAGCTCTTTTACATCCGGGGGGGGCCGCGGAAATGGCGGAGAACAACGGGGGCGTCGCCACTCCTCGGTCTTCTAGCCGTCTTCTGCCGGGGGGGGGAAACACCCACCCATGCTCTCCGCCATGCTCGACTGTGCCCCCACCCCAAAATGAAGCTCTTTTACATCCGGGGGGGGCCGGCCGAAAACAGCGGAGAACAACGGGGTGTCGCCCCACCTCGGGCTCCTCCGCTTCTGCCTGGCTCCTCCCAGGCCAGGGCTCTTTCGCCGTCTTCCGCCGGAGGGCGCCACTCTCCGGGCTTCTCGACGTTGTCTTCCGCCGCGGGGGCCAGGCCTTCTTCTTTGCCGCCCCCCTCGATTTTTTCGGCCTGGACGGGGGTCGCACATCCCATCCAGGACTTGGACGTGGCGGGCTTCTCGTCGCCGTCTTCTGCCGCTGCCCCCTTCACCACGAAGCTCCGTGCTTGTTTGATGAGGGCAGCGGGCTTCCGTCGTCTTCTCCGGGGCGAGGGTCGTACATCCCACCCCGGATTTCGTCGCCGTCTTCTGCCGCTGCCCCCCTTCACCACGAAGCTCCGTGCTTGTTTGATGAGGGCAGCGGGCTTCCGTCGCAGTCTTCCGCCGCGGGGTGACACTCGCGGGCTTCTTCTTCCATTCGATGTTGACACGGCGAGGTCCGGCGCTGAAATGCCTTCTGAGCGGCGGGCAAGGACTTATATTGGCATTGGGCGTGGGCGTGGTTATGCCAACATGTGACCTAACCCATGTGACAGTGATGTGACGTCACATCACTGTCACATGGGTTAAGGTCACATGTTGGCATAACCACGCCCACGCCCAATGCCAATATAAGTCCTTGCCCGCCGCTCAGAAGGCATTTCAGCGCCGGACCTCGCCGTGTCAACATCGAATGGAAGAAGAAGCCCGCGAGTGTCACTTCCGCGCGGCGGAAGACTGCGACGGAAGCCCGCTGCCCGTCATCAAACAAGCACGGATCCCCGCCTCCCGCTTCGTGGTGAAATGGGGGCAGCGGCAGAAGACGGCGACGAAAGTCCGGGGTGGGATGTACGGCACCCTCGCCCCGGAGAAGACGACGGAAGCCCGCTGCCCTCATCAAACAAGCACGGAGCTTCGTGGTGAAGGGGGCAGCGGCAGAAGACAGCGACGAGAAGCCCGCCACGTCCAAGTCCTGGATGGGATGTACGACCCCCGTCCAGGCAGAAGAATTTGAAGGGGGGCGGCGGAAGACCCTCAAAAGTGAAAAACGTTCACCAGGTGAATGGGTAGGGGTACGATGTACCCCATACTCATTCACATAGGGTGGGGGCCCGAAATCTGGGGGCCACCTTATTAAACGGGGCTCCCAGATTCTGATTGGCTCCCGCCCCGCATACCCCGACAACCAATGGCTAGGGTTGTCGGGAAGAGGCTCTTGTCCCGATCGACATGGGGACAAGAGTGCTTTGGGGTGGGGGGGCAGCGCCCCCCTCCCCCAAAGCACACACACTCCCCCATGTCGAGGGCATGTGGTCTGGTACGGCTCAGGAGGGGGGGGGGCCGCTCGCTCGTCCCCACCCCCATTCCTGTCCGGCCAGACTGCATGCCTGGGATGAGGGCTTGGTACGGATCTGGGGGGGAACCCCACGCCGATTTTGGCGTGGGTTAACCCCTCACGTTCCGGACCAAGCCGGAGAGCCTATTGTACCCCTGGGGGGAAGCCGCGCCGGTTTCACATTTGAAATTTGGCGCGGAGTTCCCCTTCAGTGTCAGCGCAGCCCGAGAACAGCTCGGAGCTTGCCGTGCGCCGCTCCAGGCAGTGCAAAAACACTGCTACGCCGCCTGGTATTTACCAAGGATTTCCCGGCGTACTGAAGAGGCGCGCGGTGAGCTCCGATTTTTCCCTCTGCGCATGCCCAGTATGCAAGTGAACCTTCCGAGGTTCTAGCGTACTTTGCAAGGGCACGGGGATCGGGTCCCAAAAGTCACTTTCCCTTTCAAATCGGCCCGCCACACAAGTTAAAACACATGTCACTACACTTCCCCTGCATCACCCCCCTCCCTCCCCTCATAAACTCCCGCCCGAATCCCCGATGTTAACATTACTAAATGCCGCACGCCAGCTCTGTACTGGCGTGCTGTGCGCCCTCTTCTGGGCGCATTAGGCACTTTAGTAAATGAGGAAACACGCTGCACTGGCAGCGTGTTTCTTTTGTAAATGTCAAAAACAGGTTTACCCCTGCTTGTGCACCATGAGTCTTGGCGCACAGGCTTGGTAAATCAGCCCCCATTGTTTCCAATGGGTCCCTATGCAACTGTGTTTAGAAGATCTGAGCTATAATTCGATAAATGTTATGGCAAGCAGGGATTCACAGGTGT
>JAJQKJ010000978.1:0-261472 GCA_029574335.1 Rana kukunoris | reverse complement strand
GCGATACTTGAAAAAAAAGTATCCGTACTTGTACTCGGTCCTAAAAAAGTGGTATCGGGGACAACGCCCCCTAGAAAATACCTAAAAAAAATGTATGCTGAGAACATTAAACAATGAGGGATAGTTATTTCAGTCCATCACAAAACACATGGCACTCTGATAACTAGGACCGTGATGGCGAACCTTGGCACTCCAGATGTTTTGAAACTACATTTCCCTTGATGCTCCACTATACTGCAGAATGCATGAGCATCATGGGGAAATGTAGTTCCAAACATCTGGGTGACAAGGTCGCCATCACTGACCTAGGAGATAAAATAAAAACACAAACCTTATAAATTAATTAAAGAACAAAGAAAAGACTGTTTGAGGCAAAAAATAAATTTAATTATTCAGCCAAGATCTGGCATTGGAATGGCCCCCCTACCCATAAAGTAGTCCACATATGCCTGACGCACAGCACGTGCGTTTCGGGGGGGCCAATTGGGGATGGGCAGCGTCACGAGCTGCCTCTGGAATGTCAACAGGGTCATCAGGCAAAAGGGTTAGGTAAGAAGAAGAATGTTTTTTTAAATAGTTGTGTAAAATGCAGAGCATGTAATTATATAATTCAACTTGTATTCGGCCATGTTTATGGCAGTAAGAAATAGCCGGAAACGGCTGGCCATGATGCCAAAGGCATTTTCACCACACGTCTGGCTCTGGCCAGCCTGTAATTAAACACCCTCCTCTCAGGGGTGAGGGCGCGTTGGGGAAATGGCCTCATGAGGTGAGGACAAAGGCGAAAGCCTCATCTGCAACAAAAACGAAGGGCAGACCCTCTTCATTATCCTCCGCAGGCGGCAATCCCAGGTCCTCGGAAAGAAGCCGTTGGGCGAACTCCGTCTCGGCAAAGACACCACCGTCCGACATCCGCCCATTTTTCCCAACATCAAGATACAAGAACTCGTAATTGGCAGACACCACCGCCATCAGAACAACACTGTGGAACCCCTTGTAATTGAAATAATGGGATCCACTATGGTGGTGGTGGCACGATGCGGACGTGCTTGCCGTCAATAGCTCCTCCGCAGTTTGGAAAATTCCATCGCCGGGAGAAGTCCGCTGCCACAGTCTGCCATTCCTGTGGCGTGGTGGGGAACTGTAGATACCAAAAAAATAAAAAAAATATCAAACAAACATTCCTAAAAGAACATCCCAAAACATTTTTTTGATACCAAAAAAACAAACATTAATTTGAAGTATTATTAACCACTTCCTTACTGGGCATGTAAACCCCTTCCTGACCATGTGAAATTTCAGCTTGCGGCACTGCGTCGCTTTAACTGACAATTGCCGCGGTCGTGCGATATGGCTCCCAAACAAAATTGCGTCCTTTTTTTCCCCACAATAGAGCTTTCTTTTGGCTGGTATTTGGTCACCCCTGCGATTTTATATTTTTTGCGCTATAAACAAAAAACGACGACTATTTTTGAAAAAAAAAACAATATTTTTTACTTGTTGCTATAAAATAAAAATTCATTTTAGGGCGATACGTATTCTTCTACATATTTTGGTTAAAAAAAAAAAAAAATCAAAAAAAATCGCAATAAGCGACTGGTTTGTGCAAAAGCTATAGCACCTACAAAATAAGGACAGAATTATTATTTGTTATTTATTTTTTTACTAGTAATGGTGGCGATCTGCGAATTTTAATTGCGACTGCGACAACATGGCGGACACATCGGACACTTTTGACACCTTTTTGGCACCATTCACATTTATACTGCAATCAGTGCTATAAATATGCACTAATTACTGTATAAATGTGACTGGCAGGGAAGGGGTTAACACTAGGGGGTGAGGAAGGGGTTAATGTGTATCCTGCATTGTGTTCTAACTGTGGGGGGAGGGGGGGGTGACCGATCTGTGTCCCCATGTATAAGGAACACTGATCGGTCTGCTCTCTCCAGTGACAGGACGCTGTCATTGTGAGAGCCGGCAATGAGAAATGATCTCATATGTTTACATATGAGATCATCTCTCATTGGCTGCACAGATCGCATTGCAAACGGCCACTCTGATTGGCCGTTCGCGGCGAGCTGTGATTGGCTGTGTCCAAGGGACACGGCCAGTACACAAGTTCCCCGCTGCGTGCTCTGGAGCGCACGCTGGGAACACAGAAAGAGGCTGCCGTGAAAAAACGGCAGCCCAGAGATTTAGAACCACCCTGCGGCCGCATATAGTCGTACGGCCGTAGGGAAGTGGTTAAAAATAGGAAAAATAAGAAGAGATCACTAAAGCAGATTAATCACACCCTCTGATGGTCACAATCCTACAAAAAAATAAGGGGAGTGGAGGCCCAAAATGAGTTTGAGACCTCTAAAAAAAATTAAATACTAAAAAAAATGTTAATTTATACAATTACAAAAAAAGAGGGGGGGGGGTTGTGCGTGCACTACAATATAGGACAACATATAGGGGGATATAGGGACTTCTATAGACAGCACTACAATATAGGACAAAATATAGGGGGGACTAGGCTAGGTGGGTTTGGGACACAAAAAAAAAAAAAAAACCTGGACAGGTTGGCAAAACAAAAGATGCATGTAGGAGCAAATATAAAATGAATACAGCATGCATGGAGATGAAAGGGAACATTACCAGCAGATCACAAACAGGTTAATTAGGGACTGTTTAAAACCAAACAAATTGAAACAAATACAAAAGCCTAAATAAAACATAGTTTGTGCCTTTAAAGGCCACCACTTACCTTAATATAGTCCTCCTGCAGAACATGAATGATGGCAGAACAGGTCTGGGGAATTATGAGGCCCAGAGCCTGGGGGGAGATGCCCGTCGAGAACTTCAAGTCCTGCAGACTTCTCCCTGTTGCCAGGTACCGCAAGGTGGCAACTAGCCGCTGCTCAGCAGTGATGGCTTCCCGCATAACGGTGTCCTGCCTGGTGATATAAGGCGACACCGAAGCCAAAAGCTGCTGAAATACGGGGTCAGACATCCGAAGAAAATTCCTGAAATCATCAGGGTTATTTTTCTCGGATCTCCGCAGCAGAGGCATATGAGAGAACTGGTCCCTGCGAAGAAACCAGTCCTTGGCCCACAAAGTCCTTCTCGCCCTCCTCAAGGACCGGAGCCGGGATGCAGCACACATCCCAACAAGAAGCACAGCACGATCTCGGCGACGAGAACGTACCCGCAACATGGCTAGAAAACGGTCGTCAAATCAGATCGCACTAAAACACCGCTCTGAAGTACAGAAATGCCTTTGAAGAACGGACCTGCAAAACAGGAACGTGTAGACAAGAACGCACTGCCAAAACAGATACGATTGGAAAACAAGCACTGTATCACAAATACGACCCCAAAAGCACAAACTGTACGACAGTAAACGATATTAAAGCACGAAGACTGAAAAGCGCGAATCGTCTCTCACCAAACTTTTACTAAACACGCAGCAAATCAAACACAACTATCAGCAAAAGAGGCCGTCTTCGCATGGAAATGACCCTTTATAGTTCCCGTCGTACGTGATGGACGTCACGGCGCTTTGCTAGACTTTTTGGGAAAAACGATGGTGTGTACGCAACGTCGTTTTGGAAAATGAAGTTTGAAAAACGTCGTTTTTTTTCATCGCAAAAAGTGATCGTGTGTACGCGGCATAACTCTCTGGCCATTAAAAAACCCATATAAACAGTAGGTTTGCATTTGAACCTGTTTCTTTTGTTATTTTCGTATGTTGATATGACACCTATAACAAAAAAATTGCATTCAGTATTTTGAATACACAGAAAAAAGAAAAAAGATTTCATTCAATATACATAATGAAATTCTTTTGTTATAGATGTCATTGAACAATGAACATACAACTGAAAACGAACACAAAACAGATTTAAACAAAATACACAATGCAAACCTCTTGATACAGATTTAATTTTCATTATTTTGCCATTTTCGTTTTGTCGTTTTTTTCCCGTCGGATCGTTCGTTCGTATTTGCGGTCGTTCGTTATGCGGCGAATCATCCGTTTATCCCGTCGTTTTCGTATTTTGGTGCTTTACCGTTTTCGTATGTACACATTATCCCGCGGGTACGAAAATGAACATTTTCGTACGAAAATAACATTCGTACGAACGGGAATGCACATATCTACAATTCACCCTGCATACCCTGCCTAGGATCGGCCCTGCGGCTAATTAAACTCTTCTAAATAAGAAGTTACTTTTGAGTTGAACATGGTTTACCTGGTGCTTTCTCTTAGCTGTCACTGTTAAAACAGTACAACATGTTGGATCTGAAGCACAGGGGATATAATACTACAGCATCAGACTGCTCCTACTCCTCATGATTCACTAACAATTCCAAGTGGCTTAGAATTTCCATCACAATGGTTCTGAAATCAATAGCCTGGATTGTTACCCTCTAAATGGGTCAATTTCATCTTTGGAAGTTCTCCGCAGTTATGTTAGATTTTATAAGCCAACTTGCAAATACTGTATGATTGCTGAAGCAGAGGCTGTAAGCTTGTTTCTACACTTTCTCCTCCTGAATCTTTCTTTGACATTCCTGCAGCTTTAGCAGTGTTTGAACCTTCTGCTGTGGACTTATTGTCTGTGTCTGACAGTCTAACAAATCTTAAATGGATAACCATCTTACAGATTAGGCTCAGCCAGCTGAAATAGCTCCCAGACTAAATTATACCATATTGACGCTATTGATGCTGTGGTCATCACATTTATAACAAAGCAGTAGGGATGAGCTTTGCGTTCGACTCGAACCCATGTTCGACTCTAACATTGCCTGTTCGATCGTTCGTCGAATTTCGAACAAAACGAGTCTTTCCCGCCAAATTCGAGTGACGCGCCACAGCCCATAATTCACTGCGGCATTACGCGCTGATGATTAGCCAAGCATGCACTATGACCCGCATGCTTGGCCAATCACAGCGCGCAAAAAACAGAGAGACATAATTGGCCAAAGCCAGGGTGGCTTTGGCCAATTATGGCTCAGGGCTTTAGCACACGCCCCACACTATAAAAAACTGCCTGCTGGGTTGCCTCGTGTAGTGTGTTTCAGCGCTGGTTACAGATCAGATAGAGAGAGAGAGAGATTGTCTTTTTTTCTAGCTAGATAGAGCAGGCAGTCTAGTCAGTTAAATTTACAGTGTGTAGAGGATATATATACATCCCAGGAGTTGTACATATATTTATACACTGTATAGTTTAGTTAGATTTGTTCTTGCTAATCTGTCAGGCAGTTGATTGTGCTAGCTTCAGTGTTCTCACTCACGTGTTGTATTGCCTGTGTGCTCAGTGCACCTAAACCCACTTGTTTTATAGTGCATGTGTGCTAATTACTGTGCACCTAAGCCCAATTGGTTTATAGTGCAGGTGTGCTAAGTACTATGGCCCAGATTCAGAGAGAATTGGATTCTTGTAGCGTATCAGAAATACACTACGCCGCCGTTTTTTACCTGGCTCTACGTGGAATCCAGGTAGATTTTGTCCAGTAAACGACGGCGGCGTAGTGTATTTCTCCCGTCGCAATCCATCTAGACGAGTAGGGGGCGTGAAGGATTTAAAATAGGCGCGTTCCCGCGGCGATCGAACTGCGCATGCTCCGTTCGCAAATTTCCCGCCGTGCATTGCGCGAAATCACGTCGTTACGTCATTCGTTGTTTGAGTAGCGTCGTTTACGGACATTTCTATTCCCGAACGAGTTACGCAAAAAAAAAAAAAAAAATTTAAATTCGACGCGGGAACGACGGCCATACTTAACATGGGCTACGCACCGTTAGACCAGCAAAAAGCTGGTCTAACAGTACGTAAAAAAAAAAACAGACGTAAGCGATTGCGAAGACCGCTCGTATCTTCGTGGATCGCCGTAAAAACACATTTGCATATCCCGACGCATGAAAACGACGCAAACTCCTCCCAGCGGCCGCAAAAATATCGCAGCGTAGATCCGAAGGCTTACGAAGACGTAAGCCTCTCGGATCGAAGCCCGAAGCCGCCGTATCATGGTTTGAGGATTCAAACTAGTGATACGGCGCGCAAAATTTGAAATTACTCCTGTCTAACACCAGTTAGACAGGCGTAATTGCTTTATGAATCTGGGCCTTTGCACCTAAACCCACTTGTTTTATAGTGCATGTGTGCTAATTACTGTGCACCTAAGCCCAATTGGTTTATAGTGCAGGTGTGCTAAGTACTTTGCACCTAAACACACTTGGTTTATAGTGCAGGTGTGCTAATTACTATGCACCTAAACCCATTTGGTTTATAGTAGACATGTGCAGACTGGAATATTTTGTTTTGTTTTTTCGTTTTCGGAAAATACATTTATTTATTTACTCCCGAAAATCGTTTTGATTTATTTCGTTTTTCGTTGGGGAATAGCTTTCGTCCGAAAATCCAATAATACTTGGTTTCTGTCGAATGGTCAAAAGAGTATTCGACAGAACGTCAAATCTTTACGTCGAATCGTACATTTCCGTTCGAATATTCCGCCTACAAGAATTCTAATGTTGTATGACTAGTAATAATGTCAAGTCTATTTTCTCATAAATCAAAATCTAATCTCTGTAATATCGAATCTATTATTTCTATGTGTCAAATCTTTTCTCTATAATGTCGAATCTTTTCCCTATAATGTCGAATCCCTCTATATCTAATTTTTACCGCAACGAAAATAAAAATAAAGCATTTTTTATGTCGGATTTTTCGGTTTTCGTTTCTTGCGCTTTTGTTATCGTTTGTTAAAACGATAACGAAAAAAACTGATTTTGCGACGAAAATGCATTCTAACGAAAACAAATGCACATGTCTAGTTTATAGTGCAAGTGTGCTAAGTACATTGCACCTAAGCCCACTTGGTTTATAGTGCAGGTGTGCTAATTACTTAGAGAGGCAGAGAATCACGAGGGCAAACAGGCTCTGCATCTAGAAGCAACAGTGCTGGTGGTGGACACGGTGCATCCTCTTCAGCACGTGACCGTTGCACACGCTCGTCCTTCTTTTCGGGAGCTGGCCGTGTTGAGCCTCAACATGCAGACAAATTGGTAGAGTGGATGACCAAGCCACCCTCGTCCTCCTCATCCTCTCTCACCCAGGCTCAGGGTACTTTGTCTGGCAAATTAGCTGCCAAGGCGTCCTCTTCCCTCTGCTCAATTGCATCACTTACTCCTTCCCTAGTCCCACCATGTCCTCCTGAGGAGTCCCCTGAACTGTTTCAACACTGTGTTGGGAACATGCTGCATGAAGATGCGCAGCGTTTTGAAGGCTCCGATGATGGAACACAGATAGAGGAAGGCAGTAATGTGAGCCCAGAGAGAGGGGGTGCCCGAGAGGGACAGCAATCTGGCAGTCATGTTCCCCCAGCTGCAGCACACTGCCAGGTTTTCGACAGTGATGAGGAGGGAGGGGATGATAAGGTCACTGACTCTACGTGGGTGCCTGATAAGAGAGAGAGGAGGAGGCACAGGCACATCTCCGAAGAGGCAGGATGCCCTCCAGGGGTCAGCTTAAGGGCAGCACACCAACTGCATTAGATCGCAGAGCTACGCCTGTGCAGGGCGCTGCTGTGTCTCAGCGTTACTGCAAAAGTTCTTTGGTGTGGGCCTTTTTTGAGACATGTGCATTCGATCGCACCATTGCTATTTGCAACATATGTCTCAAGCATATCTCGCATGGCCAAAACATCACCCACTTGGGCACCACATGCTTGACCAGACATATGTCGACCTGCCATGCAGTTAGTTGGCAAGCATACTTGAAAGACCCACACCAAAGAACAAAACGGACCTCCGCTTGCCCCTCATCACCTGGGATCTCCAACCCCACTATACCCTCAGTCCTCTCTGATGCCTGCACTGATAGGACTGAAGGTGTAGAATTAGGTGTGTCACAACCTAGTAGTAAATGTGGGCAATCTACTATCAGTACACCGATGTCAGATTGTACCAGACAAATTTCCCTGCCCCAGCTGCTGCATCGCCAAAAGAAGTACTCTCCCAGCTATCCACATGCCCAGCGGTTGAATGCTAGCTTAGCGAAATTGCTAGCACTTCAACTGCTGCCTTTTCAGTTGGTAGATTCTGCCCCCGTCCGTGAGTTTGTGGAATGTGCGGTACCTCAGTGGAAAGTTCCCAAACGCCACTTTCTCTCTACCGCCATGTGGAAGGCAATGTTCAAGACTCACTGGACAGGGCGGTCTGAGGTAAGGTGCATATTACCGCTGACTCATGGTCCAGCAGGCATGGACAGGGACGTTTTCATGGCGCATTGGGTGAGTATGCTGGCAGCTGGGAAGGACACAGGGCAAGGTACAGTAGTGTTGGAGGTTGTTCCACCACCACGCCTCCAAAACACTACTACTGGTTGTGACTCACCTCTCTCCTCCACCCCCTCCTCTTCTTCTTCCTCTGTGGCCTCTTACTGTGCTGATGTGTCCTCGAAACCAGCCGTGCTCCGTAGGCGTACGAGGGGCTACACAGAAATGCAGGCAAAGAGATGCCATGCGGTGCTAGAGCTGGTTTGCTTGGGAGACAGGATCTGCACTGGGGCAGAGATTCTTTCAGCTCTGCAGGGGCAGGCTCAGAGGTGGTTGACGCCAAACCAGCTTAAGCCAGGAATGGTGGTTAGCGACAATGGCACCAACCTCCTCTCTGCCCTTCTACAGGGACAACTGACCCATGTGCCCTGTTTTGCTCATGTTCTGAATTTGGTGGTGCAGCGGTTCTTGGGCAGGTACCCGGGCTTACAGGTTGTCCTGAAGCAGGCCAGGAAAGTCTGTGTGCATTTCCGAAGGTCATATAATGCCACTGCTCAGCTGACAGACCTCCAAAGGGAATATAACCTGCCCAAGAACCGTCTAATCTGTGACATGCCCACCAGATGGAACTCTACATTGGCCATGCTGCAGCAGCTGCACATGCAGCAGAGGGCCATCAATGAGTACCTGTGCCAATATGGCAGCAGAACTGGGTCAGGTGAGCTTGTTTTTTTTCCCCACGCCAGTGGGCCTTGATCAGGGATGCATGCACTGTCCTGTCACCATTTGAGGAGGCCACGAGGAGACAGTGCATGCATCAGTGAGACTGTCCCTCTTATTCACATGTTGGAGCACACGCTACGTGGAATAATGGACAGGGCCCTTGAGGCAGAACAGAGGGAGGAAGAGGAGGACTTCCTTACCTCTTAAGGCCCCCTTTATCCAGACAGTGGTCCTGCTTGCCCGCCTAGCACACAAGAAGAGGACGAGGAGGAGGATGATTGTATCAGCAGCATGGAGGTGGAGCATAGCACTCAGCAGCAGCAGTCTTTAAGGGATCATTTACAGTCCCAGGGAACCCATGGACGTTTATGTGGCTGGGATGAGGTGGCTGCGGATCCTGTCCTCCTCAGTGACCCAGAGGACTGTGCCCCAAATGCCTCAGCAAACCTACGCTGCATGGCCTCTCATTAAAATCGCTGCTCCAGAAAAAAAAAAAAAAAAGTTTTTAAAACTTTTTTTCCATTGATACATGTTCCCTGGGGCAAGACCCAGGTTCTCAAAGATGTTTTTCGACAATAACTTGAATATTGGGCTTCAAGGCTGGGTTCAGACTTGTGCGGTGTGTATTTCAGCTCTTTTATCTCTGCAGATAGATAAGGGAAGTGTTCAGCAGATTAGCTCCGTTTTTGCTGCGAATTTGGAGACCTGGGAGAAGTTCAGAGTGAGAGGAGAGGGGGGGAGAAGTGTATTGAGCTGAATGACAGAAATTCCTGAAGACATCTGTGAATCAGCTGCGTACCCATCGAAGATACTGGGACTGAATTCGCACCTGAGCCGCACCGCAAGGCCTCCACAACGCATACGGATTTCCGGCAACGCGCAGTGTGAATGCATCGCACATATGTGAACCAGCCTCATTGAAAACAATGTATTTAGAAATGTTCTGCGTTTTGGATGCGGTTGAAACCGCAACCAATTCGCATAGGTGTGAACCAGTCTGAAATGAGCACTTTTGAATTCGAACGTTCGAGTCCCATAGACGTCAATGGGGTTCTAAATGTTTGCGTGAACGTTAGGTCCGTTCGAAGGTTCTGGTGCGAACCGAACACGGGGGTGTTTGGCTCATCCCAACAGAGCAGCCTGTAGCTTGTTCTAGTGCTGTTACCAGCCTAGTATAACTAAAAGGGTCCAAGATTGTCAAAACAACTGATCTGGATACTGTGTTAATTGACCCCTTACTTGTAGAGAGATTAGATCTTCTACCTTCAGCCCTGCATTATTGTGTTAATGGTCCAGATAATATTATATGATTGAGTCCCCTGTCTGTTAACATATGAAGAACCCTTTGCCTATTTTTTTTTTAATGCCCTTTGATGTCTTTTTGGTGCTTTTGCATAACAGTACCCACTGTCTCCCAACAGAAGAAGCATAGGCTTGAAATTACAAAATCCTCTCCCCTTATGAAGCCAAAAGTAAAAGCCCAGTACAACTTTGTATTGTTAGGTTTACCAAATCTGCAGACATGTTCTCTGCATCGTGAAGGGGCAGCCCCACATTTCAAAATGAGGGGACATACATTGTCCTTTGCGGATACCTGGTCATAAAACTTCTTTGATGTCTAGGTAAGAAGTGTGATATCCAGGAAATATGAGGCAGAGTTCCACTGTCTCTAATTTAGCCTTGCTTCATGTTATCCAGCCCACACGTATCTCAGCAGCAGTTAGCACACCTCCACTCTACTCTTGCAGACCTTTTACACCAATAAGTTACTGCAATTGTACCAATGGTTCCAGAGGCTCTATTCCAGCCTTCACTGTTCTAAAAGCAAAACGGGGTATTTGTCCTATATTGCACTTGAAAGTTTTAAATGTTCTGCATGGAATCCATCAAGTTTGCCATAGCCTCCCTCAATCAGGGAGACTTCCTTGCCTTGGGAGAGAGGATAAAAACGTGCAGTATGTCTCCATCTTTCTACTTGTACAGTGTATACATTTTACTGTGGGTACACAACCCTACCAATTTGAAGCCTTACTAATTGGCCTAATATATGCCTTACTATGCTCCCAAGGTATTCCCATTGGGAGATACCTGGAAGACCCCATATTGAAAAATGTCAGCAGTTCACATTTCAGATGTGAACAATTGGCAGACAGACTACCTCAGCCAGCAATACCTGGTCTCAGGAAAATTGGTCTGTACATCCGGAAGAGTTTCAGGACCTGTATCATAGGTGGGGGACACTGGATGTGGACTTGCAGGGTTAACATCCAATTGTGCAGGTTTGTCTCCAGATTCAGAGTTCTTCTGGTAGAAATAGTAGATGCTCTAGTGACTCTATGGGATGATTCCACAGTATCAGGATGGAGGGCATTCCAGTTATCCACATAGGTCTGAATTGGCCCCGATAGATGTTGTACTCCAACCTGACTTCTGGCTGACTTCTGGCAGACACTCTGTGGGCTTTCCTAGATTGACTGGACTTCATATCTCAAGGTCAGGTATATGCTTAGAATAGCTGGCTTTAATGGCATGGCTGCTGAAGCCCACTACTTGAAAAATAGTTAAAGAAATACAAAAAGATAAGGTACCATACTCAAAGAGAGTTTAATAAACTTAAAAGGCAGTTCTGCTTTTACTGACACATTTCGGAAGGTTTAGCATACACCCCTTCTTCAGGGTCATGGAGAAGTTGATATAGAGGTACTCTGAAAGATAACAAAAAATATATACAGTAGTTTCAAGAAATGAACAGAACAAATGTTGCATCAGCATGTGGAACACGACAGCCATGCAAAAAAGTATACATACCAATGCTGTGTCATAGAGTCACATATTTCTTAAAAGATTTTTAGTAAAAAGATGAAAAAAGTGAGGAGAAATATCTCCCTGTTGGGGGAGGGGGGGCTGACGTAAGATGAAAATAAATAGTCCTAAGATCATAAAATAAGAACATAAGGACCTAAGAAAAGCATATGGAAAAACATAGAAAAAGAGGGATGATTACTATAAAAATCTTCAAGAAGGGGAAAGAATATATGGCAAAGGCAAAAATTAATTGAAAATATTGTTTAAATGAACAGTGACACGCCGGCTTGGTCTCCTCAAAACCCCAGAACAGCAGCATCCGCATGGAGCAGACGCACCATCTAGAGTTATACCAGAAACATCCTTGGATATATATATATAAACTGTTATAGTAAATAGAGGATTATTAACCCTTTCACTGCCAGAGCCGTTTTTTTTAAGCACATATGTTTAAAAAATAGTTTTAGGCCTAAAGATTACACAAAACCCACAAATATTATATATTTTCTAAAATCAGACACCCTAGAGAATAAAATAGAGAGGAGATAAGGGAGCTCTGGTGAAGGTGGATAGCTGGTCAGATCGATGATAGTGAGGAGATAGCACTTCTAGCAGCACTTTGGTTAGAGGAGAAGCAACTCTGAAGATATAAAAAAGGAAAAGAGAATAAAATAGTGGTAGTTGCAATGTTTTATGTCACATGATTTTACCGCAAAGGTCTAGGAGATGCAAACATTTCAGTAAAAAACACACTAGCATTAATTTTAGGGCAAACAAATGCCATAAATTACCCACATTTTTTGTAAAGTATAAAAGATGATGTTGCACCGACTAAATAGATACCCAACATGCCAAATCCAAACTTTATTTGTGCTTGTGAAATGACGACAAACTTTAGTACCCTATATTTTCTATAGGCAATGCTTCAAAAGCCCCCTATAGGTATCAGTTTAGTGTTACAGAGGAGGTCTTGTGTTAGAATTATTGCTCTCACTTCAACTCGCGCGGTGATTTGTAACATGTGTATCGCAATCAACGTTTTTATGCGTAGGTGCCCTGACGCTTACATTTATGCGTGTGTATATGTGGGGGTGGAGGGGCCTCACATTTTTTGGGGGAAGGAATTTTTTATGTGCGTGGGTGAAACTTTATTTTTTTTATCATTTAGGGGACAAACAGTCCCCATGTGATGATTTTTATGTGACAGGTTCTCTTTATTGAGATATGCAGGGTCCAAAAAAACCTGCATGTCTCCCCTGTACTCCACTGAATGTTTTGCAATGCAGATCGCTTTGCAAAACCTCTTTTGCCGGCAAAGCGAGCTGGTGACACAGAGAGCTTGACCCAGAAGTGACGTCAGAGACGTTGCTTTTTCTGGGTCACAAGAAGAAGGGGAGGAGAACAGACGTGTGTCCCCTCTTCACCTTCCCCTCTACCCGCCGGCACCCACCATGACAATTAAGATGGCAGCGGAGCCACACAAATGCTTTCACCTGACAGGCAGGAGTCTAAAGCCACCGGGATTGTGTGTGATACACCCCACCGTTAGGTCCATGCGACGTATGGACCTGGCGGTGAAAGGGTTAATGGTAACTACTTGCCAACGACCCCTAAGCAGATTTACTGCTACAGGGCGGGAGCGCTGTGCGGAATCACATATATCTGCATATACTGTATGTGATTCTGCACTTCATACTGCTTCTGCTGTGATTAGTCACAGAAGAAACTGATCAGCATGTGCCGGCCAATGGATGTCCGGCAGCACCCACTGATCATCAAGGAAAGGGGGTTGGAGCGATCTCTGCCTATGTAAATAAGGCAGAGCTCTGTCCTGTCAATGGGGATGCAATGGATTCCTTACATTCCTTAGTAAAAACACCACATATTGTACACATAAGCACTGGTTAGGCACACATTTAACACTTTGATCACCCTAGATGTTTACCCCAATTCCAGCCAGTGTCAATAGTACAGTGACAGTGTATATTTTTGGCACTGATCACTGTATTGGTGTCACTGGTTCCCACAAAGTGTCAATAGTGTCCGATTTTCCATTGTGATATAGCATTCCTGCTGTAAGTCACTGATCGCCTGCATTACTAGTATAAAATAAATAAAACAAAATTCCAGTATATATCCAAACTTTTGCGCAAACCAATCAATATACGCTTATTGGGATTATTTTATTACCAAAAATATGTAGCAGAATGCATACTGGCTTAAATTTATGAAAAAGAATGTTTTAAAAAAAAAAAATGTATTGCATGTGTTTCATAGCAGAAAATAAAACATACTGGGCCAGATTCTCGTAGATTGGCGTTTTTTCTTCTGGCGTAGCGCATCCCATTTACGCAACGCCTCCGCAACTTTTACGGGCAAGTGCTGTATTCTCAAAGCACTTGCTCCGTAACTTGCAGCGGCGTAGCGTAAAAGGGCCGGTGTAAGCCCGCGTAATTCAAAGTAGGAAGGAGGTGGGCGCCTTGTATTTAAATTAAGCGCGCCCCCGCACTGAACGAATACGCCGCAAATACATTGGTTTTGACGTGAACGTGACTTACGCAAAGCCCTATTTGAGAATGAGTTAGGCAAACGTCGGAAAAACACGACGCTGTCCCGACGTCCATACTTAACATGGCTTAACATGGCGTACGCCGAACCTATGCAAATATGAGGGGTAACCTTACACTTACGCAAACGACGTAAACTACGGCGACGGGGCGCAAATACGTTCGGGAATACGCGTATCTAGCTCATTTTCATATTCGACGCAAAAATCGACGGAAACGCCACCTAGCGGCCAGTGTAAAATTGCAACTTAGATACGCCGGTGTAAGTGACTTACGGCAGTCAGATCTACGCCAAATCTATGTGTAACTGATTCTAAGAATCAGTCGCATAGATACACCGCCTCAGAAACAGAGATACGACGGCGTATCTGGAGAAAAAACGTAGTGGTGGTCAAATACAACCAAAAGAAAGCTCAATTTGTGGGGAAAAAATTATAGAAATTTTAATTGGGAACAGTGTTGCATGACAGCGCAATTTTACAAAGCCATATTTCAATAAATGGCCTGGGGGGGGGGGGGGGTATCTTCCGGAGGACAACTGGTTAATAAGTTCTTTCTCACATACACTAGCGCTGCACATTTTGTATAATCAATGAACAAAAACAGATTTTATGGAAAGTACAGAAAATCTTAATTTTGTGGCACTCAATCTGTATGTACTGTAACTAAACATTTCGACAACTGCAAGTAATGAGTTTCCGAGCACATTGAGAACTGCAGTTTTCAATACAATGCCATTGGAGGTCAAGTACTTTGTTTTAGCCCAGGTTCACGCTGCTGTGGGATTGAAATTGTGCGAGTTCAACTGAACTCGCAAGATTTCATTCCCGCTTGTCTGTCCGACGAAACAAGAAACTAATTCAATACAAGGACATAAAACTCTAAGAAAAGTCTTTACTTTCTGCTCTAAAAAAAATCCTATAGATTTGGTTCATTCTATATCTATTAGCACATTTAAGTTTGGAATTTAGGTGAATACAATAAGTTCAATATCATACTCTATATTGTTTTAGTGCAAATCTATCATGAACAGTATGGAGTACTTTGTTACTTGTTGGCCCAGATTCACAGAGCGATTACGCCTGCGCAACAGGAGATGCGCGTGCGTTTCGTTGCGCGGCATCCCCAGAACGAGATACGCGTAATTTCGTTAGACTGGCGCATCCACAAAACAACGTTGGGGCAGCGCAGGCTACGCGGTGTGCGCAACAGCAAAATGTCCTGTCTAAAATTAGAGCTTATAAAAGCTGGTCTAAAAAAAGAAAAAAAGTCTACTTGTTAGATAAAGCAACACTGTTAGTGAGGAGCTCAGCAGTCACACGTGTTGCTCAACAATCTGTATGCCAACATGCCAGGGGCATCGTCGCGCATAGCTATACTACTGACTTTAGATGAACAAAGAAGGATGAGGGCACGGAGGATGGCACGGAGGATGGCACGGGAGAGGATATACCGCACCCGCATAGACCTGTTTGGCATGAGTGATTCTGAGGTGTTTCGCATCTTCAGATTCACCCCTCATGTCATCCTGGAATTAACCACAACCTTGCAGGAGGACATCACCAGCCCAACACACCGCTCACATGCAGTGCAGCCACTGGTCAAGGTCATGGCAACACTCCATTTCCTTGCCAGTGGCTCTTTTCAGCGTACAAGTGGAGTGGTGGCTGGGATGTCACAGTCCTCCATGAGCAGATGTGTGCACCAGGTTGTCCCTGCAATCCTCAGACGCATGGCCAACCAAATCATCAAACCCACCACTGAGGAGCTGCGGCTGAAGGCAATGACAGATTTCTACAGAATTGCCAGATTCCCACGCACTGTGGGGCCATTGATTGCACACATGTGGCACTCCAGCCCCCCCAGGAGACAGAGCACATGTACCGCAATCGGAAGCATTGGCATTCCATCAATGTACAGGTGATAGTCGATGCCCAAGGCCTCATATGGCACGTCCGTGCCAAACACCCAGGGTCCAGCCATGACAGCTACATATACAATCAATGCCACATCCGATTGGAATTCGATCAGAACGTGTATGGGGACACCTGGCTGGTTTGTGAGTGACATGGGTGGCAGGCATGACTATCCCCCCCCATGATGCACATCACAAGGGGCACATGCATGACTAACATCCTCCTGTCTTTTCCCTTACAGGTGACTCTGCATATCCACTGGGACCCCATCTCATGACTCCTATCCGGAACCCCCAAACCCCAGGAGAGGAAAGATACAATCAAGCACATGCCCAAACACGAGCAGTGGTGGAGCGCACCTTTGGCCTCCTAAAGTCACGTTTCCGATGCCTGGATAAGTCTGGGGGTACCCTCTTGTATTCCCCAAACTTCGTGTGCCAGATCATCGGTGCATGTTGCATGCTGCACAACTTTGCAGAAAGAAAGGGCCTGCAGATTGACCTACTTGATGACCTGACCCCTGAACCACACAATGCCCCCCTAACCGAGGCTACCCCGTCTTCTGAGGGAAGAGCAGCCAGGAGACAGCTCACATTGGGCATCTTTGCACGTTAAACATACACATTAATCATGGCACAATGAGAATGCATGCATGCACACCACTGTGGTCCCTAGCACACACACCCCACATCCACATCAAATTGGATTGGCACCAGTCCACCATGCAGGACTTGTGAGCAGCAACACCATGCCAAGGCTCCAATTATGTCACTGAACATTCATACACCAATCACACGGACCTGGGGATCACTTCTCCCTGGTCCTGGGGAACCCTTCTCCACCAAAATAGAGGGTGACACCCCTTTTCCGGCAGGAATGTCACCCCCACATTCACACAGCATTCACAACACGAAAAAAAAAAAATGACAAAAAAAAAAATGACAAAAAAAAAAAAATGGGGGAAAAACAAATTACTGCCCTCTGCGTGAGCCACGCCTGGGGCGCCCCCGGCCACGGCCCCGGCTTCTCAGGGGAGACTCATGGGGAAGGGGTAAAACCGGGGAAGGAGGATCAGCCCCTGATCTCTGCCCACCTGGTGTCCTGCCCTCCAAGGCCACGGCAATTCTGTCCAGGGCAGCACCAAGTGTTGCCGTGTTGGCCTGGATAGCCAGGGTAAGGGCCGTCACATCCTGCCCAACGCCTGCTGATGTCGTCTGCAGTTCGTTTAGGCAGGTTGTGAAAGCCCGGGAGTGGGAGTCCAGGTTCCCCAGCATATCCTTGATGGAGGACAGGCTCTCCTCCATCCGCACCAATGTCTGGCTGACCTGTCCCAGATGGCGGGTCTGGAGGAACTGGTCCCTTCTCAGGGTGGCGGGCAGGAGATCGGCCAAACCCCCTGGTGGTCTGGGATGACATCCTGCCTCCAGCTGATGCTTGTGGCCGGGGAGAAGGGGAGGCCCTTGTGAGGGGAGCCATGTTGGGGGAGGAGGGGGGGGCTCCCCCTTAGGGAGGCCTGCCTGCTGCCAGCCAGAGGGGAGGAGTCCTCAAAACCCAAACGTCCAGTGCCTGACATGGACTCCTCCTCCTCATGATTCTCCTCCTCCTCATGATTCTCCTCCTCCTCATGATTGTCCTGCTCCTGTTGAACCTCCTCCGCGGACTCCGGCCTTGTTGGGGGGGCCTCATTAGGCTGCTGTCCTGGGGTTGGTGCGGTCAGGCCAGATGGCCCTGCACCCTCCTGCACATCTGTGGATGACACAAAACATTCACATGTTGGAGGATCCACACACTTGCCACATATCCCCTTTCACCCCCTCCCCCACACATGCTACACACCTGATATTAAAAAAGAAAACAACTTACCTGGCACCACGGGCTGGGGACTGGAGTCAAAGCCTGGGCAGGCCCTCAACTTCATGCCGATGAAAGGTCAGGGCCACCGCACGCTCCTCCGCTGTCAGGCTAATACGGCATGATGGGCCCCCTCCTGTGCCCCTGGCATGGGCATGCATTCTGGCCAACTTCTTTTTGAACAGACGCCGGAGGTCATTGATTTTTTTGTCAATCCCAGACCTGGTCCGTGTCTCCCCCTGCCCCGCAGAATTCACCTGGTCAGTGATCCTATCCAAAATCTCCCTCCTCCTGGCCGGGGTGGTGTTGGCACTGTCTGGGCCGTGGAGGAAACGCCCATACTCGCTAATGGCCCGGGCAAGAATCTGTTTTTCCACAACTGTAAAATTAAGCTTTCGTTTTCTCTCAGTCATCCTTCCAAAAAAAAACAGTCCCAGTCAACAAAATTCACGCACACAAACAAGCACAACCAATCACAAAAAAACACACACACACAGAGAAAACTACTCACCAAGAAACAGTCCCCAAAAAACAAAACAAAAATACAGCAGGAAAAGAAACAAAAAGAAATATATCAATCAAACAAACAGTCTCTCAAACACTTATCAAAAACCACTTTCAAAAATCTACTAACAAACACCTGATCACACAGAACACTAATCTGACAACTACAAAACACACCGCAACGAACAACAAGTACAAAAGCACTTGGTTAAATGGGAAGGGACAAAGGGATGTACTTTTGCAAAGGAAGTGCGTTTGTGTGTGTCTATTTATACTGTTTGCGTAGTTCACCACGTTGCCCTAGTCCATTTCCAATTTCATTGATTGCGCCGCTCCCGAGTTGTGAGCATGCGCACATCGGAGCTGACATGGTCTCGTTCAAGCGCGCATGCGCGAGCCGGCCGGCCCTTCATTTGCATGGGGTCACGGCTCATTTCAATGTAACACGCCCACGTCCTTCCCAATTTGTATTACTCCTCCTTACGCCTCTGAAAAAACGTTACGTATGCGCAATTTCCTGCGCAAAAGCTACGAGAATAGGGTGATTACGCGGCAAAATTGCGCAAGTCTAACGTAAAGGCGGTGCGCTACGCCGGTCTAATAATGCGCAGATGTACCTGAATCTGGGCCGTTGTGACCATCATAAAGATGGATAGAAATGGCAAACACAATAATCTGCAGGTCGAAAGTAGGGCCAACATTTTTTTGTTTATACTTCTATGTATGTTTGCAAATACAGACCGTATTTATCGGGGAAAAATCGTGGGTGCGCGATATACGCCGATACTTGCTTCCCGCACTGTGTTTGAACTGAGCCGCCGACATATACCGAGCGGAGTACACTCGGGTACACTCGACCAGGCTCGGCTCCCCCCGCTTTTATGCGAGAGGAGCCGAAAAGGAGCGAGCGTGGTCGAGCGTGCCCGAGTGTACTGCGCTCGGTATATGTCGGCAGTGGCGTTCAAACACAGCGCGGGGATCGGCTCAGAGACAGCCTGGGAAAAGCGGGGAGGACACCACGAAGGCCGCAGACGGACGCCGAACCGGACAAGGCCGCCGAAGAATGCCGGGCAAGACACCAAAACTGTAAGTAATTAAAAAAAAAAATCAGGAATTTCCCGTCCAGATTAGGGGTGCGCGCTATACGCCGGTGCGCCTGATAGGCAGATAAATACGGTACATTGCTAAATTGAAGGAGCTCATCGCCATTTCATACGATACTCTTTCTAAATACACCCAGGGCTGGTGCAAGGATTTTTGACACCCAAGCGAATCCTCATTTTGACGCCCCCCGGCTCCACCCTTTAAACATGGGAAGAGGGAAGTGATGTGATCTCTGCTCTCGGCGGTTTTTTCAACCGCCGCTGAGGAGAGATCACATCACATAGTAAGTCTGCACAATACTACACTGACACCAGGACACGCAGGCACACTTAACCCCTTGCGATCACCCCCCCTCCCCCCTGTCACAGTGTCACTGAATGCAGTGATCATATATGTATGATCACTGCATTTAGTGTCAGTGTGACTGGCAGTGTGACAGCAGTTAGTGTTAGGTTCAGGGTAGCCCCCGTACCCCCCAATAAAGTTTTAACCCCTTGATCACCGCCCTAGTTAACCCTTTCACTCCCTATTGCCAGTGTCACTAAGCGATCATTTTTCTGATCGATGTATTAGTGTCACTGTTCCCGCTAGGTAGCTATTTTTTTTTTTATTGTGATTTTGTTTTACTAAAGACATGTGGCTAAATACATTTTTTCAAAAATGTCGCTCTATTTTTGTATATAGCGCAAAAAATAAAAATCGCAGAGGCGATCAAATACCACCAAAAGAAAGCTCTATTTGTGGGAAGAAAAGGACGTGAATTTTGTTTGGGAGCCACGTCTCATGACCGCGCAATTGTCTGTTAAAGCGACGCAGTGCCGAATTGTAAAAACCCCTTGGGTCATTTAGCAGCATATTGGTCCGGTGGTTAAGGGACAGACGCCATTTGGCTGGGTACGTCTTCTGATCCTGACCTGATGGCCCTCCTGGTCTCAGGGATGTTGAGCTATTTCGTAGCCTCGGGCCGGCTGGCCAGAAGCCTAGCAACTGAGTAGGCCCAGGAGTTTTTGGGGCCTACCAATCCAGGGATGGTCCTTCGCTACCTATATGGAAGGAAGCTGAACCAGTGGAATTCAATTGATGGACGTACCATGGCGGATTTACCTCACTGTGCTGCCGGTCCGGCTGAAAGATTCTTGGCACCTTGAGTCGTGTAACTTTTGTTGGAACTATATCAAGTGTGCATTTGATTGCATGATCTTGTGGCAGAAGATCGTGGGACGGCCTGACGACACTAACCAAGTCTGTGGCAGAGACTTTGTCGAGCTTCGCACCAGCTGCTAGGATGGTGAGAGTAGGCCTATCTAATAGTTGCTGAAATCCAATGTAGAGCTGAGTTAATCCTCTTGATCTAAGTGATACCCGTGATCCGCAAAGCAAAAGTACCAGCTTTCCCTATCCCTCTACCCCTCTGTTGGAGAACTTTGCTTAATAAAACCCTTGAAAGAGACTTTGTGCTGGTGCCTACATTCTTATAGACAACTCTTCATGGACAACCCCTGAAACGAGCGTATTGAACAGCAGCTCCTTCGGGGGTAGTGCTACATTTGCAATCCACTTAGGTCCCTTTCACAGGGGGGGCGGGTCCACTGAATAGACTCAGATAGCTCAGCGGGTGATTGCCCTGTTGATCTCCGCTGAGCAGGTGGGACCTGTCAGAGCCCCCACTGTTCTTTATGGGGAGATCGGATGAAAGCGGAGAAAAAAATTATAACAATTTTGTTTGGGTACAGTGTAGCATGACTGAGTAATTGTCACTCAAATTGTGAGAGTGCTGAAAGATGAAAATTGGTCTAGGCAGGAAGGGTGTAAAAATGCCCTGTATTGAAGTGTTTAAAAAATAAATCAACATCCTACTGTCACGTACTTGGCAGAGATTGAGCTGGAGATGGGGCCTCTCTTGCACCTCTTATCCTCCCCTTGTAGTGGTGACAGCCTTGGTGCGAGAGCACAGAGTGGCACGAGTTCTGGTGTGAAGGACAAATCAGGATACCTCAAGTGCAAATGGTCTCAATCACCAGACTAAACGTTATTCATCTTAAATTAATCGCTCTGTCTATCTCCTCTCTCTCACCTTTCACATGCCATGACATGCAGTGCTGAATTTTTGCTTGTTATAGAACAAGGTTTTTGTTTTGTTTAGTATTGTCTTGATCATTGATATGTAAGGTCGGAGACCTGAGAAGCTTAGTCTGTAAACTTCTCGCTTAGCCAATCATTCACTCCAGTGGGTTGCCATAAGGGCTTCCTCAGGGATGATGTACTTTCTTTCACGAGCCATTATCAGTAGTCTCCCAGGAGGGAAGCTTTCTGTAGCATATAACCTCTTAGGGTTATTCTCAAGACACACAGAGGGAAATTTATCAAAACTTGATCAGAGTGAATCTGAGCACTAATGTGTGACAAATAATCAGCTCCTATTTTCATCTTGTTCAGTTATGCTTTGAAAATTAAAGATATAATCTGATTTGTTTTCTTGCACAGCTGCTCCACATTTTGGCTGTTCCAGTTTTGACAAATTCCCATTAGAGTGTTAAAAACTTATCTATAGTGAACATATTAAATAATTATACTGTATTTGTAATGTTTGCCCCCACAGGAGCCGTTGGATATGATGGGTTCTCTGTTCTGCCATGGCTCTTTAGGTTGTTCAGACCCAACTGACACACCTCTGTAACTTAGAAGTTGGCATGCTTCCAAATGTACAGACAATAGGCCACAAGCAACTGGATGGTAGACTGAAAGAATGTTTTATGGTAATGCAGTTAAGCAAAACATTAATCAATAGACAGGCAGTTAAACAATGCTGTTCTAGATAATGTGGACACTAACCCATAAGATGACAGTCAACTGAACTGTAGTGATGTTAAACCAAATTATAAGTGGTGCCAACAGGGTTAAAAGTATCTGCCATTACAAAACCACTACCTTGCAGTTAGCAGCAGCATTGTTGTCATGCTGCGCAAACTTCTTCTTTTGGCCATTGGGATGCCTTATCAGATAAACTACAGGTTTAAGCTGGCCATGCATAGACCACAATTCAGTCAGGTTCGCAGGAACCTATTTATAGCAATTTCTGTTCACGAGAAGTCGAATGATGGATCAACTTCTTATGAACTGATTTGTTGGAATTTTTTGCATCAATCAGTGCATGCAGCCAATCAACTGATCAGTGTACTCTGATGGTGGGGGAGTCCCGCTGTTAGAATATAATGCCTCAGTGGGGAAGATTCACTCATCTACTTGGAATGTGTGGATGGGGGAAACAGTTAAATTTGTAATTCAAATAGTTCTTTATTGAGTTGATTTATAAGAACATAAATTTATATTCTTCCAACAGAAAGGGAAAGAATCAAAACATAGGGAAATATCAGGGTAATAGATATACAGTGCGGAAAATAAGTATTTGAACACCCTGCTATTTTGCAAGTTCTCCCACTTGGAAATCATGGATGGGTCTGAAATTGTCATCGTAGGTGCATGTCCTGTGAGAGACATAATCAAAAAAAAAAATCCAGAAATCACAATTTATGAATTTTTTTAACTATTTATTTGTATGATACAGCTGCAAAGAAGTATTTGAACACCTGTCTATCAGCTAGAATTCTGACCCTCAAAGACCTGTTAGTCTGCCTTTAAAATGTCCACCTCCACTCCATTTATTATTCTAAATTAGATGCACCTGTTTGAGGTCATTAGCTGCATAAAGACACCTGTCCACCCCATACAATCAGTAAGAATCCAACTACTAACATGGCCAAGACCAAAGAGCTGTCCAAAGACACTAGAGACAAAATTGTACACCTCCACAAGGCTGGAAAGGGCTACGGGGAAATTGCCAAGCAGCTTGGTGAAAAAAGGTCCACTGTTGGAGCAATCATTAGAAAATGGAAGAAGCTAAACATGACTGTCAATCTCCCTCGGACTGGGGCTCCATGCAAAATCTCACCTCGTGGGGTCTCAATGATCCTAAGAAAGGTGAGAAATCAGCCCAGGACTACACGGGAGGAGATGGTCAATGACCTGAAAAGAGCTGGGACCACCGTTTCCAAGGTTACTGTTGGTAATACACTAAGACGTCATGGTTTGAAATCATGCATGGCACAGAAGGTTCCCCTGCTTAAACCAGCACATGTCAAGGCCCGTCTTAAGTTTGCCAATGACCATTTGGATGATCCAGAGGAGTCATGGGAGAAAGTCATGTGGTCAGATGAGACCAAAATAGAACTTTTTGGTCATAATTCCACTAACCGTGTTTGGAGGAAGAAGAATGATGAGTACCATCCCAAGAACACCATCCCTACTGTGAAGCATGGGGGTGGTAGCATCATGCTTTGGGGGTGTTTTTCTGCACATGGGACAGGGCGACTGCACTGTATTAAGGAGAGGATGACCGGGGCCATGTATTGCGAGATTTTGGGCAACAACCTCCTTCCCTCAGTTAGAGCTTTGAAGATGGGTCGAGGCTGGGTCTTCCAACATGACAATGACCCGAAGCACACAGCCAGGATAACCAAGGAGTGGCTCTGTAAGAAGCATATCAAGGTTCTGGCATGGCCTAGCCAGTCTCCAGACCTAAACCCAATAGAGAATCTTTGGAGGGAGCTCAAACTCCGTGTTTCTCAGCGACAGCCCAGAAACCTGACTGATCTAGAGAAGATCTGTGTGGAGGAGTGGGCCAAAATCCCTCCTCCAGTGTGTGCAAACCTGGTGAAAAACTACAAGAAACGTTTGACCTCTGTAATTGCAAACAAAGGCTACTGTACCAAATATTAACATTGATTTTCTCAGGTGTTCAAATACTTCTTTGCAGCTGTATCATACAAATAAATAGTTTAAAAAAATCATAAATTGTGAGAGACATTGTCTGCTGTCTGCAGAGCTTTCAGCTTAAAGAGGACATAATGAGGAAGGCCCGCAGAAATGACCACATTGCATTTAACGGTGCTCACATTATGCTATATCAGGACTTGTCACATATTACATTGAAGAATCGCAGAGCGCTGCGCCCTCTGCTGGAGCGCCTAAGGGAGAAAGAAATAAAATACACATGGCGGTTCCCCTTTGCTCTTGTGGTCACCGTTTCTACGTTCCCCAGCAGACCTGCCATATTTCTGTGAGGCTCTGAACCTTGAGCTTATGGATTTACCTGACTGGTATCAGGAATAAACTCTGCCGCCACTCACTAGAAGTCCCCCTGACTCACCCTTCTCAACGCCTGACAAGCAGAAGGCCAAAAAGCAGAAACAAGGACGTGGAGGGAGCTCTCAAGCTGGAACACCTGCCCCCCGCTCTACTCCTGCAAAGGGTCATGCTTATGAATAACTGCCATTAGACTGACTGGCCTCTTCATGGGACAATGTAGATGGCCATCGTGGTGGATCGAGCTAGGAGTTATTTTTGTGGGATTGCTCTCTAAGGTGATCGCTAACTGCTTGCCCTTTCAGCGCCATACATGTATCACGGCAATGGGAAGGACAGAGAACTTCCGAGTGGATGGATGACTTTTAAACAAGGGCCTTTCCCTGACCCTGGGTACTACGGTGCAAGGATGGACACTTGCTCTCGGACTAGAAGTAAGACTTTTCTTTTCTTTTTGATGAACTTCACATGCATTGTGCTTGATAGCTGTCTATTGCCACTCTGTGGCGAACAGTGAGACAACCTGATCTCTTTCCTTTTCCTTTCCATTTCAATTTTATTTTTCTACCAACGTTATCCCAAGATCTCTGAGAGCATCGGATCCAATGTTTCACCACGGCCACAAGCTTTTTTCTGCACTTGTAATTTTTTTTTTTTTCTCATGGAGAGTACCGAACTTTTCTCACAAGACCAAGTTTTTATTCTTTGTTGCCTTTAAGAAAGGCTGTGTGTCGAGTGCGCATGCGCGGGACTTCCGGGAAGACGCACTGACCGGGAGCTCCTAGCCACCCCAGCACAACGCGGCTAATAGCACACGAACGGGTGGGAGTACAGACCCGAGGACGGCCCTATAGGGGAACGGGAGATACGGTGCTCGTTCCTGGATGTCTGGCCCCGGTGACAAGCGGGGATTCAGCCGGCAGCTGGACTTTGGCCTAGCAGCCCCCTCAGCCTCCAAGATGGCGGGCGCGACCTCTCCTTGCGGTGACACAGCGGACCTCTCCACAATTACAGACCCTGAGTCCCCGATCCAGCCTGCTATACCCCTGCTGGCAACACCAGTGAGTACCGCCCCACCTCATTTAGCCTCACCTGCCTCCACCGAGTCGCTCCTTAGTCGCACAATGGCGGACATGTTGAATACCCCCATGCTGCAATCCCCCATGAACCACGCTGGCTTCCAGATGCCTTCCCCCATCCTGCAGCCCCCCCACTCTGACATGGCTCAACTCCTCAATTGCTTCTCAGACATGCTAGCAGCAGGTCTGCAACAAACGGCAGCGCAGATCACATCCTCTATTAAGGCAGACCTGCAAAACATTGGGGCTCGCATTGAAGCCATTGAACAAGCAGTGGACAATACTGTAGCCCGCACTAATCAAAACACTAACTGCATACAGACGCTGCAGGACCAACTTGAAGTTGCACTCGCTAAAATCGATGAGTTGGAAAATCGCAGCAGGAGATATAATTTCCGTATTAGGGGAATACCTGAGAGTGTCACAAATATTCCTGAAGCAGTGAAACTTTTCATAAAAACCGTTATTCCCGACATCCCAGACCACAAGCTCGAACTGGATAGGGCCCACAGGGCACTCCAACCTCCCCGCCAAGATGGGCTCCCGAGAGATGTTGTGGTGAAACCCCACTACTACAGTGTTAAAGAGGAAGTTATGCGGAGATCCCGTAATCTTGATGACCTCAACTTCCAAGGTAACAAACTACAGATCTTCGCCGATATCTCTCCTACAACGATCCAGAAGAGGAGGTCCCTGAAACCCCTGTTAGGGGTCCTCATACAGAAATCCATCAAATATAGGTGGTCCTTTCCATTTCGCCTCCAATTCGACTACAAAGACAGATCGCACAGCTTCTCAAGCTTTAAGGATGGTGAACAGCTGTTGCTACGTCTCGGATTTATCAATCAGGAATTACCCCCCCTGGATCCATCTCTTCGTCCTGGCACCTCAAAGAGGCCTCCTACAGGCAGCCCTATCACTCCACTGTGGAACAAACAGCAACCAAAGAGACATCGAGACTCTCGCCCCCCGAGATGACTATGTTTCCCCCACACATCTCTCTGAGATCATTTTATCCTAACTTAGGGGTTTCCCCCCTCGTCTGTATAGTGCTATTCACTATTTCCGCCATGTTTCGTTTTTTGCCATTAACATCTCTTTCTCTCCCTTAGGGGTATTTTTTTTATTTTTATTTTTATTTGTATTTTTTAAGGACAATCTCTGGATTGTGCTTTACACAAGCTGTCCACCCTGCATGAGAGGGGTGCGGGGTGGGCAAACACAGTGGAATATTATAGAATTGCTGTAGCGGGATCTCTGTTCTAATTTTTTGTATTTTTTCTCCTCTTTGTTTTGGTTCATATATATTGTAGCTCATTTATGTCATGTAGCTCCATATGCATACTATCCCCCCCTCTGCCTCCCCCCCTGCTTCTCCCTCTCTCCCCCCCCCCTACCCTTCCTTATCCCCATCCTCCCCTCACCATTTTTCAGGCAGCATCAAGGTTTCTAAATTATGGTTTATTATGTTAGCCATTTGGTTTGTGCTTTGTCCTCATATACGGTTACAGTTTTTTTTTTTCCATGCTTATAGTTTGGCTCCCCATCATGGAGATTTCCCATCTACAGTTATGTTATCTTTCTGGGAGCCGATGTGCTGGGGTGGTCAAACATGCCACTTTTTCTGTAGTGACGGGCAGGAGTTTGCTCCTCTTGTGACTGCAGGCGAACAACCCCCTTTGAGGTTGTTACTCTCCTGAGCCCATCCTCTCATTGGGTCTCAGTACAGGACTTGGTTGATCAGTCCTGCTTGCTCTTCATTCTAGTCGTTCTCGCCTAGGCCTCTCTTTCCCTGTTCCTTTTATCTGTTCTCTTTTTATTATTTAATGTTTAAATCTTACCTAATCTGTTTTACTTTTTATCCTTATCTTTCTTCCCAGGAACCTACACGGAGGGCCCCCATCACTCCCAGCCTGCATCTTCGTTCTCTCTCAGGTTCTCCTATGCTCGTTCCCAGTCTCTCGAGGTTCAAGGTAGGCCTATCTTCAGTTTGCTCGTGCCCACCCTCTCGTGTCCATGGCTGATACATCTCCCCGTCAGGCTGCCCTTAAGGTGGCTTCGCACAACACCCAAGGCTTAAATTCTCCATCTAAGAGACGCAAGGCGTTCCAGAGTTATTACTCGAGGGGCCTGGATATAATCTTACTCCAGGAAACTCATTTTCCTGGTAGTTACAATCCTCCTTTTCTCCACCGTGGGTACCCCACCTTTTTCCTGGCAAATGCTGACACTAAAAAGAGAGGGGTAGCTATATTATTCTCTAAAAAGACCCACTACGTACATTCCACGACTGTTGCTGACAAGGAAGGGCGCTATATATTGGTTAAAGGATCAATAGATGGGACAGTTTACACCATAGTTTCTTATTATGCCCCTAACCGGGGACAATCTAAGTTTTTTTCCACTATGCTTAACACTCTCGCACCTCTGTTTGAGGGCAGGGTAATATTGGGTGGTGATTCCAATATCACTTTCGACAATGTCCTAGATAAATCGAGGTCAGGAAGCCCCCGCCTTAAAAGACCACCTAAACAGAGCCTCCACATTGCTCGCCTTCTCCACACTCTGGGCCTTATAGATGCGTGGCGGGAACTTAACCCTTCCGAAAAAGACTATACGCACTACTCTGCTCCTCATAAGACTTACGCCAGAATAGACCATATCCTTATGCCCTCTTCTGATATTCACGTAGCTTCTCATGCCTCCATTCACGAAGTCCCTTGGTCTGACCATTCCTTAGTTCTCCTTAAGCTTTCTAACTCGATATCCCCCCCTGGGCGTCGTCCGTGGCGCCTAAACTCATCTCTCCTCTCCAACCCGGTGCACTGCGCTATGTTGGAGAGGGAGATGCGGGAATACTTCAAGAACAACGATAAGGAGGATATCTCCCCTGTTTCCCTTTGGGGAGCACATAAAGCGGTGCTGAGGGGAAAAATTATTCAACTTTCGTCGCAACTGCTGCGGGAAAGGAAGGTGGACATAGTGAACCTCGAGAGGGACTTTAAACTCCTTAGCAAGGACCACAAACGAAACCCCTCTCAGGCCTCCCTGGCCAAGCTCGATTCGGCTAGGTTAGCGCTCAATTTGGCTCTTACGTCTTCGGCAGACAAGCATCTGCAATGGCTGAATGGTAAGCACTATATGCGGGCAAATAAATTTGGCCCACAACTAGCAGCCAAACTGACCCCCAAATTCAGGATTCACTCCATTCCTAAGATCAGGACCTCGGACGGCGCCCTGACTCAGAACCCTGAGAAGATACTTAAGGCCTTCCAGTCATTTTACTCCGACCTGTACTCATCTGACACCCAACCCTCACATTCCAATCTTGACACCTTCCTTCACAATGTCCCTCTTCCCAGACTCTCTGACTCCCACCGTTCCACTTTAGACTCACCATTTCTGGAAACCGAGATTTGTGCAGTTATTAAAGATCTTAAGAAGGACTCAGCCCCAGGCCCGGATGGTTTTTCAAACCATTATTACAAAACCTTTTCTGGAATCCTATGTCCATATCTGGCCCGGTTCTTTAATTTCCTGCGTGAGAACCCCTCTCTTGATCCCACAGTGAACTTAGCTTACATTTCAGTTATTCCCAAACCGGGTAAGGACTCTAGCGAGATAGGCAACTACAGACCGATCTCTTTGATCAACAATGACCTGAAGATAATGACGAAAATATTAGCGAACAGGTTAGCTTCATTTATAGGCTCATATATCCATAAAGACCAGGTGGGATTTATACCGGGGAGACAGGGACCGGACCAGATTCGGAGAGCAGTCGATATCATCTCCCTCATGAGGTCGGGATGGGATGGTGGCCCCCCCCAGGAAGGTTATTTGCTTTCCATCGATCTCCAAAAGGCTTTTGACACGGTTGCTTGGCCCTATCTTTTCACTTTGCTCCAGAAATGGGGATTTGGCCCAGGTTTCATCAAAACTTTAGAGGCACTATACTCCCAACCGATAGCACAGGTTAGGTTCCACGGTCACTTTTCAGATCAATTTCCCATCAGGAAGGGCACGAGACAGGGTTGCCCCCTTTCCCCTCTCCTGTTTGCGGTAGCCATCGAGACTCTGGCTATCGCAATCAGGAACCATCCTGACATCCAAGGAGTTCGCTGTGGACAATCGTCGCACAAGTGCGCCTTGTTTGCGGACGACGTCCTCCTCTTCATCACATCTCCACTCACCTCGACCCCCAACGTGACCCAACTCCTTGACAACTTTGGCAGCATTTCTGGCCTCAAAGTTAACATGACTAAGTCAATGGCTCTAAACATAACAACTCCTCAAGCCCAAATAGACAGTTTAAAATGCCACTTCCCTTTTTCCTGGAATTCGGTATCCATTCCTTATTTAGGCATTCACCTCACCTCGCGGACTGAACTCCTCCACAAGCTCAACTACCCCCCCCTGGTTGGTAAGCTCATGGGGGACCTTCGCCAATGGTCCCTTTGTAAATTATCCTGGTTAGGCCGCATAAACGCAGTCAAGATGACTCTGCTACCTAAAATTTTATATCTATTCCGCTCCCTTCCCATCCCAATCACCAGAACATACATTAACTCCCTCCAATCTGCTATAAACCGTTTTATCTGGGATAAGAAAGGACACCGTTTAGCTAAGACAGTCCTTTATAGGCCTAGATTGAGGGGAGGCCTTGGATTACCCAATCTGTGGTGGTATTATCGAGCTGCCCAACTTAGTCAGTTCTCGATAATCTACCTGAAAGGGCCCAAGCCGGATTGGGTTTCCATGGAAAGGATGGCGACCCCGGGGTTTACCCTAGACTTCCTTCTCTGGAATCATCCCAAAAGCAGACCTCCGATTCTTGCTCCTACATTATCCCACTCTATGGCACTCTGTGACTCTTTACACAAACTGAAACCCCTGATATCCCTCTGGCACCCACTGGCCCACATCTTCCACAACCCTCAGTTTCCCCCGGGGCTCGACATCATTGCCTTCAAATGGTGGCTTGACAAAGGCCTTTACAGAATCGGACACTTCTTTAATTCCAATGGGCCCCTCTCTCTAGGCTATTGCACTTCCAAACTTAAAATGCCCCCCTCCGAGAAATTCCGGTTCTACCAGATCTCCCACTTTCTTCGACAGGTCATAAAAACTAGTGTTGACCCGCCATCAGTAACCCCCTATGAACAATGGTGTTCCTCAGCCAGGGACACAAAAGGGGGTATCTCTCTTATTTATTCAGCGTTGGCCGAGCCATTGGAGAAAGCGTCATATATGACCAGTTGGGACCGAGACCTGGACCTCGACTGGACGTTGGAACATTGGCATTCTAACTTAGCTCGCTCATATAAGAGCATTATAAATACCTCGCTGGTAGAAGCAAACCTTAAGGTCATGACCCGCTGGTACTTGGTTCCCACTCGCCTTGCCAAATTCTACCCACAATCCTCCCCTCTATGTTTTAGGGGCTGCGGACACACGGGTTCCCTACTCCATATAATGTGGGAATGTCCCAGGATTCGGTCCTTTTGGTATAAAACATTCAACCTCATCCGTAAAGTCACAGGGGTGGGGGTAACCCGAGATCCCACGATTGCTTTACTTAATAACCCAATACCTGAAATACCCAGGTACACGCGGGTTCTGATCTTTTTTATCTTACTTGGAGCCAAGATGACCATCACTAAGGCCTGGAAGTCCCCAACAGTCTCTTTCCTAATGGCCAAAAGGAAAATTTCCTGGATAATGTCGAATGAGAAGATCTCCAACTCCATCCTTGATACTATTGATAGGTTCAAACTCATTTGGGAACCTTGGGCTTCGTATGTTGGAGTCCTTCTATGATCTGGCTCCGACGTCAGTTAGATTATTGTAATTTTCGGGCCCGAATCCCCTGAACTTATGACCCTCCGTGTAATTCCTGACCCTTCCGCCCCTTCTCTTTCTTTCTCTCTGCTCCCTTTTCCCCTGTTTCTTCATTCTCTGCTGTCTCAACTTCTTTAGCTATTCTAATATAACAGTCAAGAATGTTTTGGACCATAAGGGTCCTTTAGTTATGTTTCTCTCTTTCTCTTTTTTTTTATTTATAGTTATGGTTTAAATTGTTAGCATCTGTGTTGTGTGCCTCTCGCGTGCCACGTCCCGGACCCAAAGGGGTCTGGAGTTCTCTCCTTTCTCCTGGGCCTTGGACTACCTCGACCCTTTTGCCTCGATAGCTTTAGGTCAAGTTCTATGCTCTCAGCGGGATAGTCCACCTATCCTGGATTCAGGTGCTTCTCACTGAGCAGGCGCTAAATTGGAGGTGGCCTGTGCCACACACCCCCCGCGCAGCACGGTCCCATCTGGGGCGCGGGAGTGAGGTGGAGTGGTTGGTACAGGCTCCATGGTATGTAACGGTTAGACTTGCTCTTCGGTATCTTTGTGGTTAAGGTATATTAATATTTTGTACTTGATTTTGTCACTGCTTGCCGTACCTTGTTATAAATGTAAACTTTCAATAAAAATATATTTAAAAAAAAAAAAAAAGAAAGGCTGTGTCGTTTCACTATAAGGCCTCGTACACACGATCAAATCTGTCTGCTGGAAACGGTCTGCTAGACCGTTTCAGCAGACAGATTCGATCGTGTGAACGGGCGAGCCGACGGATTTGGCCACCCGACAGATTGGAAAGCATGCTTACCAATCTGTCGGCTGGGAACCCGTCTGCCCGACATGTCTGCTGGTTAGTACGCTAACCAGCAGACATGTCTTCTCGCACACGCGCCGAATGGTTTCGACGCATGCACGGAAGTGTTTTACTTCCTGGTGCAGTGACGTGGCGGCGTCAACGTCACCGACACGTCAGCGCGCTGTCTGCTGGTGAGGATTTTGGTTTGCTCGTGTGTACACGCGAGCAAACCTAAATCCAAGCAGACAGATTTGTTCAAATCGGTCGGTCCGACCGATTTGAACAAATGGATTTGATAGTGTGTACGGGGCCTTAGTATATCTCATCCAATTTATACACTAGTTGTTTTATTTCCTGTTTAGGAATCCTGGTTGCTGCTGTTTCACGTTCCCAAAGAGTGCACCTGGAGGGAGATTTCTCTATCCCGGTGCACTATTTTCTTTTACTTTAGAAGTTGTTATTAATATTCTAAAGTGTGCAGAAGTTGTACCTCTTGCTGCTGGATTTATTTCCAAGTGACTGTATTCCTCTTCTTTTACTTCACCCATTTTTTCCTGCTTTCTCTCTCCTACTCCCTCCCCTCCCCTCTCCCTATCCCTCACTCATTGACTGATTTTGATGCTCATTTGCCTGGTCAAATTAGACCTTTAACACTGTTTTAAAAGTTTATTGTAGGGTCACCACTGGTGGCAGCTCTAGCGGTGACTGATGGCCTACTCATCTTTGGGGAAAAACCCGGTGATCATTTCACACAACACAAAAGGCTTGAACATACCTGAGAAAAGGACGTCCTTACTCAGAGAACTTAAAAAAGGTAAGGCCTACTTCATCTTCCTGCAGGAGACCCACTTTAAAACACGACAAGTTCAGAAACTGACCAATACCTACTTTACCACAGCGCACCATGCGACCAATGACAAAGCTTTAGACTAAAGGAGTTACAATCCTGATCAGTAGAGACGCACCCTTTAACCTCACAGTGTGGTGGACCCGGAGGGACGATATGTTCTCTTAAAGGGCACGTACATGGGCAAACCCATCACTCTTGTGAACGCATACTTTTCCAATACCTCTCATGTTACCTTCTGTCAGAAACTAACACAGGAACTGATGGTGTTCATGTCTGGTCCCCTTATCTGGGAGGTGACTTTAACGTCCCTTTGGTCCCAACCTTGGACTTGGACTTGTTACATTCCGGATACTTAAAAAACTCAAAAACATGCTTAACTCACTACAGCTGATAGATACCTGGAGATTCTTACACCCTGACGCCAAAGACTTTACATTTCATTCAATACCTCATAACCGGTATTAGAGAATAGATTACCTGTTCATCACTCAGAGGGACCTCCATCTAGTACAATATGTGCATATTGGCATCCAATCATTATCAGATCATGCCCCAATCTCCTTAACACTGGATATTGGTAGATCAATGGCCCATGGTGAACACCTGGAGGTTGAACGCCTCGCTTTTGACTGATCCAGAATTGCTCCCAAAGAATACTTCCTCCCTCCAGGAATACTTTCATCTTAACGCCTCACCTGAAATGGATCCCATGATGGTCTGGCAAGCACACAAGTGTTACATGAGGGGGCGAACTGATAAGATTGGGCTCCCTGGAAAAAAAAAACAACACACACAAGCAGTCGCGGACTTATCACACAGAATACATGTCCTAGAGAGCCAACACAAACTAACACTGTCGCAACAATCGGCGTCGGAGCTATTCGAGATCAAGACAAAGAGGATGCTGTTTTTCAAAAAAAAGCTTTACTATGAGGCAGGTGACAAGACTGGGAAATTTTTAGCGAGAGCTCTAAGGGAAGCCACTGCTGTCAACCACATTCCCTGCATTAGGAATAGCAGTGGAGCACTAGAGGTCTCCACAGAGGCCATAGCTGCACAGTTCCACAGATTCTATTCCGAGCTGTATAATCTCCCGAAGCAACATAAGCCGCGATCAATGGAGGGTGATATAACTGCTGCCATTCTAAACTACTTAACTGAAAGTGGTCTCCCCAAACTTGACAAACTGATGCTGGAACCTTTGAAGGGACAAATAACCGTTGAGGAAACTCAGTCGGCAATCCAGGATCTGAAACCAGGAAGGAGTCCAGGGCCAGATGGGTTCACGTCGACCTATTACAAAACATTCTGTGACACGCTAGCGGCTCACCTGACAGGTGCCTTAAACTCGTTGTCTTCACCTAGATCAGTGCCGACTGACTTTCTTTCTGCCCATATCACACTAATCACGAAGCCAGGGAAAGACCACACGGACTGCTCCAGTTACAGACCCATCTCCCTATTAAATTTAGACCTCAAGATTTTGGCGAAGGTCATGGCCAACAGTCTGAGGCACTTGTTGACCTCCCTGATGGGCCAGGAGCAGGTGGGCTTTATGCCGAGAAGGGAGGCAAGGGATAACTTAATCAAGGTTTTACTTTTAACAAACGAAGCTCGCAGGGGTACTGTCGAGGGCCTTCTCCTGTCCACGGATGCGGAGAAGGCCTTCGACAGGGTTGCTTGGGACTACATGAAAGCCACTTGTGAATACATAGGCCTCGGTCCACACATGTGGTCCTGGATCGGCGCCCTTTATGACAGACCCACAGCCAAACTAAAAGTAAATGGATCGTTGTCGGAAGAGGTCTTGATTGCAAATGAGTCTAGACAAGGTTGTCCCTTGTCCCCACTCTTGTTCATCCTGTCACTGGAGCCGTTCATCAGAATGGTCAACAAAGATAGCTCAATAGCAGGCTTCAAAATCGCTGGCGCAGAATACAAGATTGCAGCCTATGCTGACGATTTACTTTTTTTTGACAAGCCCTCATATCACGATTCCCAATTTGATGACACAATTTTCGATCTTTGGATACATTTCAAACCTCAAGATTAATTTTTCCAAGTCAGAGGCAATGAATCTTTCCATGACAACAGAATCCCTAGCTAAAACAAAAATTAACTGCCCCTTTAAATGGGTAACAGGAACGCTTAAATATTTGGGAGTTTGGCTGACACCTAATGTGACATCTATTTATGAACAAAACTTTCCTTTGTTGCTCCGAGAAATTCGCAAGGACTTACAAACCTGGAACACCAGATTTTTCTCATGGTTCGGGAGGGCGGCGATAGTGAAAATGGTTGTTCTTCCGAAGCTGCTTTATCTTCTTAGAACACTCCTAATTAGAATCCCTCTGGCATTTTTTTTAAAACATTGCAATCAGCTCTCATACAGTTCCTGTGGAAACATAAGAGACCCAGAATAAAGTTTTTGCTTCTCACCAGGCCAAAGGAAAGGGGGGTATGGGATTGCCAAATTTCTATAACTACTACCTGGCGTCTCACCTAATGAGGGTGATAGATTGTCATTGCCATAGCAGATCCAAGCACTGGGTTAAGTTGGAGAGCTACCTATCTGAAGTCCCCCTTTTGTTCACACCCTGGGTCCCATGACGGAGTCAACATGACTCTACCAAAAATAACCCAATAACTGGTACCACTTTGCTTCTGTTCCATGAAGTTGCCACCAAGACAGACCTGACGGATGAGCTTAGCCCACTCTCCCTACTAAGCAATAACCCGGATTCCCCCCCGGGTTTGTGGAACGACACTCTGCTGCTTCCTGGGTCCAACAAACCGCTCTTAATGACAAACTGCTTCACACATGGGAAATTTAAAGACCTGACGACACTCAAACATGACAATGGACTATCAACATTAACTTGGCTGACGTACTTTCAGATTAGAGACTACGCAAACTCTGGGAAGGGAAGGCCTTCTTTCTCGAGAGAACTGACTGAACTGGAAAGGATCTGTAGGGATAGTGTGCAGTTTGATAGAGCGACTTCCGCAACCTATAACTGGTTACAAACTTTGCTTAATGCGTCGGACGACAGGTTCAGGAAGGCCTGGTCTAAGGACTTAAATATTGACATCACTGATAAACAATGGATGAATGCTTGCATCCTATCACACAAATGCTCCATCAGTACGCAAATGCAGGAGACTTCCTACAAACTACTGACACACTGGTATGCTACCCCGGACAAACTTCACAAATGGTTCCCACAGACCCCGGACAAGTGCTGGAGATGTGGGACTGACACTGGTTCCCTCAAACACATTTGGTGAGATTGCCCCGTCTTGTCTAACTATTGGTCTACAGTTAGGGGGGTTGTGAAGAGAATCACGGAGACCAGCATGCTGCCTCCTCCATATTAACAATTTCTCTGTAAAACGCTATAAATGTTTGCACACAAAGCACCTCCTAAATGCGGCCAATTCTCTGATCCCTGTCTTGTGGAAAAGTACTAAACCTCCCTCTATTCGAGACTGGCTTAAAAAAGTGTCGGACACGTGTTACATGGAAGACACTTCAGCCCAGAACTCAGATAAAGTGGATGATTACCAAAAAACATGGTCTCCATGGTTTGCTTTCAAGGCCTCCTCAGAGTATGGCTCGATCTCGGCTCCATGAGCGGTCACCATGCTGGCTCACTACACCTGGTACATTCCAGACAAATGCTGGGACAAATCAGTTACCTCAGAGTCCGAGCTGACTCTCCTCATCGAATAGAAATAAAACGTCACCAGCGAACCTTACTTACATCCGATTTTCTTGTCCACACTCCTCTGTTTCTTTTCCTCCCCCTCTTTGTTTTTTTTTTTTCCTTTTTGTTAAGAGTTGTTATGATCTACGTTATAGTCTGTTACGATTACTCACAGAAAAGTTGGCGTAAAAGTCCGACTTCACTCCCATTTTGGTCGCTGTTAAGGGTTTCCATGAGTAAGGCCTCGTACACACGAGGCAATCTATTTGTTCAAATCGGTCGGACCGAACCGATTTGAACAAATCTGTCTTATAGGATTTTGGTTTGCTCGCATGTACACACGAGCAAACCAAAATCCCCGCCAGCAGACGGCGCGCTGACGTGGCGGTGACGTGGCGGTGACGTTGACGCCGCCACGTCACCGCACCAGGAAGTAAAGCACTTCCGCGCATGCGCCGAATCCATTCGGCGGCGGTGCGGGACGACATGTTTGCTGGTAAGTGTACTAACCAGCAGACATGTCGGGCGGACGGATTCCCACCCGATAGATTTCAAAGCATGCTTTGAAATCTGTCGGGTGGTCAAATCCGTCGGCTCGGCCGTACACACGATCAAATCTGTCTGCTGGGACGGTCTAGCAGACCGTTTCCAGCAGACAGATTTGATCGTGTGTACGAGGCCTAAAGGGTTGAGTACATTCCGTCATGTAATTGCTGTGACTTGAAATGGAACCGTACATATGTGCCATTAGGACTGAATGATGTATGTTCTTCACATTTCCATTTTATATACTAAGCTATAATGTGTTCAAATGCACTCTCTGTATTGCAATACTTTGGCTTCAATAAACCTTTGATGTTAAAAAAAATAAAAAATCCAAGTATTGTTTTCCTAATTGATATACAGCTGTCACATAAATTCAATGTGGGTGAAATTGTATAAACAAAGCATAACATACACAATAGGTAATAAAATAGAGTGCACAAAAGTGTAAAGTGCCAAACTAAAATGCATCAGGGACAAAATAAGTCCAAAAAGTGCAAAAACTTCAATATGTGCACTAATGTTCCATAGTGGTGAAACAGTGTGGAAGGATGCCCACTGATCCGAGAGATGTGAAGAAAATAACCACCACACAACGGGTCTGGTCTCCCAGAACTCTCACCTCCAGCAAGCGTGTACAGGCATAAAGGATAATCCTTTGTATGGAAACCTCCCTGGATAGTCTTGCTCACCACCACAGATCGGTGGGAAGATGGGTACCTGAGATCTCGGATGACAGTGGAAACAGAAGAGGGGGAGAGACAGAAAGCCTCCAATCGTGTATTATCCTTGGTATAAAATGTTTAATAAAGGAATTGCACTTACAGATAAAATGAATAAATCACGCATGTAGGACAACAGTGACCGCAGCGCTTGTAGCACGTCACTCAATGCACGTCTTTCCCTTCCCTATGCGTTACGACACAGGATCACGTGTCTTCATCTGGGGAATACTATTGGCCGTGTCAGAGTTCATTATATTCATGCAAACCGGAAGCTCCGCATCCGCCATTTTCTCGTAGTTCGCCATACTCGACGGCAGTATGCTGGAGCTGTATGTGTCTGCAAACGGGTTTAAAAAGTACTACTACACAAAGCATTGTGTGATAACAATTGCAGATGTGTATTTAAAATAGAAATCTTAAAATATATATACAACAATATGTAAAAAATTTGTATACGGGACCATCCCGTATCTAAAAAACGACTGTGTGCTTCTAACTTTAGTTTGCCTTATAAGTCGCCATCTAGCTTCTGTATATAGGCATTACAACGTGTTATTGGCCAAACTTAGGATCTTTGTGAACGGATATAACTTCTCATTCACACATTAGGATGATCGTGCATCTGAGTGTCATGTTTACATGTTGTTCAGTTCCACGGTTTATCACTTTTAACAAAGATCCTGCACAGTGTAAAATGACCACAGTAGATGATGTATTGCAATGGTACCATTATCTCTTTGCAAATTGTACATAGAACATAAACTGATAGTTCCCCTACTCAAACTCTCAGGGGCTGGGGAACAACTCAGCCATGGTGTACTGCACATAGCTGAAATTCTTCAAACATATTAAAGTTAAAAATTACTTAAAAAACAATTTAAATCAAAATCAACATTCATCCCCCCAGAAGTTAAAGTCTTCATCTTGTGGATCCATTGGGACTCTTTCTGACTAATAGTCCTTATTTTATGGCTACCTCTCCAATTTTTTGTGTATTTGTCAATCCCCCAAAACTCCAAACATGTGGGATCCTTATTGTGTACTTTCTCAAAATGTCTCGACACATTATGTTTGGAGGAACCTTTAATAATGTTCTTTACATGTTCCTTAACTCGGACTTTCAGGGCTCTCTTTGTCCTACCAATGTATTGTAAATTACAACTACACTGTAGGACATATATCACCCCCTCAGTGTAGCATCCTATACACTCCTTAATATCAAAGGATTCTCCTGTATTTGTTGCTATGAACTGAGTCTGTTTCTTTTGTGGTTTTCTTGTTTTTTCACATGCAAAGCAACTTCTGCAGGGGAAGAAACCCTTTCCTGTAAAGAATGAAAATGGGGCCTTCGGTGGAGGATCCACAACTGACTTGACAACCAGATCTTTGAATGTGGGAGCTCTAGTGTATATGATCTGTGGTTTCTCCGGAAGTATAGTACAAAGATCTTTATCATTTTGTAAGATATACCAGTATTTTTTAATAATCTTAGCTACATCTTTATGTTGGAAATTATAATTCAGAACCAGAGAGGGGGCTTTCTGTTCTCTCTGTACTAGGGTTTTGGATTGTAACATCTTTGATCTGTCTAGTAAGCCTACCTCTCTGATTTGATTATTGATGGAAGATTCATCATACCCTTTACTGGTGAATCGTGAGCCTATCAACTGGGCTTGACTCGTATAATCTTCTTCCTTCGTGCAATTTCGCTTCATTCTAACCAATTGTCCCCTTGGGATGTTGAATAGCCAAGGTTTAAAATGACAACTATCAGTTGGTATATAGCTGTTAGTGTCCACGTTCTTAAGAAAAGTTTTGGTGGTAATCTTATCGCCTTCTATGCTTATATTTAAATCAAGAAAATCAATGGATTTCTCATCGATCTTCCAGACCAATTTAATGTTCTGCTCGTTGGTGTTTAGCTTATTCAGGAAATTTTCCAGAGATTTCTTACTTCCATTCCAAATAATGATGAGGTCATCAATATACCTCTTGTATAGGACTAGCTCGGCTGGCATATCCTCATACACTGCTGACTCCTCCCACTGTGCCATAAACGCATTGGCTACGCTAGGGGAAAATTTTGCTCCCATCGCGATGCCAATGTTTTTTTTATAGTATGATTGGTCATACCAAAAATAGTTATACTTCAGGCATACATCAAGGCATTTTATGAGGTATTTTCGTTGTGAACATATAAGATTACTAAAATTCCTCAACAGCCATTTGGTGGCATGACATGCATCGTGATGTTTAACTATCGTATACAACGACGAAACATCAGCAGTTGCAAGAATTGTTCTGCCCTCCAATACCGGTAATGAGTCCAATAACTGTAAGATATGCTTTGTGTCTATTAAGAAAGCGTTGGTTTTTTGGACAGCTGGTTGCATGAAGTGGTCTATATATTGACCGAGTCTTGATGTCAATCCCATTGACAATCGGTCTGCCCGGGGGATTCTCTTTCGACTTGTGTATTTTGGGGATGGTATATATTACCGGTACCCTACACGATTCAGGAATAAGATATCTGGCCTCCTTTTTATTTAGGATGCCCTTCTTCGCTCCCAAATTGATTACTCTTTGTACTTCTTTCTTGTACTTCCATAGTGGGTTTCCAAGTAGTTTACAGTAGGTGTCTGCATCTTGCAGTTGCCTATCCAATTCATCTTTATATTGTTGTTTGGACTGGACCACCACTGCCCCCCCTTTATCGGCTGGACGAATCACGATATCCTTCCTCTGAGTAAGAAGTTTGATTCCTCTTTTGATATATCCAGGGTCTGATTTGGGTTTTAATTTCAAAGATTCTAGGTCTTTCAATACTAATTTTTTGAATACATCAATATGTTGATTGTTTGTGACCTGAGGATTGAACAAGGATTGATTCCTCAAATTGCTATGCATGGGTAGTGTCGGATCCCTGATGGTAGGGTATGTTACTTTTGAAGATCTGATAAAGATCTTTGTACTATACTTCCGGAGAAACCACAGATCATATACACAAGAGCTCCCACATTCAAAGATCTGGTTGTCAAGTCAGTTGTGGATCCTCCAAAGGGTTTCTTCCCCTGCAGAAGTTGCTTTGCATGTGAAAAAAACAAGAAAACCACAAAAGAAACAGACTCAGTTCATAGCAACAAATACAGGAGAATCCTTCGATATTAAGGAGTGTATAGGATGCTACACTGAGGGGGTGATATATGTCCTACAGTGTAGTTGTAATTTACAATACATTGGTAGGACAAAGAGAGCCCTGAAAGTCCGAGTTAAGGAACATGTAAAGAACATTATTAAAGGTTCCTCCAAACATAATGTGTCGAGACATTTTGAGAAAGTACACAATAAGGATCCCACATGTTTGGAGTTTTGGGGGATTGACAAATACACAAAAAATTGGAGAGGTAGCCATAAAATAAGGACCATTAGTCAGAAAGAGTCCCAATGGATCCACAAGATGAAGATTTTAACTCCTGGGGGGATGAATGTTGATTTTGATTTAAATTGTTTTTTAAGTAATTTTTAACTTTAATATGTTTGAAGAATTTCAGCTATGTGCAGTACACCGTGGCTGAGTTGTTCCCCAGCCCCTGAGAGTTTGAGTAGGGGAACTATCAGTTTATGTTCTATGTACAATTTGCAAAGAGATAATGGTACCATTGCAATACATCATCTACTGTGGTCATTTTACACTTTGCAGGATCTTTGTTAACAGTGATAAACCGTGGAACTGAACAACATGTAAACATGACACTCAGATGCACGATCATCCCAATGTGTGAATGAGAAGTTATATCCGTTCACAAAGATCCTAAGCTTGGCCAATAACATGTTGTAATGCCTATATACAGACGCTAGATGGCGACGTATAAGGCAAACTAAAGTTAGAAGCACACAGTCGTTTTTTAGATACGGGATGGTCCCGTATACAAATTTTTTACATATTGTTGTATATATATTTTAAGATTTCTATTTTAAATACACATCTGCAATTGTTATCACACAATGCTTTGTGTAGTAGCACTTTTTAAACCCGTTTGCAGACACATACAGCTCCAGCATACTGCCGTCGAGTATGGCGAACTACGAGAAAATGGCGGATGCGGAGCTTCCGGTTTGCATGAATATAATGAACTCTGACACGGCCAATAGCATTCCCCGGATGAAGACACGTGATCCTGTGTCGTAACGCGTAGGGAAGGGAAAGACGTGCATTGAGTGACGTGCTACAAGCGCTGCGGTCACCGTTGTCCTACATGCGTGATTTATTCATTTTATCTGTAAGTGCAATTCCTTTATTAAAGATTTTATACCAAGGATAATACACGATTTAAGGCTTTCTGTCCCTCCCCCTCTTCTGTTTCCACTGTCATCCGAGATCTCAGGTACCATCTTCCCACCGATCTGTGGTGGTGAGCAAGACTATCCAGGGAGGTTTCCATACAAAGAATTATCCTTTATGCCTGTACACACTTGCTGGAGGTGAGAGTTCTGGGAGACCAGACCCGTTGTGTGGTGGTTATTTTCTTCACATCTCTCGGATCAGTGGGCATCCTTCCACACTGTTTCACCACTATGGAACATTAGTGCACATATTGAAGTTTTTGCACTTTTTGGACTTATTTTGTCCCCGATGCATTTTAGTTTGGCACTTTACACTTTTGTGCACTCTATTTTATTACCTATTGTGTATGTTATGCTTTGTTTATACAATTTGCTCTATCACCCACATTGAATTTACTTCACTAGGTGCTGTGTTTGGATTTTTTGTGTTTGCTGCATATTGTCACTGGTTTTAGAAAGACTTTGTTTAGTAGCGCAGAAGTCCCACTTGATTGACTTACAGCTGTCACATGACCCATATATTTCCCAGCCTGTCTGTAGAGAAACATAAGCCTGGGGAGCTTCTAGTCCTCTGCTGCTGGTGGTCACATGTTCAAACAAAAAAAAGACAGCCTATAAATAATATTATTAAACTGTTTTAAATTGTCACACAGATATATATTTGAAATCAAATCTTTATTATTTTGTGGATATAACATGGTGTGAGTGGATTTCTGCCCGTCACAAGCTGTGTCACACCCCTTCAGCCTGTGTCTTAGAAAAAGAGGGAGGTGAAGTCACCATTAATACATGTGGGCTTCCACTGGTTAGTTATGTTGGCTTTCCTAATACTCCAAAACCAAAGGTCTGGAGGCGCATGCGCGGTGGTCCCCGGAATGGTTGTCTGATCCAGGAGCTCCGCTCTACCGTGGCTGTTCGGGTCGCATAGCGGGGAACACGGAGCAAGACATCACTCGTTTTGGACATCGGAGGTCGGCGTAGCGGTCAAGGTCTCTCCTGATGACTTCTGACCTGGGACCGCAATTCAACCTGAAAGTCTCCAAGATGGCGGGCGCTACAGCGCAGTACACGCTGAGCCCGGAGGACACGCTCAGTTCTCGCCAGCTCCTGGCTCCTGCTACCCTGATCTACTCCCCGAAAACTCCTGTGAGTATCTCTGTAGCTGGAGTGCATTCCCTTGCATCTACAGAATCGCTTCTGGAGCAGACTATGGAGGAACTTTCGGAATCCCCTTTGGGGCCTACCTTAGCTCAGGCTGCAGACAGGCCTGTGTCAGCAGCGCTGCCTCAGGCTGCGGTCCTCACAATCTCTGATCTCCTCTCCCATTTCACTGCTTTGTTGGATAAAGGCCTTACAAACACTGCTGCCCAGATAACAGGGGATATCAGGAAAGATTTTCAAATGCTAGGGGCGAGAATGGAGAACATTGAAAACAAGCTAGATATGACGGTTTCAAGAACCATCCAAAATTCCGATCATATTCAGGTCCTTCAAGATCAATTGGACATAGCATTATCTAAAATTGATGACCTTGAGAACAGGTCTAGGAGGGAAAATTTTCGTATTGGGGTATTCCCGAGTTGGTCAAAGACACTGTTTCTGTTGTTCAGGACTTTCTCAAACAGTTGATGTAGGGTAAGATACAATATGCCCACCTTGGTATTATGACCCCTTCGGTACCGGGAGAATGAGTTTTAACCTTGCAGTAATGAGACGGACACGGTATTAGGTTAAAACCACACTCTGGTGTAATATGGCGCGAACAGTTCCTTTTATAAAACATACAAAACATATAGGAATACATAGGGATACTTGTCTTAATATCATTGGTTAGCATACTGTCACTGGGCGGGTGCTTAAGTTACACACTCGTGATCTAAGACTGATATGTGACATCCATTTCAAACTGACCATTTCTATACATAGACATCACAAGACCTACACATGACAATCTTACTTACACAACAACATTTGTGCAATCGATGTAACAATGTGTTAACCCTTGACGTCCCTTCAGTTGATACCTAATATCCCTCCTCATAAATTGGAGATCGATAGAGCTCATAGGTCCTTAGGGCCTCTAGAGAAGGATGGCCTCCCTAGGGACATTGTGGTGAAACCTCATTTTTTCTCTTTCAAAGAAGAGGTGATAAAGCTAAGTCACTCTCAATCAGCCCTTTCTTGCCGTGGTCATGATATTCAGGTTTTCGCTGATTTATCGCCATCAACGATACAAAAGAGGAGATCTCTGAAACCCCTGCTGACCATCCTGACACAACGAGAGATAAAGTACAAGTGGGCCTTCCCTTTTGCCCTGAAGTTTGACTTCAAGGACAAGACTTATTCCTTCCGCAGCCTCCAGGAGGGGGAACGTCTCCTGCTGGACCCTCATCTCATATCACAAGAAGCGATGATGGATTTGGCCAACTCCAATCCTGGTTCTGCTAAACGTTCATCGCCTGGGAGCCCTCTCTCCAGTGTCTGGAACAAACCCAAAACTAAGAGATCCAAAGATGCTCGACCACCTTGATTCATTTTGGCTTGAAGATTTGTGCTGCTTCATCCTTTTTCCAGGGCCCACCAAGATGGATGCTTTTCCTTAATGTACTCTTTTTTTTAATTTTTTTTATATATTTTTCCCTTTCTTCTGCCTTGCCCCATCTGGGACCTTTTGTGTCATGTTTTGTACTATTTTTTCATTTTGGTCAGTTTGTCCTTTTTAGCATCTAGACTTTTCGATTGTCATGCTGTATTGCTATTCATAGGTAGTAAGCTCTAGTTCCCCATATCACAGTTTTTATTTAGCTTCCGTTTTTTAGGCGGCTTGTTGTCACGGTAGTCCTGCTGTGCCTCCACCCAGTCCATGGTCTGAGTTTTTCCTCTTTCTGTGGACTGGGTTGCTACCCCCATTTCAGGGTGTGGTACTTTTTTGTTTTTTTGAGAGCTCCAGGGTTTTTCCCCCCTGGGGCTCCTCCAGGACTGTGAAAGTCCTGGGATTTCCACTCATCTCACTTTTTCTTGCTTTCTTTCTTACCGTTTTATCTTTTGCAGCACTCTACCAATCTCCGATCAAGAGGTTCTCCTTCCAGGGAATTGTTTTCTTTCCTGTGGCTGAGTGCTCTAGCAGTCTGATGGTCCTCCAGATGGTAAGTGGCGATTTTTGTTGATGGTTCTAGCTCCTGGACTCCATGGCTAAGTGCACTGATCATGCCACTCCCCTGAGAGTGGCTACCCATAATGCTCAAGGTCTAAATTCACCTATTAAATGCAGAAAAGTCCTTGATTTTATGAATTCCCGTAAAATAGATGTCCTTTTTCTCCAAAAAAACTCACTTTCCGGCTCGCTATAAACCCCCATTTATCCATGCTCATTTTCCTTTATTTTTTTATCTCTAATGCTGAGGATAAAACTAAGGGGGTGGCTGTTCTCTTTTCGAAAAGATGCAGGTTCTCTCTGAAGGCTGAATATGGTGATGGGGAAGGCAGATTTATTTTAGTGAAGAGAACAATAGACAGCCACCTATATTCATTTGTGTCCTATTACGCCCCTAATCCGGGTCAATCTAAATTCTTCCAGAATCTCTTTCGGGTCCTTGATCCCCATATAGAGGGTACGGTTATCTTTGTTGGGGATTCTAATCTTGCTTTTGACCGTAGTATAGATAAATCTAGGCCCCCACATGCCCAATCGGTCCCCCAGCCAGGTTTAGTTCTAAGGTTGCTAAGATGATTGCTAAGGGCCTTGTGGATGTTTGGAGGGAAATTAACCCCTCTAAGATTGATTATTCCCATGCTCATTTATCCTATGCTAGGATTGACCATCTTTTGGTCCCTAGCGCACTAATACCCAGGGTTCTTAAAGCATATATAAACGGCACAGTTTGGTCGGGCCATTCCATAGTAATTATGTCTGTCAATAAGCTGACCTTGAACCCCAACACGCTTTTTCATTGGAAACTTAACGAGTCTATCCTTTCTGACCCCACCGTTAGGACTGATGTAGAGGAAGCCATTTCTGAGTACTTCATTCTTAATGATACTGAGGGCATCTCTGCGGACTCGCTGTGGGCGACGCACAAGGCCACAATTAGAGATAAACTTATCCAAATCTCATCCCGACTTGAAAAATCTAGAAGACTGGAGGTGGAGAAACCTCAAAGAATCCTTTCTCTCCCTTCAGAGAGTGCACAAGACGGACCCCACCCAAGTGCCTAATGCCCTATTGGATAAAGCTTGATTGGATTTGAACCTTGCGTTAACTGCCTCTGCAGAAAAGAATATTCACTGGAATGGGGCAAGGTTATATCATCAGAGGGACAAGGTGGGTCCGTCCCTGGCCTCTAAACTTACTCCTAGGTATAAATCACGTGTTTTCCCTAAAATCAGGATAAGGGGTGGTCATTTGTCCGCTAACCCTATTAGCATTATGGAGGAATTCCATAGATTCTATGAGGATCTGTACAGCTCCCATGATGGATCAAGTTCTCCAGTGCCGAGATCATTCTTTGATAAAGTCCCTAGTTTGTCATTGGAACATAGAGATAGGCTTGAAGCTCCTTTCACTTCGGAAGAGGTATTGGAAGTGATCAAACATCTGAAGTCTAATTACGCCACGGGCCCGTAAGGGTTCTCGGTGGCTTATTATAAAACATTTGGGGTCACGGTGGCCCCCATTTTAGCCAGATTCTTGTCCATAATACTAGAGGTGCCCCCCTTGATGGACAATTGAACTCTGCTTTTATTACCCCAAACCAGATAAAGATTCGTCTGAAGTGAGTAATTATAGGCCAATTTCTCTGATCAATAATGATCTGAAGATCATGACCAAAGTGATGGCTAATCGTTTGGCTTCCTTCATAAGTATTTATATTCATAGAGATCAAGTGGGTTTTATCCCAAATAGGCAAGGGCCAGACCAAATTCGGAGAGCTATCGACATTGTCTCACTTTTACAATCTGGTTGGGATGGCGGTCCTAAACAGGCGGGTATGTTATTGTCCCTCGACTTACAAAGCTTTTGATTCGGTTTCGTGGTCTTATCTGTTTTCCCTTTTGGATCTCTGGGGTTTTGGACCCAGATTTATGGGTCTCATTAAGTCCCTCTATTCTTCCCCGGTGGCCAGGATTCGTTTACAGGGCCTTTATTCAGATCCCATTAGGATAGCCAGGGGTACTCGCCAAGGTTGTCCATTATCACCGTTAATTTTTGAAATCGCAATAGAATCCTTGGCAATAGCTATCCGTTCTAACCCTGATATTGCTGGGGTTAGGTGCGGCCCCAATATACACAAGTGTGGTCTTTTTGCAGATGATCTCATTTCATTTATTACTTCTCCAACCACGACCCTCACTGTTGTATGCAAATTGCTGGACGACTTTTATAAGTTATCTGGCCTTAAAGTCAACTTTTCTAAATCACAGGCTCTCAACGTATTGCTCCAACCCTTTCTAGTGACTCAGCTGTAAGAATCATTCAGTTTCCAATGGTCTGACTCATATATTAGGTACTTGGGAATAAATCTCACTCCTGCTTTTGAACAACTTTATTCAGCTAACTACCCTCCGCTATTTCGGAAACTACAGGTAGATTTAAAGAACTGGTCTAGCTCCGAGCTCTCCTGGCTGGGGAGGATAAATTCTTTTTTTTATTTTTTTATTTATCATCAAAAAGCCAGGCCGCGTGGGCCTTCATCATACAATCATAACATTTAGAAACAGAAACGACCCTTTGTCGGGTGCATATCAAGAGATTGTACAGTCTCATACAGGGGTAAATACCTCTCATGTCTTGACCCGGTAACTAGGCCCCCACGAGCCGGCCTCCCAAACTATTTTCCATTTTCTAAGGGAATTTAGAGTAGCAAAGAATGAAGGTAAAGAAGAGAACAGAATGAGATTAAGTAACAGAGGAGGGGGGGGTGAAGGGGGGGGGTGGGCCGCACGAGCAGGGCCAGCCCCAAACGTGCCTCAAAAAGGCGTATCGGAGTTCTTCACGTATCTCCCGGGTAGTCAGGTCATCCCGGGTATTGGGGACCTGTCTACATTAGGTTGGGTTGGTAAAAGGCTATCTGTCTCCCTGAGCCTCTGTCCCTCTTCTGAAAATCTGAACATGTTATACAATTGCCACGTATCCGAGTACGTCTCCCTTCGCTGTTGGCTGGAAAGGATCAGGTCCTCCATTCGGTTGATTTCATCTACTTTGTTGAGCCACATAGCTATGGACGGCGGGTGAGGGGACTTCCAGAGGAGGGGCACGCAGGCCTTGGCTGCGTTCAAAAGGTGACGCACCACCGATTTTTTATACACCCCAGGCGATAGGTCGTTAGCGTGCAACAGAAAGTAAGCTGGGTCATCCGGAACAATACTTCCCGTGAATTGCTGGGTGACCCGTCGTACCTCTCCCCAGAAGCCCCTGATCCGTGGACACGACCAAAATATGTGTAGAATGGTGCCCCTTTCTTGTTGGCATCTCCAACAAGTGGCCGTAGTGTCAGGAAATAATTTACTCAGCAGGTCTGGGGTCCTATACCACCGTGTAAGTATTTTATAGTTTGTTTCTTGCGTTCTGGCGCATACTGATGATTTATGTGTGAAGCAAACTATATTCTGTTTTTTGTTGGCCGAGAATTGCGTCCCCAGGTCCCTTTCCCATTTGGCTAAGGCTGGGATCTGATGGTCACCTGACGGAGTGTTCAATAATGCATACATCTGGGACAGTGCATGAGGGAGCACTCCAGAGTCACTACACAGTTCCTCAAATGTCGTCAACTGTACATGGGCGGTATGAGGGGCCGGGAGGCTGTTTAAGAAGTGGCGTAATTGTTGTGTCCTCAGGAAATCAAGACGGTATGCGCCTTCAGGGTCCATCAGTTCTGCCGTCGATTTCTACCTCCCGTCCGTACTAAAGTGTGATGCTTGGAACAAGTCCGCATTTGCTAAGTCAAGGAATTTCCCGTCTTGTAGGCCTGGTTCAAAAAGGGGGTGGCCGATAATAGGTCTAAGGGGGGAAGTCCGTGATGAGAGAGAAGGCTTTTCAAGAAGGTTTGCACAGATTTTATTCGTCTGCCCTATCAAAGGATGCCGTGTAACATGTGTAGGGAGCGATGCGTGACACCAGGGGGCACGACGGAGGGGAGTCCTGCTTTGACTTTGTTCTACCCACGTCCAAAGCTTAATGTGTCCATGTCGGCACCAGTCAATCAACCTGACAAGGTGTGCAGCATGGTAGTAGGTTCGGACGTCTGGTAGCGCAAGGCCACCGTTTAATTTGGGGAGAGAAAGTATCCCCCTCTGGAGCCTGGATTTTTTTTTGCTGCCCATAGGAAGTGGGAGAACACAGTGCGTATTTGACGAAAGTATTCTCCCGGTATACAGATCGGGAGAGCCTGGAGGAGGTACAAGAATTTCGGTAGAATAGACATTTTTAGTATATTGCATCTACCTAGCCAGGAGTGGAGACCCCCCGCCCATTGTGTTAGCAACTTCCGGACTTCCGTCAAGAGAGGGGGGAAGTTTAGTTTATACAGCTGAGCCAGGGAGGGGGGGATGTATGTACCCAGGTATTTTAGCGCCACCTCTGTCCACTTGAATCTAAAGTTCTTCTTAAGGCGTGTAAGTTGGTGTTGTGGAATCCCTACCCCCATTGCCTCTGATTTTGTCATGTTTATCTTCAAGTTTGACAGCTTGCCATAGATCTCAAACTCTCGTAAAAGGGCCGGGAGTGACGTACTTGGGTCTGTGAGGGAGAAAAGTAGGTCATCTGCGTAGGCGGATACCTTGTATTGGGCGCCTGTTGTATGTACACCTGCAATGTTGGGATTCTGGCGTATGTGGCACAAAAAAGGTTCTAGGGCAAGTGCGAAGAGCAGGGGCGAGAGGGGGCATCCCTGTCTCGTCCCATTGGAGATAATGAAATCTTCTGATAGCACTCCATTAACTCTTACCCGTGCCGACGGCTTCTTGTATATTGCCGCTACCCAGTTCCTCATTTTCTCCCCCAGGCCTATGTGCTCTAGAGTGGACGTCATGAATTGCCAGTCTACCCGGTCAAATGCCTTTTCGGCGTCAGTCCCTATGAATAGGCTGGGTGTCTTAGTGGAGGAGGCTATGTGCAGGAGATTAAGTACCTTCACCGTATTGTCACGGGCTTCCCTGGTGGGTACAAAACCCACTTGGTCTAAGTGTATCAAGTGTGGGAGGTGGCCCTGCAACCTGGAGGCCAAGATTTTGGTGTACAGCTTTAGGTCGGTGTTTAGGAGGGATATAGGGCGGTAGCTGCCACAGTTAGTGGGGTTTTTACCCTCTTTTGGGATTACAGAAATTTGAGCCTGCAATGTGGTACAATGAAATGACTTTCCCGAGCCTAGGTCATTAAACAGCCTGACCAGGTGTTGACCCACCGTCGGAAGCAGTGTTTTGTAATAGGCCACTGTAAGGCCGTCGGGACCTGGGGCCTTGCCTGGCTTGGCACTTTTCAGTGCACACATGAGTTCAGATAGGGTAATGGGTTCCTCCAGGCTCTCTCTAGCTTCAGACGACAGGGAAGGCATTAATGACGTTGAGATATAGTCTCTTGTCATGTCTCGTGTAGGGGGGGATTTGGCCAGGTTGTAAAGGGAGCTGTAATACCGGCGGAATTTTCGTGTGATTTGTTGGGGTGTGGAGTGTTTCTGTCCCTCTGGGGACAGCACGTGGGGTACGTACGAGGCTAGTCGGCGCGTGCGAATTGTGTTGGCTAACAGTCTACCGCATTTATCTCCTGACTCGTAGGTGAAGCGCCGGCATGTTTGCAGTGCTGCTTTGGCCTTAAAGTGCAGTAGATCCGTTATACGGGCGCGGATAACATCGAGCTCTGCGCCCGTCTGTCTATTCGGTGTCACCTTATGCGTCAGTTCTAAACTTTGAAGTTTGTCAAGGAGCAGTGTCAGACGTGCCGTGCGTTCCTTTTTAAGGCGCGCGCCGTGTTTGATCAGGAGCCCACGAACTACCGCCTTATGAGCCTCCCACACCACCCCCCCGTCGCCATCAGGTGTAGAATTCGTAGAGAAGTAGTGTCCCAGCTCTTTCACCACCTCCGTCATGACTTCGGTATTTTGTAGGAGGCTCTCGTTCAGCCTCCACACTGGCCTCCGGTCTCCTGTTTTATCAAAGATTGAGTATTTCAGGGTGATCGGGGCGTGATCCGACCACGTGATCGACCCAATTGTGACCTCCCGTATCGCGTCTAGTTGTCTATGTGGTAACAGGAAATAGTCAAGTCTCGAGTATGTCTGGTGCGGTTTGGAAAAGAAAGTGTAGTCCCTGTCTCCAGGGTGCAGGAGCCGCCATGCATCTACCAGTTGCATGGTGTGTAGAGAAGTGTCAATACGTTTGAGGGCGTCACGTGTCAGGGATGATGTCCCCGTAGAAGTGTCTTCTGTCGGTATTAAGGAGATATTCAGGTCACCTCTCACTATCAGCTGGCCTTCTGTAAAGCGACCGAGCTGTCCCAATCGTTTCCTAAGGAACACGTCTTGTCGGGTATTTGGGGCGTACAAATTGGCAAACGTCACTGTCTTGTCCCCTATCTTGCCTTTCAGGAAGAGGAAACGTCCCTCCCTGTCTGTCAGGACATCCAAGGGTGTCCATGGCACTCGTGCCGAAATTAGGACAGATACTCCCCTAGATTTGGCCTCTGAGTATTGGGAGTGGTGTGCTATAGGATAGAATTTGTTTTGCAGAAACGGTAGGCGACATTCTTTAAAGTGTGTTTTCTGCAATAGGACCACGTCCGCTCCCATGCGTCGCATGTCCTGCAGCAGCATGCGCTGTTTTTCGGGCGTATTAAGGCCATTAACATTGAGCGATATAACAGCAAGGACGTCCATGCTCGTGCAGCTGAGAAGGGGGAGTGAGAGGGGGGGGGTCCCCCTAATGGGTGTTAACGTGGGGGGGTGGGGTGGGAAGAGGGAGAGTGGGTATTAGGAAATGGGGAAAAAGTAGAGCAGATAGAAAGAGAAGGGGAAGTCAGGTGGTAGGCTCCAGATGGGGCCACCAAGTAGGTATTACTAAGGTAGCCAAATTTGGCTCTAAACACTCTACGGGGGTACCCCGTATATCGAGTGCAGTCCTAAGTGGGGAAGGTGGGCTAAACAGGGACTAAGAGCAAGCTCCCGGTCCTCCCCCCCATCCCCGGCCAAAATATATATTATGATAAAAGAATCTAAGTTTTAACCGGGACATTTCGTTACCCCTAAGGTAACGGGTTCAGGATCCCAGCCCCTCCGTGTCCGATACTGCCCTCCCCTCACCCCCAAGTCCGAGCCCCATCCCCCCTTCAGGACCAGTAGTCAAACCAGTCTCATCCCCGGGGACCAAATCAAACATCCAGGGGTAGTTGAACAGGGTTCTCAGTAGCACAGTCTACTTGCTCTTCTGACCGTGGCATGTCTTGTGCTGTAGGTATGGTTCGGTGCAAAGTGAAGTGTCCCTTTCTCTGTATTACCCGGGGGTCTCCCTGTTTTACGTCTTAGGCCCCCTCGGTAGTCCCACCCCCTGCCCCACAGGTTCCAGGCCAATAAGGAGGTTTCCAGGCTAAAAAACAAAACCGCATATCTCGAGCCTGGGGGGGTGCGAAGAGTATGTCACCGGATTGCCGAGCCCAGCGTCTCTAGTAGCCACCTCTCCCCCCTCCCCCACCCACCAGACGTTTCAGTCTATGCGGTCAGCCCGCCTCCGGCCGTATTGGCGTCCCTCCAAAGGAGTAGACTTAGTTTGTGCAGGGTTCCCGCCATGTATGACCCGGGTCAGCCAGGGGGGGATCCCCTCAATATCACTATGGGGGCTTCCCGGCCGGGAGTCCCCTCTCCTGAGTCTACAGCTGCCTTATTACTGTAAGGGCCATGAAGGGCGGGATACCCCCTATTAGTAATTATTCAGAGGAGGTGTTCCAAGGTGTCGCCTGCTAATATTATACCTCAGCCTGGGTAGGTGGCTCGGGGGACAGGTGGGGAGGCCACCCAACCAGTGTTTCTCAGGGGGTGCCGCTGCCACAGTCATTAGGGGTGGGGACCGGAGGTATCTGTGTGTATCGTGGCGGTGCATCGGGGGTCTCGTATGCAGGCAGTAAGGGAGGGGGCGAAGGGGGGGGAAGTCAAATGTGTGGCCCAGGGCCTACTTACGTCCCGCTCCACCTCGTGATGAGTGCCGCCTCCGTCTTCCCCTCTGCGGTCTCTGCATCATGGGGCCCCGATAGGCTGCTGCACCGGAGCGGCCGGTCTGGCGGGGGATATACTGAAGCCAGTCTGGAACTTGGATCGGCTCGGCTCCCATGAACCGGAACAGGGCTGGAAGGTCCGCGGTGCTCTGTAGTACGAAGGCTGCATTGTCCTTGCGGAAGGTGACCGCTAGTGGGTATCCCCAGCGGTATGTGTGTCCCGTCTGCATGGCCAAGTCCAGGACAGGCCGTAGCATCGCTCTCCGGCGTAGGGTCGCTCTCGAGAGGTCTGGGAGAATACGTACTTGTGTCCCCTCGACTTCTATGTCTCCCATAGCCCATGCTCGTCTCAGGATGTCTTCTTTCTGCCCATAGCGGTGCAGGCGGCATACCACATCGCGCGGCCTGTCCCGGTCTGTCGATTTGGGTCCGAGTGTTCTGTGCGCCCTGTCCACTACCACCTCTGCCGTTTTCCAGGACCGTTCGGAAGATGTTCAGCACTTTGGCCCCGACATCCTCCACATCTGCCGGCTCAGGGATGCAGCGAAGACGCAGGTTGTTGCGTCTGCTTCTGCCTTCCACCTCCTCCAGGTGGAGCTGCAGCGAGATGGCGGCGTCCTGGTGGCGATCCCGAGCCTGTTTCAATGCTGCCACGCGGTCCGCCAGCGAAGACACCGATTCCTCTCCCGATGCGACCCGATCGGTAAGTGTCGAGACCTCCCCACGTACCTCCTGTATGTCTCGTCTGTGGGTTTCTTCCAGTCGCAGGATCAGGGCCTCAATATCTGTCCTGGTTGGCAGGGCCTGTAGTAAGGCCTTAATGTCCGGGTCTAGGCCTGCGGGCTCCGGGGCCTGAACGGAGGACATGTCGTCTTTCAGGTTGTCTTCTGGAGACTGGTGGGCAAATGTCATCCAGTCTTCTGGCTCCCCAGCTTCCAGCAGTTGCCTTTGTGGTGTCACTCCGTCTGCCAGTTCAGGGCCTCGTGGTTCGGGTAGGCCTGAGTCTGACGGTACCTCCTGCAGGGACTTAAAGTATTTCTGTATTTCTCCTGAAATCTTCCCTGCTGGGGTCCCCTTAGTCGCTGCTCTTGTCCCGTATCGTTTGGCAGTGTTCATACCGGTTATTGGTCTGGTTTTGGCCAGAAATTAGGGGATCAGGCCGGGAGCTCTGATGGAAAGCAGCTTCACTCAGCCATGTCCAGGCCACGCCCCCTGGGGAGGATAAATTCAATTAAGATGACCCTTCTCCCCAGGTTACTTTATTTTTTCCGGTCTCTTCCAATTTTAGTTAGGAAGGATCAGTTGAGTTCCCTCCAAAGTCGAATTATCAAGTTTATTTGGGGTAACAAGGGCTATAGATTTTCTAAACATATTTTGTTTTGGTTGAGGAAAGCAGGAGGCCTTGGATTGCCGAACCTCTACTGGTACTTTCAGACTGCACATCTTGCGCAATTATCCACAATATATCTGAAACGGGGTAGGCCTGACTGGGTGGACATGGAGAGACAATCTGTTCCCTCGTTTACACTTGACTATCTCCCGTGGTGTCCCCCAAATCTCGCCCTCCAATTTTATCCCTGTCCCTCTTTCATACTTTGGCCTTCTGGGATAAGCTCAAACAGCCTTCCTCCTTAGTTTCCTCTTGCAAACCCCTGGCTCATTTGTTCCATAATCCGAACTTCCCTCCCGGGATGGAGATCAAGGTGTTTAGGTGGTGGTTAAATAAGGGATTATTCCGTATCGGACATTTTTTTCACCTCTACAGGTCCCATTTCCCTAGCTGCATGTATCCAAAAATTTGATCTTCCTGTTTCTGAACACTTCAGGTTTTCTCACATTTCTAATTTTTTGCATTCAATTTGGATAACTAAGCCCTGCCCGCCCCGATTTTCCCCATATGAGCTGTGGTGTGGTCAGGCTATGGAGCAGAGGGGTGGGATCTCAATAATCTACTTGTCGCTTTCTGTCAGGGGATGTCTACACAGGCATCCAATATTAACTGACAGGTCAGTGGGCTGTACTAAGGAAGATAGGCACAGAGGTAAGTAAAACAATAAGTATTTATTAAGATTACGGCACACGTGCAAAACAGAAAAACCCACAAGACAGACAGCAAACTACAAACACAGCAATCGTCAAGCCACAAAACTGGTGAAGAAATATATACCGAGGACAAAGCGTGAATAGCAGGTATGCAGAGAAAAGAGATAAGCAGGTCCAAGTTTCAAGCCGGGGTCAGGGATAGGAGAAGGCAGCAAGGTCCAGGGTTCAAGCCGGGGTCAATGGGAGCGAATCAGGAACAGAACTGGCAACAGGTATCTGAGCAAACAGGAACAGGGCTGACAGGCAAAATACTGAAGCACTGGATTATAGTGCAGGGCGGGCTTATATACCTGTAGCCGTTCAGTCTAATTAGAGAGGAGTCCATCCCATGGGAGACACCCGCTGGTGGACGCCAGAACTGCACCCCTGTTACCAGAGGGAACAGTGCCACCAGCAGGTGACCCAAGTCATGACACCGATCCTGACAGTCCCCCCCCCCAAGGGGTGGCCTCTGGACACCCCATTCTGCCCTTGCCCGGGTAGTGCATGTGGATGCAGAAAAGTCCCAAAAAGTCTTCCGGTCAAAGTTCCTTAACCCATTGGGAGACAAGCCCCCCAAGTCTGGAAACGAAGCATGCATCCCACCACCACCAGGGTCTGGTAGTTGACATCTAGAGGTGAAGGCAGGCAGGGCAGCAAACTCAGGGCCATTTGGCTGGAAAGGTGACACATCGAACTGAAAGTCAGGCACCGGGACATCAGACTGGAATCCGGGCACGTAGGACCGAAAGCCAGGCACGTCAGGACAAACAGGCACCCCAGGGTCGTCAAGCTGTGCAGCGGGCTGGAAGTCATCAGGCTGGGCGGCTGGGCGGCAGACTGGAAGTCATCAGGCTGGGCGCAGACTGGAAGTCATCAAGCTGGGCGGCAGGCTGGAAGTCATCAAGCTGGGCAGCGGACTGGAAGTCATCAAGCTGGGCAGCGGACTGGAAGTCATCAAGCTGGGAAGCGGACTGGAAGTCATCAAGCTGGGCAGCGGACTGGAAGTCATCAAGCTGGGCAGCGGACTGGAAGTCATCAAGCTGGGCAGCGGACTGGAAGTCATCAAGCTGGGCAGCGGACTGGAAGTCATCAAGCTGGGCAGCGGACTGGAAGTCAAGCTGGGCAGCGGACTGGGAAATTAGGCTGGGAAAGTGACACAAACTTAAAGTCAGGCACCGGGACATCAGACAGGAAGCCGGGCACGTTGGACCGGAAGCCAGGCACGTCAGGCTGGAAGCCAGTAACCAGGACACCAGGGTGGACAGCAGGAACCAGGACACCAGGGTGGACAGCAGGAACCAGGACACCAGGGTGGACAGCAGGAACCAGGACACCAGGGTAGACAGCAGGAACCAGGACACCAGGATGGACAGCAGGAACCAGGACACCAGGATGGACAGCAGGAAACAGGACACCAAGGTGGACAGCAGATGGTGGCAGATCAGCAGACTCCGGGTCATCGGGCTGGGCAGCAGACGGGAACAACTCCGGCTGGGCAGCAAACGGGAACACCTCCGGCTGGGCAGCAAACGGGAACACCTTCGGCTGGGCAGCAAGCTCCGGGTCGTCGAGCTGGGCAGCAAGCTTCGGAACGTCGAGCTGGGCAGCAGGCTCCGGGTCGTCGAGCTGGGCAGCAGGCTCCGGGTCGTCGAGCTGGGCAGCAAGCTCCGGGTCATCGAGCTGGGCAGCAGGCTCCGGGTCGTCGAGCTGGGCAGCAGGCTCCGGGTCGTCGAGCTGGGCCGCAGGCACAGGAACGAGTGGCCGGCAGACTGGCACAGGAACAGCAGGCTGGCAGACTGGCACAGGAACAGCAGGCTGGCAGACTGGCACAGGAACAGCAGGCTGAGCGGTTGGCACTGGAACAACAAGCTGAGCGGTTGGCACTGGAACAACAGGCTGAGCGGTTGGCACTGGAACAACAGGCTGAGCGGTTGGCACTGCAACACCAGGCTGAGCGGTTGGCACTGCAACAACAGGCTGAGCGGTTGGCACTGCAACAACAGGCTGAGCGGTTGGCACTGGAACAACAGGCTGAGCGGTTGGCACTGGAACAACAGGCTGAGCGGTTGGCACTGGAACAACAGGCTGAGCGGTATGCATTGGAACAACAGGCTGAGCGGTTGGCACTGGAACAACAGGCTGAGCGGTTGGCACTGGAACAACAGGCTGAGCGGTTGGCACTGGAACAACAGGCTGAGCGGTTGGCACTGGAACAACAGGCTGAGCGGTTGGCACTGGAACAACAGGCTGAGCGGTTGGCACTGGAACAACAGGCTGAAGCAGGTTGGCCGAAGCGGATGCAGATTGGGTTAGTGGCAGGATCAAGCGGGTTGGAAAAAACGTTCTCTTCTTCTTTGGTTTCACCACTGAGGATTTATAAATGGGTATAGGGTTGGAAGTAATAGATACAGCTGGTAGAGGTGAAGAGCGGAGGGGTGGTGAAACAGAGGGTTCCGACCTTGAAGAGGATTTTGGTGGAACAGACGGAGGCAGTTGAGAAGCAGCAGAAGGGTTAAAGGCAGGGTAAGTGCAGCAGGAGGAAATAGGGGACTGGTATTTTGCTGTTAGCAGGGTGTATTGTTCAGCAAAAGTGGGAATTGGGGGTAAAGAAAAAGACATCCCAGCAGGTTGGTAACTAGACACAGAAATGGATGGTTGGGAGCTGACAGGGGCTGAGTACAACAAACTGGACCAGGCTTGTAATAATGGTCTCACAAAATCAGGTTTGCACACGGCTTGTCTGACCAGAGACTGCACAGAATCGATGCATGCTCCAAGCACCTGTTGAGGACAAGCTGAGTAATGCTCATGAAAAAAGGCTGAGTCATCTTCCAACAGCCACACCAAAGACTCTACCTGAGCTTCACTAAAAGGAGGGGTATAATCATCACGTCCACTAGCAGCATCAGACAGAGCCAACTCTGTGCAGATCTGAATCAATGGCTGCACATACTCAAACAAAAAACTGCCACGATCAACAAAAACATGAGCCATACGGATACATTCCAATAACTTCTCTCTAGTGTAATCATTTAATTCCTGATAGCAGAAATCTCTGTCATCTGTTGCCAGGAGTGACAGGTACAAAATATCTTCCAGAAGCATTTTTTAAAATAGCAAGTGCAGCCGACCTGTTTATATGGCTTCAGTATTATGTCAGGGGATGTCTACACAGGCATCCAATATTAACTGACAGGTCAGTGGGCTGTACTAAGGAAGATAGGCACAGAGGTAAGTAAAACAATAAGGGCCAGATTCAGGTAGATGGGAGCATCTTTGCTCCAGAGTAACGCTTCTCATTTACGTTACTCTGAAGACCCTTTCAGCGCAAGTACTGTTATTCACATAGCAGTTGCGCGTAAACTTGCGCCAGAGTAACGATAATGCGCTGGCGTAACCCGACGCAAGGGGAAGTGGGTGTGATCATATGTAAATGATGGGCGGAGCCCAGCGCAGAGGCTTACGTTCAGCGCATCAACCACGGAGCATGCGCAGTGAGTGCGGCTCCACTCGCCCCCCTTGTGCGCATGCTCACAACTTCCGTCGGCACCACTTCACGGGAAACGTCAGCGCAATGCCTTCCGTTGGGCGTTTAAATGCGCCCGTAGAAGCGCCATTCCGGCACTAAAGTATATCCTGCTCCCCCTCCCCGCAGTGATGTTACTTTTGTTCTGAGATGGCTGCTCCCGTTCCCCGCAAACACACAGGAGAAAGCTGAACTTTAATGGCCAGGAGCTGTCAGCCGTCATCTCGGCTATGGAGACCTATGATGTCTTCCTCCATGGCTGTAAAATTTGACAGACAAGCATGGACAGAGGTGTTGTCCTGCAAGTGGGGGTGCTCAGCTAGCTCTTATCGTCGGTAACGCTGCTGTAGCTGCTCTCCTGCTGACCTGTGACCGTCTGGAGTAAAGATAAAGCAGCCTTTTGTAGAAATAACTTTGCGCCGGACGGACGAGATACGCGCGGCGCATGTAGCCAGCGTATGGTGCTAATCCGTTCGTGAATTGGGAAAAATCCCTCATTTGCATATTTGCAGGGGAAATCAATAGGTGCGACTGATGCACCCAGCGAAATTAAGCGCTGACGATACTCTGGTGTCGGAACGTTCCGCCGGTCGCAAATGACCCGTTATTGGGCGCATCTAGTTTGGTGGGTACGGGCACATAGAAACGACGGCGCATCATCACAGTTACGCGGCGCATATCGAAATACTCCAGCGCAAGTGTTCCTGAATCTGGCCCTAAGTATTTATTGAGATTACGGCACACGTGCAAAACAGAAAAACCCACAAGACAGACAGCAAACTACAAACACAGCAATCGTCAAGCCACAAAACTGGTGAAGAAATATATACCGAGGACAAAGCGTGAATAGCAGGTATGCAGAGAAAAGAGATAAGCAGGTCCAAGTTTCAAGCCGGGGTCAGGGATAGGAGAAGGCAGCAAGGTCCAAGGTTCAAGCCGGGGTCAATGGGAGCGAATCAGGAACAGAACTGGCAACAGGTATCTGAGCAAACAGGAACAGGGCTGACAGGCAAAATACTAAAGCACTGGATTATAGTGCAGGGCGGGCTTATATACCTGCAGCCATTCAGTCTAATTAGAGAGGAGTCCATCCCATGGGAGACACCCGCTGGATGACGCCAGAACTGCACCCCTGTTACCAGAGGGAACAGTGCCACCAGCAGGTGACCCAAGTCATGACACCGATCCTGACACTTTCCCTTTCTGATGTGAAACTTGGTTACATGACTGCTTGGGAGACTGAGTTACAGGAAAGTTGGGATGTTGATGCTTGGCACATGGCCTTCTTCCGCTCTTATAAGGGTATCCTTAACACTTCTCTATCGGAAGCCTGCCTTAAGGTCATAACAAGATGGTATTTGACACCTTCCAAACTCTCCAGGATCTTCCCTTTAGCGTCCCCCTTGTGTTTTAGGGGGTGTCATTTGGAGGGAACCATGTTGCATGTCTGGTGGGACTGCCCTAGGATTAGAGGCTTCTGGAATAAAAATTTTCATATGATCTTTAAGGTTACGGGTGTCAGGGTTTCGAAGTCTCCTTCAGTTGCTCTTTTGAATTTTCGAATACCCAAGATTTCCAAATGCACCCAGAAGCTTATATTTTTAATATTTTTGGGGGTCAAACTCACCATCAAGTCTCTCTTCGTGCCACAAAACAAAACATTTCCTGGATTATGTCACAGGAATAACTAGTGAGTTTTCTTTTGGATACGTCTCAGCGATTTAGGTAGACTTGGGTCCCTGGATCACTTATCTGGATGTTTGATATCCTTGGAGGAGTGTCTATTGTTTTACTTCATGGTAGATGGTACGGCGGAGGTGCTTCTTTTCTGGTTCTCTTTTCTTTTCTCTCTTTCTTTTCTCTGTGCTTTGATCCTCTTTGCTTCCCTTTCTCTGGCTGTTCTTCCTTCCTTCCATTTGCTGAGGTTTTATTCAGGATGTTTGTTCCCTGTCTCTTGTTTGAGATTTTGTGTTTCCAGAGCATTCTTTTTGTCTCAGTATGTTACTATTGTGTTCCCCTCTGGTCATCCACACAGTCTGATCCCTTTAGGGGTGTGGATGGCAGTGCGCTTTGAATGAGTGTGTTTCTTCTTTATGATGGTATTTTTATGTAAAGTATGTATAGTGTTGAAACCAGCCCCATTTATCGCTGTTTGCCTTTTTACCTAGGCTGGTAAGACCTTTACTCAGGCTTCTCTGGAATCCGGTGTGTAATTCCTGTGTTTTCTGTGCTTTTGAAGGTTGTGATTTTGTATCTTCTTTATATAAAATAAAATACTTTGAAACAAAACCAAAGGTCTATTGGTAGCTTGGCCACATATTGTTTTTCATCTGTTCATTGATATTGTAACTATGAGATTGTATATATTTTTAGATGTTTTGGTTGACTCCTCCTGAAGAAGCGACTTATGTCGCAAAACAAATAGAGGACCACATCTTTACCTACATCTTTGTGTTCCCACATACAGGTTGGGATCTTTGTTTTGTCAGTGTTAATGTAACACAGCTACTCACAACAAAGCTATTATTGTCTTGTTGGTTTGGTATTTTATGTATTTTTTCTTAATACATGTATAATTTTTATCTAAACCTGTTTCACTTTCTGGGTACCGAGATAGTCCTTCAAATACCACAGGTGTTATTGGGCAATACTTTGGAGTAGCCCTTATTAACCCGCCCCTTTCACTCATTAATCTACATGCCATACAGTAAAACCTTGGTTTGAGAGCAACTTGGTTTGAGAGCGTTGTGCAATACAAGCAACAGCAAACGGTTTATTTTTTTTAAGCCAGTGGGCTGAATTATAAAAAATAAAAAAAACTGAACTTAATGGGATAGATTCACATACACTTAATATTCCGCTGCGTAATCAAAATACTCTACGCTGCCGTATTTTACCAGGCTCTACACCGAATCCTGGTAGATTTTTGCCCGTACGCTACGGCGGCGTAGTCTATTTCTCGCCGCGTAATCAAAATACGCGATTGGGGGGCGTGAAGCATTTAAATTAAGCACGTCCCCGCGGCGATCGAACTGCGCATGCTCCGTTCAGAAATTTCCCGCCGTGCATTGCGCGAAATCACGTCGTTACGTCATTCGTTGTTTGAGTAGCGGCGTTTACTAACATTCCTATTCCCGGACGACTTACGTAAAAAATAATAAAAGACTTCAGAAAACGTAGAAATTCGACGCGGGAACGACGGCCATACTTAACATGGGCTGTCTAATATTAGAGCAGCAAAAAGCTGGTATAGTGTTACGCAAATAAAAGATGACTAAAGGTGCGGTAAGAGATTGCGATTGAAGATCGTAATTTCGGGGATCGCCGGCAAAAGCTCATTTGCATACCCCGATGCGGAAAACGACGGGAAGTCCATCCAGTGGCAGCAATTTTATTGCAGCGTAGATCCGAAGGCGTACAAACACGTAATCCAGTCGAATTGAAGCCCGCAGCCGTCTATTCATGGTTTGAGGTTTTCGACTAGCTAGAAAACGCGCGTAATTTGAAATTACTCCAGTCTAACACCAGTTAGACAGGCGTAATGGCTCTCTGAATCTGGCCCAATATGTCTAGATCTAGAATGCTGCTTCTAATTTAAAGGTGGTGCCTTTGTATTGTTAGCCTACAACTGGAAATGGCAGGATCTTCATGTAATAAACGTTACAATAGATTTACAAGAAATGATATGTTACTAAACCCACAACAGTAAAATCAGTCTATATATTCAGTAATGCATGCTTATTATACTCACTGTGGAAGCTAAGAAGTTAATCCTCTGCATTGTATAAAAAGGTTGTTTGATCCTGTCTTCTCTGATCCTCCCTTTCTTCCACAGTCCCCAATCCATTTGCTGATAGTACAGAACCTTGGGGGCATGCTGCACATGCTCAGTTTGGTGTTTATTGCTAGAGAGTTTCTTATTGTTTTTTTAAAGTGTATGTGAACAACACAGGGGTCATGCAGCCTCATAGTACAGTCAGAGGAGAATAAAAACATAAAAACTCCTCCTACAAGATTAACCAGTGCTTGGCCAGATACTCATAGATGGCAAAAGACTGCTATGTACTGCTGACAAGAAAAGGAATTTAGCAGTTTATATTTACTAAAATAATTTAATTTCAATGTTCAGTGTACTGTGGAAGACTGGATATAGTGAGTGAAGTGTCCTGGGTTTAGTAACATTTTAAGAAAGCTGTATATGGTGTGATACGACACCAAATATACACTAGAAATGGCTGGCTTTTTGGGGCCCCCTAAAATTCCTATGCAAACATCAAGTTTCTTTTAATCACATAATAGGCTCTTCCGAACCCTTCTGGCATCCAAAAAGTTGTAATGGGGAGTGGATGTGCCTCTACTCTAACATGAGATGGTTTGTATTTGCATGAAATGTTCAGGGGAGCCTGGGCATATTGTACTAACCAGAAAAGTGCCTTATCTTTTATTCAAGTGATTCAAATATTTTTTTCTTTGCTTTCAAGTTTTTTTCATGAACCATCCTGCCAGGGAGCATATGTTAAAAAAAAAAAAAAAAACATTATCTAAGTTTTTTTTTTCTGTTTAATCACATTGAGATGCCACGTACAACAGAAGTTTCCTATCTCCCTCCACTTGATCTTTTGTCATCTTCATAATTATTATTTTTGCTTGTTCTTTCATGTGTATGTCCCCTTCTAAGCTCTGCGGTGTCCACTTAGATATTACAAGGCCTTTTGCTGCCTGCAGTCTACAGTAAAGTACTCCCAATGATTACTCAGTTCAAAGGAGATGCATTTAGGTTATTAAAGTAGAAGGGCTGCCGGGATAAATATTTTCCTCATTAGAGTGTAAAGTCTCTTTCTTCTGTGAAGTTAGAAATATTCTTCTCCTTGCCACTGGAAACCCAGCTGGAAATGAGCAGCCTATTAGGCAAATATGAGAATCGACTCTTCAGCATGCAAGCCCTCCATTTCTCTTTTGTTCTCGTGCGGTTTACTGAACAACAGTCACACAAGTTTCTACAAACTCTCTGAAATGTTAAAAAACACAATGACTTAGGCCGCGTACACACGATCGGTTAAACCGATGAGAACGGGCTGATGGACCGTTTTCATCGGTTAACCGATGAAGCTGACTGATGGTCAGTCGTGCCTACACACCATCGGTTAAAAAAACGATCGTGTCAGAACGCGGTGACGTAAAACACAATGACGTGCAGAAAAAAATTAAGTTCAATGCTTTCAAGCATGCGTCGACTTGATTCTGAGCATGCGTGGATTTTTAACCGATGGTCGTGCCTACAAACAATCGTTTTTTTGCTATCGATTAGGTATCCATCGGTTAAATTTAAAACAAGTTTGCTTTTTTTTAACCGTTGGATAAATAACCGATGGCGCCCACACACGATCGGTTTGGACCGATGAAAACGGTCCATCAGACCGTTCTCATCGGTTTAAGCGATCGTGTGTACACGGTCTAATTCAGTAAAGTAGTGCAAATGGCACCACAGGAACCACGGAGAAATTTTATTTTACTTTTAGTAGGCTGGTTGATGGCTGTCTGGATCTTGTAAGATATCATTATCTTTGCTCTTTGTCTATCCTTATTCTTGTATACTGCCAGATCTTGTGCAGAGGGCAAGATGGGTTCTTTATCGCAACTGACTTAGGCACCAGTAGACATAAGATGGTTGGTTGTTGTAAGGGCTGAAAGATTTCATCCAGATAAAGTAAGAATCAGTATGTCTGTTGACACCAGCCAGCCATTTGTTCCCTGTGTATTGTATATTATTGCCATTGACAATCCTATACAAAGACATTTTTAACTTGTATTGTCAAGTCACCCCTGTTCAGAGGAACATATTATTATAATTTAATCCCTTGCAGGCCTGTTACTGTTACGCTATGCTGCTTTTATGCTTTGCCGTGCTGCACTATGTCCACCGCTAACATATATATATATATATATATATATATATATATATATATTTTTTTTTTTTTTTGTACTGATAATATATCTTAGGCCGCGTACACACGATCGGACCAATTCGATGGTTAGTACACAAAAGCATCGGACCAAAAACCCGCGCATGCTCAGAATCAAGTCGACGCATGCTTGGAAGCATTGAACTTCATTTTCTGGTCCGATAGGATTTTGATCTGATGGTGTGTACGCACATCAGACCATCAGACCACTTCAGCGTGGTCCGATGAAAATGGTCCGGTCTGATCGTGTGTACGTGGCCTAAATGTTTATTGTTTCAGTTTCTTCTCTGTTTTTATTAGTAAATGTTTAATTTCATGAATATTACTAAAACAATGTAATGTATTTGAGAGAGCACGTTAAAAAAAGTAATCTGCCTTGTCTGTCAAATATGCTAGGTGCACTATTGAAGATCCAAAAAACACCACTCTCCCTCTCTAGTCTAGTCTATAAGCAGGTGCAGGGCCAAGCAGACCATACTTACCCAGCGCTCCTTAGCAAACATCTGAAAGAGGCTGCACACTGATATCATCACACCACATAAATGTTTATTATATAATTATGGTGGGTATCCCTGCAAATAAGGATTTTACAGGATCCAAAGACAATTTCTACATGGGACATATTTCATTACACTAAAGCTGATGAATTTTTATTTTGTATTACTTCAGTCTGAATGCATATTCAGGTTTTGTTTTGTAAAGTATTCTACTCATGTGGATAATTGGTCTATCCCACTTACATGTATTTTTTTCTCTGTTGTCAGTCAATCAATTATAATCACCATAGCAGTGAAAAATATAGTGGATTAGAAATTATATTATTCTTTTACACACTTATAATTTCTAATCCACTATATTTTTCACTGCTATGGTGATTTATTATGCCCAGGGCTTTTATGATTCTATGCCTAATGCCTCGTACACACAATCACTTTTTGTGATGAAAAAAAATTTCATTTTTCTTCATGAAAAAAAAACGAAATTTTTTAAACTTCATTTTTAAAAATGACGTTGCGTACACACCATCATTTTTGGAAAATGATGAACAAAGTGATGGCACTCTAGAGGGGAAGTTCTATTTGCCTTGAGGCTGCTTTTAGCTGGTTACTTGTTAGTAAGTTTAGTAGGTTAGTTAGTTAGTAGGTAGTTTTACCTCCCCTCTCCTAACTTGCTTCTGGGCATGTGCGGGTTTTTTAGAAGACATAAAATGACATTTTGCCCACACACGATCATTTTTTATGACGACACAAAAAATGACATTTTAAAAAATGACATAAAAAATTCAAGCATGTTCGAATTTTTTTTTGGTCATTTTTCAGAAGACATAAAATGACATTTTGGCCACACACGATCATTTTAAATGACATTTTTAAAAATGTCATTTTTTTTCATCACAAAAAGTGATCGTGTGTACGCGGCATAAGCGTTGGCAGGATGCTGTCAGTACAGTATATTGTCCAGCACTTTGATCTGGTTTTTGGTATATCTGCAATATATGATGCCGTTGTATTACTTTATGGACTATCTATATGGTATATGTTGTCTAAGGAACACAATAATATATGCTGTGCAGAATGGAAATGTAATGTATCCTCCATGCAGTGGGGTGAGCTACACCGTGCGGCTCTAGTATTAACCCCAAGGGTCTATACTCTAATTTCCTCCTCGTTGATGCCGACGGGTTTTCTGGCATCTAGATTGGTTGATTTCCCCAGGGGAGGGCGGATGATGCAGCATGGTGACACCCATTTATACCTGCGAGTGACGAATGGGCAATCACGCCTCAGAAGACGAATCTTTCGAAACGTACGTCAGGCGTCAATGCACATAGGTCACTTCTGGGTCAGCGTCAGGTGGAGCGCACGCTGCGTACCGCCGACTACATGCTCACAGTACCCGTGGAGCCACATAGAGTGCAATACTCTTTGGCTCAGCTTTTGTTTTTATTTCTTACTTTTTTATTCTTGTGTTTACTTAGCTTATATCTGTTTTATAGTTTAAAGCCGCTCCTATGAGGACTGCGGTACCTGAACCGCAGGCTTAATAAATTTATTTTTTAAACATATCACACTATTGGAGTCCTCATTTTTCACTTATGAGGAACGGAGGAAGTTGTGCTGCCGTGCGACTTGCCCATAAGGAAGCTGTTGTGTGAATTACCTATTGGAAAGTTGCAGATCCTGGGAGGAGAGAATACAAGTAGAGTTGAGCGGACACCTGGATGTTCGGTTTCGAACCCGAACTTTAAAAAAAAAGTTCGTGTTCGGGAACCCAAACCCGGACCCGAACTCCGAACCCCATTGAAGTCAATGGGACACGGACTTAAAAAAAAAAATGCGCGGAGGTCCCCGCAAATTCAATAACCAGACCCTTTAGGTCTGGTATGGATATTAAGGGGAACCCCGCCATCAATTTAAAAAAAAATGGCGTGGAGTTCCCCCTAAAATCCACACCAGACACCTTATCCGAGCACGTTGACCTGGCCGGCCGCAGAAAAGAGGGGGGGACAAAGTGCGGCCCCACTCTCCTGAACCGCACCAGGCCACATGCCCTCAACATTGGGAGGGTGCTTTGGGGTGCCTCCCAAAGCACCTTGTCCCCATGTTGATGGGGACAAGGGTCTCTTCCCCACAACCCTTGCCCGGTGGTTGTGGGGGTATGCGGGCAGGGGGCTTATCAGAATCTGGAAGACCCCTTTAACAAAGGGGACCCCCAGATCCTGCCCCCCCCTGTGTGAAATGGTAATGGGGTACATTGTACCCCTACCATTTCACACAAGAAGTGTAAATAGTTTTTTTAAATAAAACACACACACCGTAGAACAATATATTTTATTCATTCTTTATTAAAGCAAATTAAAATCCAGCGGTGAAGTAAGGATTGGGCTATCCCAGTGACGTAGCACAGTGTGCGTCAGAGGGGGACGGGGTCACGTGACGCGTGGCCCGCCTCCCCTATAAAAGAAACGCCAAGCTCCACCGCGTCATTCGCGGAGCTGTGCTCTGAGTGGATGGATCTTCGCTGGACCCGTCGCTGGAGAGAACAGTACACCCATCGCTGGATCAACATGGGGACAAGGTGCTTTGGGGGGCACCCCAAAGCACCCTCCCAATGTTGAGGGCATGTGGCCTGGTGCGGTTCAGAAGAGGGGGGAGCCGCACTCTGCCCCCCCTCTTTTCTGCGGCCGGCCAGGTCAACGTGCTCGGATAAGTGTGAATTTTAGGGGGAACTCCACGCCATTTTTTTCAAAATTTGGGCTGGAGTTCCCCTTAAATTCAACACCAGACCTGAAGGGTCTGGTTATGGATATTTGGGGGAACCCCACGTAATTTTTTTTTTTAATTGACGGTGGGGTTCCCCTTAATATCCATACCAGACCTAAAGGGTCTGATTATTGAATTTGCTGGGACCTCCGCGCATTTTTTTTTCCCGAACTCCGAACCCGGACCCGAACTTTTATCAATTATTCGGGTTCGGGAAAAACCCAAAGTCCGTACCGAACGCGAACTTTACAGTTCGGGTTCGCTCAACCCTAAATACAAGCAGTGGTCTGAGGAATGTAAAAACACAGTACAATAGACCAATGGAACCCAAACAAGTTGAGAACTAAAAAGTTAAAACCTAAAAGAGTCCATAAGTTACATAAAATACTGTAGCAGCGCTTAATCTTAGAATCAAATCTGAGATTCTTCTAAAAGTCCAAAACAATCTTTTAGGGATAAGATGATAGTGCAGATGGTATAAATACAGAAAACAGTCCTTAATTAAGTGCTCCTTTCACCAAGAGAGGGGGTGTTCACCACGTGGGGGGATGATTAATCCCCAGTTGGGGATGCACTCACCACAAGACTGGATCAAAAGGGCCTGGATTACATATCCGTATAAAGCCTGGAAGATGCACTCTCCACCGTCAGGGATGTTAAAAGATCAAAACCGCATACATATAGGGTAAAAAAAACTCATATAGTGTGATACCGTTTTAAAACATTTATTAAGCCCAAAACATCCCAAATCATATATTGTGCGTACCACAATGTAAAATCATCAAGCATAAAACGAATAATCTGTACTGTGCCTGTCAGCTTCTCCCTGTGGATCTATGGAGATGTAGGTATCTGCTACAAAAAGTCTCCTGTTCCTGCTCTGGAGGCTGCACAGCGTTTCTGGTCAGTGATAAGCGTCACGCCCTTTATTGCAGTGGTCTGAGGAGCCTGTGTTATATGCCTGTTACCCCTGGTGGGGAGCACCATCTGGTGAGTGGGGAACCCTGAGGGGAGCACCAGGATCACTTTGTATCATTGTACACAGGAGCACTCCCTTCACAGCAAGAAACCTCTCCTCATGTTTTTTTATCTGGACCCAATCCACACTGCATTACGATTGATGTCTCAGAGACTCTTGTGTGTTTATGGTATATTAATGTTTCTGGTATCTCCCAGCATCTAGCATTATACATTCTTTGCTATATCATAGTTGGACTCTAGTTGGTACTGTATATGCTGTAATTGTTTAGCCACTGTGTTAGCACTATTGCAGTTTGTTGCTTATATACATTACTACACTCTTTAGAGGCACACTCCCTGGCTTTACTGCATATGCTGCCTTTAATCACATGGTATAGTATTTTTACCTGAGCCCGATCTAGATTCAGCAATGTGCTGAGAGGCTCTCTTGATTCTCTCCCTACTCATTGGCTCAAAGACAGCATCAGGAGCAATTGGCAAGTTTGTCTGCTCATATTAAATATGTTAGAATATTTATTACCAGAATCATTATAGGCAGACAACAGATCGTTTTTCAACAAGAATTTATTACCAGACCCCTATGTACCCTTTGGTGCCCTTTTGATATCAAATTTTCTGGGCTTTTTAAATGTATTTCAGTGACAAATACTGTGTTATATGTATGTATATATAGAAATAGGGAGCTGGTAAATTGAATTCTAACTGCCAGGAGGTGACTTGACAATGAACAATCGTGCTGAGAGTTATTTTAAAACACTACACACATACCTGGATGAATTCTAAAAAACAGCAGCAACTAGCTAGACTATTCTCTGACCTTATTATATTAATCAGCTTTGTGAAAAATACACTAACAGCAGCCATTCAGCTAGCTTCAACATAAAATGGATCTAGATAAATCCTAAAGAAGTGTAGTGTTTAGAAATATCCCAAAATAGTGACAGATTTTGTGGATAATGTTTTGACATACACGTTTGCTCATCATACTTTAATATAACCCTTGTTCTAAATTGTGATGCTTGCTACATTCTTGGAACTGTACCACACTCCAATAATATGCTGCAGAGAAACAAACCATTTTGTGTATGCGATTTGTGTATGTAGAAATACATATGATACTAGATCTAAAGCTGAATTCCAGGTATGGTTTGTTTTGCATAGTTAAACTAGTCCAGCTCGGACAAATGTAAGTATGCATAGTCCATACCTGGCTGATCCCCGTGGAAGCAGAAAATCATGGTAGTAACTGACACTACTACAACAGTCTTTGCTGTCTTCTGGGTCCCATGCTGTGTAATAACCAGAGGGGGTTTGCCTGCTTGGCACAAGTGCCAATTAGAGAACACTTTGCATTGACTGAAAAAAAGGCAATGCGTTATCAGCCAGGTATGAAATATGACTACTGAAGTGGATTTAGTAGCTGTTGTAGGAAATCATGTTGGCCGTTTGCAAGGCTTTGTCCTCATATGACAGACTCTTTTACCATTTTGTTAAGCCCCCTAGCCTTCATAGCATGCAGATGGATGCATATATCTTATTTTGCTGTTTAGATATATATGGTTAGGATATAGTCCGACATGACTGTATGGAACAGCATACATTGGTGCTATGACAGTTCATATCTACTGGACATCAACACATTGTCTGGGTTTTGGCCAAAGACAATGAAGGAGGTAAATTTTAAAGGAAAAAACATGTTACTGTATATCTATATATAAGTCATATTTGTCTGTCTATACTCATTTTCTGACCTTAAACGTGTCAGAAACCATGAATCAGACTGAGACAGAAGTACAGTTAAATCACACTTGTTTAATAATAATATAATTCTGATGTAAAGAGGAGAAATTCTCTGAATGATTGAGTTATTTTATTTGATCTCAAACACATCTGTAAATAAAACGTAATCTGCTATAATGAGAAGTCAATTGTTCCTTGAGAAGGGAAGTATCCATCCTGGTCAGTTTACTTGGCACCCTGTATGAGCTGTATGAGGAGTACTGAGAACCCCGATGTGCTGAAGGAGAGTGAGATTAATCAAGACAATAACACCAAAAGTAAGGACTATTTTTACCTATGTTTGTCTACCTTTACCTCTATTTGCCTAAGACCTGTTTAATCAAGTCGAGATAGGAAGTTCTTACTTAAACACTCTCCTTACTATTTACTCAAATTGCACTTATTATAGTTAGAAGTCATTGGTCCTTTATATGAGAAAAATCCATCCTGTGACAGCTTATTTTGTAGTATTGTGTGACGAAAACTAAGAACCCAGATAATTGACAACTATGTGAAAGAGAGTGAGATCAGGCTAGACAAGCCATCTACAATTTTTTGTATTAACCTTATTTGCCTGCCCTTACCTTGACTCGCCTATGACCTGTTGGATCAAGCTGAATCAGAAAGTTCTTACTTAGACTCTTGCAGATCAGGAGCACTCTTTATATGAGTAAGTAATGTTTGCTGCGGCTTCTTGATCAATCTGACTACCTAAGAACAGACATTGTATGTGAGACTATCACTAGATCAATGTTTGGTAGATAGTCTGTTCAATAAAGGAGCCATAATCCATCGGTAGTATTCTCGTCCACATGAGATTTGGGCAGTCATGTAAGGGCAAATTCACATACTGAACTATGAAGTGTAGATGTGACCAGGGCCGCCATCAGGAATTATGGGGCCCCTTACACAGATTCAGGCATGGGCCCCCTGGAGAACCGGGGGGGGGGGTGCTGCCATCTGAAATTGAGAAGCGGGGGGGGGGGGCTGCTGCGAATTAAGAAGGGGGGGGGGGTCTTTACAAAAAAATAAGAAATAAAGAAAAATAAATATAAAAAAAGGGGAGTAGCCATTCGCGGCCCTGGGAAACTCTGGGCCCTTTAATAAAAAGAAAAAAGAGAGAAAAAAGGACCTCTGGCCCCCAGGGCCCCAGATGGGGTTGCCATCTGGGGCCCTGGGGGCCTCCGGGCCCTTGGGGACCTCTGGAACTCTAAAAAATATTAAAAGAAAAAAATTGTCCCTTTAATAAAAAATAAAAAAAATATATATTAAAAATATATATATATATTTATAAAAAATAAATAAAAAAAGAGGGGTTTGCCATCTGGGGCCCTGGGGGCCTCCGGGCCCCTGGGGATCTCCGGACCCCTAAAAAATAATAAAAGAAAAAAAATTGTCCCTTTAATAAAAAAAATATATATTAAAAATATATATATTTTTATAAAAAATAAATAAAAAAAGAGGGGGTTGCCATCTGGGGCCCTGGGGGCCTCCGGGCCCCTGGGGACCTCCGGACCCCTAAAAAAATAATAAAAGAAAAAAAATTGTCCCTTTTAATAAAAAATAAAAGAATATATAAAAAAATATATTTTTTATAAAAAATAAGCAAAAAAAAGAGGGGCTTGCCATCTGGGGTCCTGGGGGCCTCCGGGCCCCTGGGGACCTCCGGACCCCTAAAAAATAATAAAAGAAAAAAAATTGTCCCTTTAAAAAATAAAATAAAAATATATTTAAAATATATATATATTTATAAAAAATAAATAAAAAAAGAGGGGGTTACCATCTGGGGCCCTGGGGGCCTCCGGGCCCCTGGAGACCTCCGGACCTCTAAAAAATAACAGAAAAATAATTGTCCCTTTAATAAAAAATAAAAGAAAAATATATTAAAAAATAAATATTTTTTATAAAAAAAAAAAAAAAAAGAGGGGGTTGCCATATGGGGCCCTGGGGCCTCCGGGTCCCTAGGGACCTCCGGACCCCTAAAAAAAAAAAAAAAAAAAAAAAAAAAAACTTTTTTTTTTTTTTTTTAGGGGGCTCCCATCCGGGCCCCTGGGGACCCCCGGGCCCCTTACAGGTGTAATGCCTGTACCCCCCTGATGGCGGCCCTGGATGTGACTGACAAGAATTTGAATGTGAAACCAATTGACCTTTGCTTCTGACACTTGCCAAGATGGCCCCACATCTGTGTGGAAAGCTAGTGGTCGTAGAGTACTTGCTGTAAAAGATTTATCATGGTTTGTAATTACTAAGGTCAGATTTGGGATTTTAACTGCAATGATACAATCAACTGTGTTAAGATATTAGACTGTGTAGTAGAAGTTTTTCACTTTAGTCTAATCTGTGCAACAATAATAAGAGTGATATACCTGTTCTGGAAAGATTTACCAAAGGGGAATTTATTAATTTATTAATGTAGAACAACTGGTCCACCATAGTTGGATCCAATCCAAGTCAAAAACACTCTCCATGAGTTGGGCTGACTCTGCAGGGATGCAGGGACAGGGATGTGCCTGTCTACCCAACTAGGAAATCCATCTAGTAGGGTTCATTAGTCCATTAAAGACTACCTAAAACGTTGTAGAAATTGGTAATATGTCATCAAAATAGGTCAAGTCATTGGAAACCTCACCATCTGTAACCCTGAGAGCTGATCTGGCGGGTTAGTAGTCAGATATACAAAGCAGAATCGTTCAAGCCTAAAGCTTGGGAAAAGCTCTAGAAGGAATGCCATGAAAAAATGACCTACCCAAATGAGAAAAGGTTGTGGATCAAATGAATAATGGAATCTGTGCACAGATCTGGGAACCTCAATATCTTCATTCTTAACCACTTCCCGACCGCTATACGCATATGTGCGTCCACACTTTAAAGATGGATATCTCGGTAACGGCAGCAGCTGCTGCTACAACCGAGATATCCATCTTTAGTGTGAGCGGTCCTGTAAAAGATAACGGCAGTCTCCGCGGCGGATTTGCAGCGATATCGGCGGCGGGAGAGGGCCCCCCCTCCTGCCGCTCTCCTGCGCCCTCTGCCGCTTACCGGAGCCGGAGAGAAATGTCCCTCACCCGTCCCCATAGCTCTGCTGGGTGGAAGTGACGTCAAAACGTCAGTCCCGCCCAGTGTCTTAAAGAATTTTTGTCATTAAAAAAATAACAGTTTCAATAATTATTATTATTATTTTTTTGTATTTTAGTCTAAATATGAGATCTGAGGTATTTTTGACCCCAGATCTCATATTTAAGAGGACCTGTAATGCTTTTTTCTATTACAAGGGATGTTTACATTACTTGTAATAGGAATAAAAGTGATCATTTTTTTTTTCCAGTGTAAAAAATAATAAAAAAAAATAAAAATTTAAAGCGCCCCGTCCCGACGATTTTGCGAGCAGAAGCGAACGCATACGTGTGTAGCTCCTGCATATGAAAACGGTGTTTAAACCACACAAGTGAGGTATCGCCACGATCGCTAGAGCGAGAGCAATAATTATAGCCCTAGACTAGAAAATGCAACCTATAGAATTTTTTAAACGTCGCCTATCGAGATTTCTAAGGGTAAAAGTTTGACGCCATGCCACGAGCGGGCGCAATTTGTAAGAGTGACATGTTGGGTATCATTTTACTCGGCGTAACATTGTCTTTCACAAAATATAAAAATATTGGGCCAAATTTATTGCTGTATTATTTTTTAATTAAAAAAAAGGACCGCTGCACAAATATGGTGTGATAAAAAGTATTGCAATGATCGCCATTTTATTCTCTAGGGTGTTAGAAAAAAATATATAATGTTTGTGGGTTTTAAGTAATTTTCTAGCAAAAAAAAACTGTTTTAGTCTTGTAAACACCAAATCTGAAAAACACCCACGGTACTAAAGTGGTTAAAATTTACAAAATGAAAACCAGACTCAATGCAAAAGAAGAAAAAAAACTACTAAAAAGAAAACTGAAATAAGCAATGAAGAAGATGGATACCATGAAAGACCTCCTGACAGCCATGGTGTGTTTCAAGCTGTCCCATATTTGCTAGAAGATGACTCTGAACCAATGGTGGATCTGGAGGATGCTCCAGTTGCAAAAACCAAAACAACTTGCAGTCTTTTGACTCTCTCTTTAACTGATTTGAGAGAATTTGACCTTCTCATTGGTGATTGCGGAAAACCACAAGGAGATACAAAAAAAATATACAGCCTGCAGAAAACGTTCCCAAATATGAGTGTAACATTTAACATGTTACAAGCGGCAAACTTATCATTTAACTTAGTATTTTCTTCAGTACCCATTTCCAGAATATAGAAGCATGTCTACACTGCAATCAATTTGAGTACAATTTTATCAGTGAATGTTGTGTTGTATCATGACTTGATGATTTATGAGTTAGGGCAGCTTTGGATGACAGGCACTGATGGGGCCAGGAAAAGGGAGGGTGTTCTACTGTATCAAGGAAAACAAGACAGAATGGCAAGACAGCGCTATTGGGAAAACACAGGATCGTGGTTGATGGATGTATATAATTTACCATCCAATCATTTGAAATACATTGGACAAGGCTATTGGTGGTGGTGTCAGGTGATTTACCACCTATTCTGTACATCCTAATTGTGCACAGAATGGTACTTTATATCCTAGGGTTTATTGTATACCTAACTCTATCTTGGGAGTGAATGTAGTTGAAATCATAGGGCCAGATTCAGGTAGAGTTAGGCTGGAGTATCAGTGATACGCCAGCATAACTCTCACTTTGAGCTGGCGTTTCTGTTTTCTGTAAGCAGAAAACAAGAAACGCCGGGTTGGAGTTCCTATACGAGCGGCGTAATTGTATTTCGCTGTCGTATCGGAACTGCAATTTTAAAAATGGCACTCGGGGCGTTCCCGCTGATTAACGCTGAGAATATGTTAATCAGCGAGAGACGGAAATTCACGATCGTACGCGGGCCCGACGCAGTGACTTTCCGACGTTTCTGTAAGCGATACGCGGCGTAAAGAAAAACATGCCCCCTAGGTGGAGTATCCTATGTTAAGTATGGCCGTAGTCATCGCGTCAAATTTAAAAAGTTTAGCGTCGTTTGTGTAAAACGTCCGTGAATGGGGATTGACGTCATTGACGGTCACTGACAGAATTTGGAGCATGCGCACTGACAGTCGACGCATGCGCAGTACGTTCGCCGCGGGATCGCGCCTAGTTTAAAAAATACATGCCCCCTACACAATTTGAATTCCGCCGGCTCATTTTCGCTACGCCACCGCAACTTTAGGAGCAAGTGCTATGCGAATAACAGTACTTGCTCCTAAAGTTTCGGCGGAGTAACGTAAATGACTAACGTTACTCTGAAATAAAGAACCGCTGTCCTACCTGAATCTGGCCCATAGTGTCTACACATGTTACTCCAGAAAAAGGTTGTACATTAAGCCTGACACCCCTGTATGTTTACAAAAAGTCCCTTTGGGTTTGCAGCTGAGCCTGGTTTTTATATTTTAGCAAAGAGGATTATTTTTAAATATATTAAGAGCTACTGAAAATAAAGCAGTTATTTATCTTGCCCACAATCAAAATAAAGTCTTGCAGGTGTCATATGTAAAGGAAGGATTCTTGGTGGAAATGTTGATTTGGGCACATTATAAAAGTAACTCTCTTCTTGTATATTTTGCATTACCTTATTATTGAATTGCTTTTGTTTATTATTAGGGCTAATTTCGATTAATTATAACATACATACAGATCTAACTACTTTTAGCTGATCTCCTTGCTTTGCAACTCTGCATTAGTCAGTGGTAAATGTGGTATACACTATATACAATCACCCGACACTAGTTAGTTTCCACAATCCATAACTTAACTTCACAGTTCACACAAATACGTTTTAAATTCAAACTGTAGCACTGACGTAAGTATTTATTTTTTTCTTATTAAGAAAAACTAAGAAAATTTGTTTAACTTTAATTATAAAACTTATCTTGTATATTGACTGTCAGTCACTTTGTAGTAGGCAAAACATAAATTTTTGGTCCATATTTGCTCCATTATCATATAATAATACAATCTCTACACACAGCCTTCAGTACCACTAGGTACATCTTTGAATATTCCCCTTCCATCAGGTTGGCTTAAGCTACTCACTTTATAACCAACATTGTGTGGTTGCTACTTGTCAGAACTGTACGTACTGCGTTTATCCCTATCCATAGCCCCTAGCTCCAACCATTCAATGATGTTCACCAACTAACCTAATGCATATATATTGATAATCTTTAACATACTTTACCCACTTCAGTAATTATGTAAACACATGGTTCCACCCCTTCCTCTTTCCCCCCCTTCCTCTGGCTATCCCTATGATGGGCCGTTCCATCTCCGGCCACTAGGGGAAGCACTACATGCCGGCGGCATTCTTTGATCGCCACTAGACGATGCATGGCGCAGCGCGCATGTGCGGCTTCGGTTCTACGTGCGCCTCAGCATCATGACATCACGCATTTGCGATAGAGGTGACAGTAACTACCAGGGTGGAAGCTCTCAGGAACGCCGAGGGAGTCACAGAACATTTGCCCTATTGACAATCTGGATCACGGGGAGGGAGGGACAAGATGACACCTGGCAATAATGCACCTATACCCTTTATAAGTGCTATCTCCCGTGGATCAGATTGAGATCCCGGGAGAGCTCCCTCCACACACACATTGGAATTGGAGCCCATGTAAGTACCTACATCCATCGTTATTTCAATGTCATTCCTTCAACCACTTTTCCTATGATATATTCCTACAATTTCTGTACATTCCATTACTCTATGTAACTGGCTAACACTGGGGCAGGCACTCTTCATTGATAATCATCGCTCATACACATTTTTCAACCTATACTCACACCGACACATCCCACTCACCTGCAAATACTCTTCCTTGCAGCACACACACACACCTATATACACTTTTTAATTTTTTTCTCCCCCCACCCATTTTTCACCTATTTAACCCCACATTCACCACACCACTGCACTCACTTAGTTTTTACCCATACATCTTTTCAATTTTTACTTTTTCATTCATTTTATTATTTATCTTATTTCATTCATTCCACTTCAACCACCTCCCACACACATCCAACACATATCCTCTTTCCCATTCACCACTTTGACATCATTATGAGATCCGACCCACCAATACTACTTTTGGTGAGGTATATCCCTACTTACATTAGCAATATACACCTGTATTGGTGTACATAGATTATATCTATTTCTATCCATTCAATACTTACTCTTTATATACGCCCACGCTGATGATCTTACCAGATCTTCAAAGGTGGGTGAGGTTGTGGTTCCATGCACGTTAATGACGATGGGTTAAAGTAATTAAGTACTTACACCAGGTATTTATACCCATCCACATATTTAACCAATACAGGTGTCGTCCAGTTGTCTCTCCCCCCGAAGGTCCACCTCTGTGACTCCTTGTATAGCCTTCTTTGGCTGTCTCTCGCCGGATGGAATGGGAGGTTGGTTTGTGAGGGTACACAGATCATTTTTTTATATTCCCCAGCAATCATCTCTGGTCAGATGCCATTCTAAAAACCTTTTGAGTGGTAAATATAATTCCAACACTATCCCTTTAACGGATGTTCACATTTTTTTAGAGGGATATAACTCTAATCAATATACCTTTTCTAACATGTTTCATCAGAGTACAATTCCCCTGAAGAAGACCGTGACAGTATCTGGTCGAAACGTGTTGGGGTACTCATATGGAAATTAATTGAACTATGGTCCATCTTGTATTGCATTGTTGTTTATATATATATATATATATTTTTTTATTTCTTGCCACTGTTAAACTCCTTTCAATCATGTCTAACCGGAGTGTACTATGTTTACTATTTTTTAAATGCTCCTACCATGTTGTATTTTTACTGTACTGTACATACCAAGTAAAGATTTTATCTTCAAAATTGATATACAATTTCCCATACTTTGTACATAATGCCGCTGAAAAAACCCACTGGGGGACCTTTCCATTTCTGCCCCAGTAGGCATCACTTTAGCCAGTCAGGCAGACATACCAGAGTGTTTACATTTGCTGGAAGCAGACATGATTGCATTTTATTGACAATATACCCTGAAGAACTGAACAGTCTTTCGCATGGAACGGATGTTGCCGATACACAAAGAATTGTCTGCACAAAAATGCTCAGGACAGGAAAACTGTGGTTATTTTTGCCCCCTTCCCCTGATGTAGCCTGATGCATCCCCCTGCTCCATGCAAAGGTACCTCAATCCAATGGGTGCAGTTTGCTTGCATTTAGCAAGGTAAGTCTCACTGTCCAGGCTGTCCGGTGACGTCAAGAATTTTGATTGATCAAAAAAAATTAAAGATTAATCGAGGAATTAATCTTTAATTTCCCCAGCCTTATTTATTATCTCGGTTTACAGTAAGTCCCCTGTATGAAACTTCAAGTTGTGAACTTTCAAAGATGCGTACATGTATTTGCACAGTTTTTTTTTTCATTTGATCCCAGCAGGCTGAATTAAAAAAAAAAAAGCTGTGCTATTGTGTTCTGACAGCGTGTTCCGAAACACACTGATCAGTGCTTACAGCCTTTGTCTGCAAGTACTGATCTTTGTTGGACTTACGAACAAGCTCCCAGAACGTAACTTTCATAAGTGCGGGACTTGCTGTATTTGCTTTTGTTGATCATGTATTAGTAAAGTAAAGACGCTAAGTTCTAATGCTAAAGAAATGCCTGCTCCCACAAAAAATGTCCTTTAACCACTTAAGACCCGGACCAATACGCTGGTAAATGACCCAAGGTGTTTTTGCGATTCGGCACTGCGTCGCTTTAACAGACAATTGCGCGGTCGTGCGACGTGGCTCCCAAACAAAATTTGCGTCCTTTTCTTCCCACAAATAGAGCTTTCTTTTGGTGGTATTTGATCACCTCTGCGATTTTTATTTTTTGCGCTATATACAAAAATAGAGCGACATTTTTGAAAAAAAAACACTATTTTTTACTTTTTGTTAAAAAAAAATCAAATAAACTAAATTTTAGTCAAACATTTAGGCCAAAATTTATTTAGCCACATGTCTTTAGTAAAAAGCGGGAACAGCGACACTAATACAGCGATCAGAAAAATGATCGCTTAGTGACGCTGGCAATAGGGAGTGAAAGGGTTAACTAGGGCGGTGATCAGGGGGTTAAAACTTTATTAGGGGGGGTGGGGGGGCTATCCTGAACCTAACACTAACTGTTTTTTACAGTGCCTGTCACACTGACACTAAATGCAGTGATTAAATCACTGCATTCAGTAACACTGTGACAGGGGGGTGGGGGGGGGCGATCACAAGGGGTTAATATGCCTATGTGAGTGTGTGTCAGTGTTGTGTTGGTGCACACTTACTTGGCATGTCTTCTCTCATCAGCAGCGCTGGGAAACAGCGCTGCGATGAGAGAATACATCATTTCATCCTTCCTGTGTAAACACAGGAGGAGGAAGTGACAGGCTGGGAGCGCGCTCCCATTGGCTGGGAGCGATCGCGGGGGGGGCGGAAAACACGGACATCCGCCCGCAGATCCCGGATCGCTCCCAGAGGTAGGGAGACCCCCGCACGCCGCGGAGGGGGTCCCGATGGGACCCCCGAACCGCACTCAGGCGGGGACGTAAATTTACGCCCTTGTGCCTGTACGAGCCATGTTGTGGCCGTATATGTGCGTGCGGGGGTCTTTAAGTGGTTAAGTAATCAATAAAAAAAAAGTGACTCAGAGGAAACATGTTATTTCTGCAAAACCCTGGTCCTTAAAAATACACTGCCCTTATTTGGGAGGCACTTCATAAAAAGGGATCTAGAGACTCAGGCTACCCAGGAAGGGGGGGAAGGAGATAGTGACCCTAACCAGAATGAAAATTCCGAGATAGGTGAGGAAGACAACTCTAACGTAGAGCTAGCTCGCTTTCCTACCCCATTATATCCAGGCCCAAACACAGAAGATACTGATATTGAATCACACGATAGAGAGATTAAGCCATTGTTTTCAATACCGTGGGTGAATAGATGCTGCATAAAGAAAGCTTTCAGTTTCATCATTGATTTAGCAGACCTGATGGACAATGTTACTGCTTTGTATGATCAAAACTTTATAGCTATGGCCACAGAACTAAAAATGATAAAGAAAGAGGTCTTACAACACCTGCTGGTGTTGGATTACCTCACTGCTAGTCAAGGAGGAATATGCACCATAGTTGGAACTGCTTGCTGCAACTATATCCGGAATGATACTAGGGCTGAAGATGCCATCATTTCACATATAGAGAAAGTACAGCAATTAAAGGTTAACTTTCACAAAGAGCATACGGAAACCGCTTGGATCGATGGTAGCTGGGAAAGCTGGCTTTCCTGGAACAATCCACTCAATTGGAGGATGGTTTTCTGGCATTCTGCATGGTATTCTTTATGTTGTTGGAATTATTGTACTTATAATCCTTATAATCAAATGTGCACCTATGTTATGTAAATGTTGCATGAAAATGACCACCCATGCTTGTGAAGCATGCTGTGATGTCTGTATATCCCTGTATAGATTTGTATTGCTATATCTTCTGATGTAAAGTTCCCCTAGTATATGAAGATATGAAGATGTTTTTCTAACTAAAATGATTCAATGTTTCTGAATTCTTTTGGTGTTGCAACTTGTTGTTGGAGCCTTGTTTTTCCCCTGTTTCACATGAAATGTTCAGCCAATATTTTTATAAGAATTCTCGGAAAAGATTGTTTTGTTGGAAAGCCCCTTGCCTTATAATTACTTGATAATTATTCCCAGCATGTAATTTATCTTTTCCCTTGTCTCTGGTTGTCTCTGGTTGTCAAAACAACCTTTCACTTAACGCCCTAGTTAGGTCACGATGACCATATGTAAAGTTATCAAAATAATAAATGACATGTATGTGTATTGTGTAATCTGAAATTTGGGCTTGTGCCCTCCATAGACTTCCGTGTTAGCCTTTTCTATAAAAGCCTGTAACATTTTGTAATCATCATCACTATCCTTATGCAAGGAGTGAGCCTCCGTACTACAGTGTATTCTGAAGTAAACATACATCCAAGACGAATGCAACTTGTCTGTCGTTGATGTCTTACGTGAAAAGACTACAGTATCACTACTTCTGAGATAAATTGTTCTTGGATCATTGAGGTCTGTAAGAGAATAGGTACTGATGGTGCTTTGGCTTCAGACCTCTGGATTGAACCTGAGCCGGAGCCTATCAATTGTTTCAACAGGTTTGCAATAAAGAGTTAACAAACATATGTTTATTTATGTAAATACTAATGAAAATTCAAATGCAAATAAGTAAAAATATTTTGACGCTAGACTGGTATGGAACAGCTGCAAATCAAATCTTGGAAGGGATAAAGTAATATCAATGGCTAATGATGCGCTGCTCCTTTAAATAGTGAACTGATGTGATAATGAACAAAATAAAGTGAATAAACAAAATATCTACCTAAGTGTTCAAACATAGAGCATGTGTGTATCTGAACAATATGATAGAACTTAGTGATGCAAACAACAATGTGCAAAAAATAGCAAAATTCCAAAGTGAAATTTTAAAGGTTCATAAAAAAAAACATACACTTAATAAAGGGTGTGACAAATGAAAATGGCATTCAACTTTGTAGCAACCACAGCAAAGTGTTCCATTCAGAAGAAAAAAAACGAGTGGCCCCTTACCAGATCTGACAAATGCCTATTACAGAGATCAAGGAAGCTTATGCCAGGACAATCACAGATGTGGAGACTTTAAACAGCGTGTGTTGATATACCGTATTTGCCGGCGTATAAGACGACTGGGCGTATAAGACGACCCCCTAATTTTCCAGCTAAAATGTTGGTTTTGGGATATACTCACTGTATAAGACCTCACTGTGCCATTATACATGCCTCACTGTGCCAATTATACATGCCTCACTGTGCCATCTATACATGCCTCACTGTGCCATCTATACATGCTTTACTGTGCCATCTATACATGCCTCACTGTGCTATTCCATTCCCTGCCTCAATGATCTCCCTACCTTCTCCTGTTTGCAGAGTATGTCAGACAGCAGCCATCCATTATTCAAAAGCCGCACCTCCTCCTCAGGCTGTTCCGTGATAGGCAGAACACAAATTTTCCCATCAGAGCCTCTGTTCAGTGTTCCGCCTATCACGGATGTCCTCTCGTCTGAGGCAGAGGCTGAGGCTTTTGAATAATAGATGGCCACCCACTGTCTGACAGACAGGTACAGACAGGTACCTGGCATATAAGATGACCCCCAACTTTTGGGGCATGATTTTAGATGCAAAAAGTCATCTTATACGCCAGAAAATACAGTACTTGCAGGGATAAGCAGATCTGATGGATCCCTATTACAAAGATCAAGGAAGCTTATGCCGGGATGATCACAGGTGTGAAGACTTCAAACAGTGTGTCTTAATACACTTGCAGGGATGAGCTCCATATGTTCAAAGGTCATATATGAAAAGGGAGAAGCCTCATAGTGTAAATCAGCCATTTTTTTTTTAAATATATAGATGAACTTACATACAGATTAAAAAATTCCAGCATTAATGATATCTCTAGTGGCATTGTCAGCCTGTCAACTAGATAGAATAGAGTTTGACTTTATAGGATAATATGCACTTCTTTAAAAAATGTTGGTGTTAAAGGGCCTGGTATGGACAGTCTCTCTCGCAATTTTTTTTTTGCCAGCAATTTTTTTAAATTAAGCTGTCAGCGGGGAAAACCACTAACAGATGATGACTCATTGGATGTTAAGGAAGTGGCAGCTGGCTTTCCTGGCCCCCTCCTTAGCAACCAGCTTTATACAGTGTTTGAAGTTCTGTTCAGTCACATCCCCTTCCTTTTTAAGACCCGCCCTGTCATCTTCATGGGAGGAAGACAGAGGGACGGGGTGGAAAGGGGACAGAGGGACAGGGTGGAAAGAGGACAGAGGGACGGGGTGGGAAGAGGACAGAGGGACAGGGTGCAAAGAGGACAGAGGGATGGGGTGCGCAGAGGACAGAGTGACGGGGTGGGAAGAGGACATAGGGATTCCGTGGGAAGAGGACAGAGGGACGGGGTTGGGAAGAGGACAGAGGGACGGGATTGGGAAGAGGACAGAGGGATGGGGTTGGGAAGAGGACAGAGGGACGGGGTTGTAAAGAGGACAGAGGGATGGGGTTGGGAAGAGGGCAGAGGGACTGGGTTGGGAAGAGGACAGCGGGACGTGGTTAGGAAGAGCACAGTGGGACGGGGTTGGGAAGAGGACAGAGGAATGAGGTTGGGAAGAGGACAGAGGGACGGGGTTGGGAAGAGGACAGAGGGACGGGGTTGGGAAGAGGACAGAGGGATGGGGTGGAAAGAGGACAGAGGGACGCCGTTTTAAAAAGACAGAGGGGGACGTTGTGGCAGTCGATAAGGCCTAAAGGATAGAAGGTTAGGCACTTTCTTATAGCTAAGTCCCTGGGAATAGTAATGGATAATGGCCAACAGGCCCTCTTACCAGACCCAGCGAAATCGCAACAGTGATCCCTCTGGCTGGACGTTAGCTCAGTCTGGGTTGCCCGGGGTGACTCTAGTTAGTAGTGTAGCATGTCTGTATCCTGGCAGCGGCATAATTGTATTTTGCTGTTGTATCGTAACTGCAAGTTTAAAATGGCCGATAGGGGCGTTCCTGCTGATTTACGCCAAGAATATGTAAATCAGTGAGATACGACAATTCCCGAACGTATGCCGTTTGACGCAGTGACTTTACGCCGTTTCCGTAAGGGGTTTCCCGGCTTGGTCTTTCTCCCTCTCTGGTGGTGTGGGTACAACGTAGCTCTCTCTCTGGTGGTGCAGTTACATCGGTTACAGCGTGGCTCTCTGGTGGTGCAGGGTACAGCGTGGCTCTCTGGTGGTGCAGGGTACAGTGTGGCTCTCTGGTGGTGCAGGGTACAGCGTGGCTCTCTGGTGGTGCAGGGTACAGCGTGGCTCTCTGGTGGTGCAGGGTACAGCGTGGCTCTCTTGTGGTACAGGGTACAGCGTGGCTCTCTTGTGGTGCAGGGTACAGCGTGGCTCTCTGGTGGTGCAGCGTGGCTCTCTGGTGGTGCAGGGTGCAGCGTGGCTCTCTGGTGGTGCGGGGTACAGTGTGGCACTCTGGTGGTACAGCGTGGCTCTCTGGTGGTGCAGCGTGGCTCTCTGGTGGTACGGAGTGTAGCCTGGCTCTGTGGTGGTGCAGGTTACAGTTTGGCTCTCTGGTGGTGCAGGGTACAGCGTGGCTCTCTGGTGGTGCAACAAGGCTCTCTGGTGGTGCAATGAGGCTCTCTGGTGGTGCTGGGTGCAACGTAGCACTCTGGTGGTGCAGCGTGCCTCTCTGGTGGTGCGGGGTACAGCGTGGCTCTCTGGTGGTGTGGGGTACAGTGTGGCTCTCTGGTGATGCAGGCACAGGGGTACAGTGTGGCTCCCTCTCTGGTTTGCCCCAGCACAGTATTCTCCTCTTCTAACACCCCTTCCCTCCCCTCCAGCACAGCGCTTGCTTGGTGTCTATGGACACACTGGGGCCGGAACTACATTTTCCATGATGCCCCCAGAGTCTTCTGATTTGCCCTCTGCTTTGGCCAATCATGGGGTGGGAAACAACGGGCAGAAAGCTGGGTGGCAGCGCGGCAAATCCAATTGGAGCCGCTCTTTCTCTTTTCTCCCTTCGGCTTACCGGAAGGGAAGTGGGGCGGTGGGGGAGATACAGACATCCAGCAGCTCTCCTCTCCCTGTCACAGTGCCGCTGCCGAGCTCTCTGGCTAATAGAGCAGCACCGCTGTGACAGGGAGAGGAGAGCTGTGGGCTGTCTGCACCTCCCCCACCGCCCCCCTCCCCTTCTGTAAGCCGAAGGGAGAAAAGAGAGAGAGCGGCTCCAATTGAATTTGCCGCGCCGCCGCCCAGCTTTCTACCCACTGTTTCCCTGCCCATGATTGGCCAAAGCAGAATCACGGCTCCTATTTAAATTGCTTCCTGGCCCCTCCGCACCCGACACAAGACATTGCACTTGAACTACTAAGCAGTGATAGTGGCCCTGCATGCGGGAGGAGGGAGGCCGGCGCGAGTGCCATTTTTGTGAGGAGGAGGGGGGGGCGGCTGGCCGGCCGGCCGGCCGCCCCTCGCAAGGTGCTGCCCTAGGCATACGTCACTGATAATAGGTCAATGCTTTCACCCGGAAGACGACTTTGCCTCTTTGGGTACTTTAAGCAGGGGGTGTCAGGAGATCTCATCCATGTGAGTGAGCAATTTTTTATTGTTTTGGAGGATCAGCAAGAGTTGTTCATCATGATTACTGTGGATCTGCATAGCTGGATGATATGATTGGCGATAGACTTATATTGTGAGTTTTTTAAAAGACTTGTCAAAAGTGTAGCCCCATACACACTATCAGTTTTCTTGCAGGTTTTTCTCTTCAGGTTTACCAAAACCATCTAATATGAGGTCAAACCTTAAGGCCGCGTACACACGATCAGACATGCCTGATGAAACTGGTCTGCAGACCGGTTTTATCGGACCAGTTCGATGGTGTGTACGGCCTATCGGACCGTTTTCCATCCGACCAAAGTTTTAAAACATGCTTTAAAACCTGTCTGATGGAACATGTCCGTCGGACAGGTTCGATGGTTAGTACACAAAAGCATCGGGCCAAAAACCCGCGCATGCTCAGAATCAAGTCGACGCATGCTTGGAAGCATCAAACTTCATTTTTTCATCACGTGATTGTGTTCTACATCACCGCGTTCTGGTCTGATTGGATTTTGGTCCGATGGTGTATACGCACATCAGACAAGTTCAGAGTTATCTGATGAAAACGGTCTGTCAGACAAGTCTCATCAGACATGATCGTGTGTACAGGGCCTAAGAGTTTCAATTTGTATGCAATCAGGCAAGCCCTTGCACTACATGGTTTTGGTAAACCTGAAGAGAAAAACCTGTAGGAAACTGATAGGGCCAGATTCAGGATGGCGATTGGTTCTTTATGCCGGCGTAACGTTTCTCATTTACGTTACGCCGCCGCAACTTTACGCGCAAGTACTGTATTCACAAAGCACTTGCTCCTAAAGTTGCGACGGCGTATCGTAAATGGGCTGGCGGAATTCAAATTCGGCGGGTAGGGGGCGTGTAGTATTTAAAATAGGCGCGATCCCCCGGCGAACGTACTGCGCATGCGCCGGCCATCAATGTATCCCAGTGCGCATGCTCCAAATTATGACTGTGTTTTCGACGTGAACGTCAATGACGTCCATCCCCATTCACGGACGAGTTACGCAAACGACGTAAAAAAATTAAAATTCGACGCAGTCACGACGTCCATACTTAACATAGGATGCGCCTGCTTTTTGGTGCTTTATCTTTACGCCGGGAAACCCCTTACGGAAACGGCGTAAAGTCACTGCGTCGGACGGGCATACGTTCAGGAATTGGCGTATCTCGCTGATTTACATATTCTTGGCGTAAATCAGCGGGAACGCCCCTATCGGGCATTTTAAACTTGCAGTTACGATACAACAGCGAAATACAATTATGCCGCTCGTATCTTAACTGAATACAGAAAACAAATACGCCGGTGTAGGTTAGAAGTTACGCGGCTTATCTAGAGATAAGCCGCGTAAATTCTACCTGAATTTGGCCCATAGTGTATATGGGGCGTGTCATTGCAAATTGTACAGAATTGCATAAAATGTTAATTTTTTTCAAAAAATATGCCCATACAGTTCTAAACTTAATTTTCAGCGCTTATGAGTCTATAGCCATGTACGGCGGCTTCTTCTGTAATGCATCTCAATGGTCAAAAGTATGATGCCGTTGTAGCTCCAGGGCACCACAACAACACGCCTATTATACTTGGTATGACTATAAGCCTAATGTGAAGTACAGTATGTGTGATCTTAGGTTTACCACTGCCACACTCAGTCAGTAAAGGAAAATCTGTAAAGGTTTGCCATGGTTTAGTCATCTAAGCATTCATGGTTAAACAACTAGCTATTACAAGAGATTATAAACAAATGCAGATATAAACAGTATATACTGTATACATAATGCTTTCTTTGTGCAGCTTGAAATTGTCTTTGTTATCACTTCTAATTTGCTATTTTTTTTTATTCTGATACATTTTACTATAACTCAGGTTTGCACACTTATGTAAGGAATTGCTAGAATATTTTGCATGATAAAAATCTTTAATTAAAATGTTAAGCTATCACTCAAAACACTTTTTGTCCTAGTTAGGCTGCCAAATGCTTGTGATCTAATGATGGTAAAATCCTCTGCGATTTGCATTAAAAATGTTCTTCTGTCAAGATAATGGAGGCAACATTATGTTCTAATAAAACATAAAGAACAAAATATCAAATTATGAAACATACAATGGTACAATTATAGCGTCCTTAGGTAAAAAGAACCGCATAGTTACATTAGATACATAACAGTACCTTCGCTGAAAAAAAAAAAAACTACAAATGAACGACATATATAAAAGTCCATATATTTTCCATCCAACTGTTTTTACTCATTAAACAAGCATTAGACAGAAAAGGAAACATTAATTTTACAGATTTAAGGCTACCTGTTGACACTAAGGCCTCGTACACACGATCGGACATATCCGATGAAAACGGTCCGCGGACCATTTCCATCGGATATGTCCGATCTGGAGTTTAATCCGATGGCGTGTACACACCATCGGATCAAATTCCCCGCCGGCGGACGGCGCGGTGACGTGTCGGTGACGCGGCGGTGACGTTGACGCCGCCACGTCACCGCCACGTCACCGCACCAGGAAGTAAAACACTTCCGCGCATGCGCCGAATCCATTCGGCGGCGGCGCGGCGGCGGTGCGGGACGACATGTCTGCTGGTAAGTGTACTAACCAGCAGACTAACCAGCAGACATGTCAGGCGGACAGATTCCCACCGGATAGATTTCAAAGCATGCCTAGCATCTAGCCCATACACACGATCGGAGATGTCTGCTGAAACGGTCCATCCGACCGTTTTCAGCGGACATATCCCCTCGTGTGTACGAGGCCTTAGGGGTCAATTCACAAAGAGAAACGTTATTGGTTTTCTTCAGTTGTTAAATTAGCACTCCTTATTTAATGCTAGCAAACATGGTATTCACGAAAGCTATAATCGTTATTCAACATAGTCGTTATGGTTTTCAACTGACTCTTTATCCAATCATTATGCTAACTACTCAAGAGACATAATAATAACGTCTAAGATCATTAAATAATGCTGGAGAGATGCATTCTGGGAGCAGAAGGGGAGGAGAACAGCTGCATGTGGAAAAGAGCAGATGCAGAAAGAGAGAGAGACACAAGCAAGATACACGTGGAGATTGAGCATGTGATGTGCAAAACTTCTAGTGTGTGTTTTTCTAAAGCCATGTGTATTTCCTCATACAGAGAAATTTCCTCATACAGAGAATAAATCATGGGAGATGATAATCGGAATTTTGCTATCACCTGGGTTTCAGAAAAGTCATCCAAAATAGTATGTGAACGGAATACACGTTTATAAATCTGAACAACATTCTAACGTGTTCTTCTTCGCCTCTGGATAATTTTAAGTTCAAATAGAGCATGGTTCCATCTTGCCCAACACTACTAAAAACTTCACTACACTACAAAAATCGCCAAAAGCTTCCTCTAACAACAAAATATCGCCTGGGAAATGTCATAACGACACCCTGAGGAAGGTGTTAACCACTTAAGACCTGGACCAATACGCTGGTAAATGACCCAAGGTGTTTTTGCGATTCGGCACTGCGTCGCTTTAACAGACAATTGCGCGGTCGTGCGACGTGGCTCCCAAACAAAATTTGCGTCCTTTTCTTCCCACAAATAGAGCTTTCTTTTGGTGGTATTTGATCACCTCTGCGATTTTTATTTTTTGCGCTATATACAAAAATAGAGCGACATTTTTGAAAAAAAAACACTATTTTTTACTTTTTGTTAAAAAAAATCAAATAAACTAAATTTTAGTCAAACATTTAGGCCAAAATTTATTTAGCCACATGTCTTTAGTTAAAAAAAAAAAACGCGATAAAAAAAAAAAATAGCTACCTAGCGGGAACAGCGACACTAATACAGCGATCAGAAAAATGATCGCTTAGTGACGCTGGCAATAGGGAGTGAAAGGGTTAACTAGGGCGGTGATCAGGGGGTTAAAACTTTATTAGGGGGGGTGGGGGGGCTATCCTGAACCTAACACTAACTGTTTTTTACACTGCCTGTCACACTGACACTAAATGCAGTGATTAGATCACTGCATTCAGTGACACTGTGACAGGGGGGGTGGGGGGTCAGATCGCAAGGGGTTAAGTATGCCTATGTGAGTGTGTGTCAGTGTAATGTTGGTGCACACCTACTGTGAGGTGTTTCTCCCATCGCAGCGGTTGGAAATACCGCTGCGATGGGAGATTACATCACTTCCCCCTTCCTGTGTTTACACAGGAGGAGGAAGTGACACAAAGGGGGAGCGCGCGCATTGGCTGGGAGCGATCGCGGGGGGGCGGGTAAACGCCGACATCCGCCTGCTCGTCCCGGATCGCTCCCGGAGCCAGGGGGACCCCCGCACGCCGCGGAGGGGGTCCCGATGGGACCCCCGAACCGCACGAAGGCGGGGACGTAAATTTACGCCCTTGTGCCTGTACGAGCCATTCTGTGGCCGTATATGTGCGTGCGGGGGTCCTTAAGTGGTTAAATTAACGATCGATAACTGTCCAAAAAATCTTTGTGAATTGCACTTCTGTACATATTTAACGATTTGACTCTTTAAAATAACAATTTGACTCTTTAAAATAACGATCGAATTGTTAAATAAGGATCCACACCTTAAAATATCGGTTCTGTGTAGTGAAACGTTATTTGATGATTTTTCAAAGCGTTAAATCGTTTAGTGAATTGAACTAGCTTCAATAACGTGCAAAATCGTTAAAATAATCTGAAAATAAAGCTTTGTGAATTGACCCCTTAATGTGCTATCATAGATAATGGTATATGCATAGGATGGTGTTAAAACCAATACAGCCTCAAAGCAAAAATGATAGGTTGTAATAAGCAAAATTAGTCTAAATATTGTGTTTAATCATTATTTGCTAAATAATGGCAATTGAAAATAAATCTTGCTAGCTTAAACTGCCATGTGGAAACACCTGGTAAGAAGGTCCTGCTATCAATTGTAGTTTGCCTTGTATTAGGGGCTGCAATTACCGGCTAAGTTCACCTTTTTTCACTTTTTTCCCCCCTACACTCCAGCTCCCCTATGTACCAATATAGCATTAATGTACTTATTTAGCAAAAATAAAACAGCTTTCCATTAATTCTACACCTACTTACCTAACTCTCTTCATAGCTGTTTAAACACACTGCTCGATTATTTCTGCCTTACTTCCTTGTTAGACTTTAGGTCACGACACAGGAAGAAGTTGACCAGCTGAAGGAAGATGATGCAGGGTGTGTGCTAATGAGGTCAACTGGTCAACTCTTTCCTGTGTCATGACCTAAAGCCGGCCCAAGAGGTAAGGCAGAAGTAATCAAGCAGTGTGTTTAAACAGCTATGAAGAGAGTGAGGTAAGTAGGTGCAGAATTAATGGAAAGCTGTTTAATTTTTGCAAAATACTGTATGTACATTAATGCTTTATTGGTACATAGTGAAGCTGGAATTTAGAAAAAAAAAGGTGAACTTAGCCTTTTAAGGCTAAGGAGGTAGGAGGTTTTATCCCACTGTAAATATTCTCTGTTGAACTGTCATTTTCTACAGTGAAGGAATATATTGCATAATAATTAATGTGGCACTTAAGGGATGCAAAAAAAAGTGAGGTAAATTGCGCTAATCAATATATGATGCTGTGCATCAAATCAAATAAAGTAAAAGGTGCACGTGAAATGCAAACTAAACATAAATGGAGCTGCGGTTTAAACTGTGTCATATAAACAGAATAGCAATGTGAGAAAAATAAAAATAAACCGCGCTAATGACCAATAAACATAAAATGCATTAAATAATATGTGGACCACACCGATGAATTAATGTGATATATGCAAGGTTGAAAAAACAATCCAAAAAACAAAAACAAACATTATTGAGTGTCCATAAAACACAAAAAGGCCTTTGTAGTCCAAAGTGAGAGGGCTAGCAAGGTTCCATACACAACCAATTGTGAATAATAAATTATAAACAACAAAAGTCCAGAGGAAATAAAACGTAACATCCACCCTGGTGAAGCCGAATCCCAATATGAGTCAGCAGGATATTGGTTAACACTGATGTCACATGCAGCTGAAGACCTCCACATTTGGTAAGCAGACTTGCATATGTGTTTGGTGGAGGTCGTCAGCTGCATGTCACATCAGTGTTAACCAATATCCTGCTGACTCATATTGGGATTCGGCTTCACCAGGGTGGATGTTACGTTTTATTTCCTCTGGACTTTTGTTGTTTATAATTTATTATTCACAATTGGTTGTGTATGGAACCTTGCTAGCCCTCTCACTTTGGACTACAAAGGCCTTTTTGTGTTTTATGGACACTCAATAATGTTTGTTTTTGTTTTTTGGATTGTTTTTTCAACCTTGCATATATCACATTAATTCATCGGTGTGGTCCACATATTATTTAATGCATTTTATGTTTATTGGTCATTAGCGCGGTTTATTTTTATTTTTCTCACTTAACCCCCCTGCCGGTATCCCCGAGCGCGATTCGGGTTGGATTTTTCAGGCAAATATCGATATCCCCGAATCGCGCTCGGGGTGAATGCAGAGCCTGCAGCGCGCGCTGGCTTACCTTGGATCCAGGCTGGGTATACTGTACTTACCTTGTCCCTGGATCCAGCGATGCATCCACGCTGTGTGAGCGAGTGGCGTCCTCCATTCGGCTCACACAGTGCCCGCGCGCCGCCGATCTCCGTTTCCTGCGACGTAACGGCGCACGGGGGCGGAGACCGGCGGCAAATTCAAAAATGTAAACAAACACATTACATACAGAATACTGTAATCTTATAGATTACAGTACTGTATGTAAAAAGTACACACCCCCCCTGTCCCTAGTGGTCTGCCCAGTGCCCTGCATGTTCTTTTACATAATAAAAACATTTTTTTTGTGCCTGCAAACTGTAGATTGTCCATAGCAACCAAAAGTGTCCCTTTATGTCAAAAGTGATTTTAGAGCAGCTAGAAAACAGCGATAATAAATTATAATCATTTGCAGAATTGAGCGATAGCGATTTGTGGGGAAATTCGTCATAAAAAAATAAAAGTAATGACAGCGACAATTCTACAACTGAGCAAATTTCAGTGATTTTGATTTGATTACATTAGTGAATAATTTTTATTATAATTACATTATTATTTGTTATAATTATTTATAGTTATTTATTATATTATAATTTTATGATTTTGTGTTTCAAACTTTATCATACCCAGGATGTCTACTAGACTCTGGTTTGGACAAATTTAAGTAAATTATTCCTAAAAATTGCAGGCCTACAGTATAAAACGCAGAATTTCCATGCAAAATAATTGTACCGCTTTTGGTACGTAATTCCAGACAGAATCATACCGCCAGGGAGGTTAAGGGATGCAGCCTACCTGCAGGATTAGTCTGATGTTCATCCTGATGTTCAAACTTTGTTTTATATTGCCCTGCTATCTAAAGTTTTACAGTTGCAGGTAACCAAATCCTGTAATGAACCCCATAAGTAAAAGATTGTTAAAGCGGAGTTCCACCCAAAATTGGAACTTCCGCTTGTTCCACTCCCCTCCCCCTTACATGCCACATTTGGCATGTAATTTTTTGGGGGGGGAGTGGGGGCTTCAGGAGGAGTGGGACTTCCTGTCCCACTTCCTGCTTCCGCCGAGGGGCTGGTTAGGCGATTAAGCTTAATCGCCTACAGCAGCCCCTCCCTGTAGGCGATCGCATAGGACATATGACAGGTCCCATGCGATCGCCTGTCCAATCAGTGGCAGGCCGCGCCGCTTGCGCATGCGCAGTTCCGCTCGCACATGCGCAGTGGGTGCCTGGTCGTGAAGCCGAAAGGCTGTCACGGCCGGGTGCCCACAGTCTCAATGAGGATGCCGGCCGGGGAGGGGGGGAGAGGAGCGGAGCCCCGTTCGGCGCGTCGCTGGAACGCTGGAGTAGGTAAGTGATTGTTTTTTAAAAGCCAGCAGCTACACTTTTTGTAGCTGCTGACTTTTAATAAACATACATTTTGGCTGGAACACCCCTTTAAATTCAAGCCAGTGTTCACTGCTCCAAGTTTTAGCCAAATAATACTATGGAGGTATCATGCTATTTTTTTATTTTTTTTATTTAGATTAATCACGTGAACTTTGGAAGGTTTTACCCCCTTTATAAATTGTGAGTGGGAGGGGGTGCTATTGAATATATAAAAAGTTGTGTATTAGTGATAACAATAGTATCCTGTAAAAATAAATCAATAATAATAATAAATTAATGTCCAGTGAGGCGACCAAAAGCCAAACCATGTGATAAATAGAGTCCCAACTTGTGTCAGATGAAGCAAACAAATGTTTCGAAGCCAATGGAAAACAATCACCAACAACAAATCTTTCTGTGCCAGATAATATCTCCAACCAGGTAGTGCAACTTCCTTCACCATTTTACTCGCAGGTACGACACCCAAATTGCACAGGTTATTGTAGTCTGCTTACCAGATTATGTGGACCTTGTTAATGAAAAAGACATTTATTATTATTATCGATTTATTTTCACAGGCTACTATTGTTATCAGTAATACACAATTTTTGATATATCCAATAGCGCCCCCTACCACTCACAATTTATGTAGATAGGAGCTAATTACTTCATTGTATTAGGGGAGCAGCTTAAAATATAAATCACACAATTAAATCTTATATTTTTTTATTTATATATATATTTTTATTATTTTTGGCGCAGAATTCACTGTCTCCGCATTTACCCCCTTTATAACTAGCCATTTTTTGCCTATCAGCACTGTGCTACTTTAACCACTTCAGCCCTGGTAGGATTTACCCCATTCTTGACCAGAGCATTTTTTGCGATTCGGCACTGCGTCACTTTGCTCACTAGAACATGACAAAGATCACTGCTCCCGATGGTAGGGAGCAGTAGATCCATGTCAGGTTGCGAGGCAGAACAGGGAAATGCCTTGTTTACTGTACATCTCCACGTTCTGTCTCTGCTTCCCCCGAACAGCGCGCACCCGCTAGGCGGGAATATCAAAGGGACGTACGGGTATGCCCTTTTGCCTGTCCGTGCCATTCCGCCGATGTAAAGCGACATGCGGTGGTCGGCATGTGGTTAACTAGCTATTGCACAGTCATGCAACAATGCACGGAAATTTAAATTATATCATTTTTTTCACGCAAAAAGTGCTTTCTTTTGGTGGTATTCGATCACCACTGTGTTTTAATATTTTTTCTATATAAACGAAAAGACAATTTTGGGTAAAAAAAAGTTTTACCATTTTTCATCATATGACTGATGTGGCAGTGACCAGGGATACTGACTGGTGACAGTATGTTTAAAAAACTTATTATTTTTTAACATTTGTTTTTCTTTTTTTACATTTTTTTTATTTTTTCTTTACATACTTTCATCAGAGTAGTTCAGTGTCACCATAGTAACAGCTTTGTTGACATTGTGATTATGTGATCGCATAGCTATCACATCATTCCACAGCTGTTGAAAGTGACCAGGTAGCGGGAGCTGCAAGCAGACACTAGGCGACAACCAGTTAAAGTAGTATTACATCAATATTAAACCCAAAAACAACATTGCAGCTTACCAATCCTAATATCAGGTGACTGGATTTTTTTTTCTTTATTTCACTTGGCAAACTTCCCAGTTACACACTTCCTGTCTTAGGGTGTCTGCATTCTGGATGAAAGAGTAGAAAAGATACCTTTAGACAACAGCAGTGCCAGTGAGAGGGTAGTTATAGGTTTGGTTCATACTGCATGCACCAGAAAGAGCACATGTTTCTGTGTGTCGCATGTGTGGTTGCCCATTTATTTCAATGAGCTTCCCTACACATGAGAAACATGGAAAATAAGTCTCTGACCCTTTTCTAAAATTTTGCTGCACCAAAAGACATGGCGCTTCGAAGAAGTAATGACACTGCTGCACATCTGCTAGAGAGCAGTGTGTTTCTTTGTGTGCAGGTTGTGAACCTAGCCTTAGACTAGTAGATTTAGATGGACTTGACTAAAAAATTGAAGACAAACTCCAGCTAACAATTATAAGCAGTTGCAACAACAGTTTTCCCAGGAAGAATATAAAGGAAAAAGCCCCAAAAAATCATAATATTGCCAACACATCTAAGGCTACGTACACACGATCAAATTTATCTGCTGGAAACGGTCCGACGGACCGTTTCAGCAGACAGATTTGATCGTGTGTACGGGCGGACAGACAGGTTTTTCCAGCAGACAAATTTTAAAGCATGCTTTAAAATCTGTCTGCTGGGAACCCGTCCGTCCGACATGTCTGCTGGTAAGTACACTGACATACTGTATCTGCCCGCACATGCGTCGAATGGATTCGAATGGAATTCAAAACGAAACGATCAAACCAAAATAGCCCAGCAGACAAATCCGATCAAATCTGTCTGTCAGTGTACGCGGCCTCAGGCCTCGTACACACGATCGGACATATCCGATGAAAACGGTCCGCGGACCATTTCAATCGGATATGTCCGATCTGGAGTTTGATCCGATGGCGTGTACACACCATCGGATCAAATTCCCCGCCGGCGGACGGCGCGGTGACGTGTCGGTGACGCGGCGGTGACGTTGACGCCGCCACGTCACCGCCACGTCACCGCACCAGGAAGTAAAACACTTCCGCGCATGCCTGCTGGTAAGTGTACTAACCAGCAGACATGTCGGGCGGACAGATTCCCACCGGATAGATTTCAAAGCATGCTTTGAAATCTGTCGGGTGGACAAATCTGTCCGCTAGCCCATACACACGATCGTAGATGTCTGCTGAAACGGTCCATCGGACCGTTTTCAGCGGACATATCCCCTCGTGTGTACGAGGCCTAAGAATTAGTAAGCTGCAATTCAATACAATTTAGTTTTTGGTTTAATACCACTTTAAAGCCTCATCTTTATTTACAGAAATCTATTCTGGACTATAAAGGATACACTGGGCCAGATTCTCTTAGATGCGGGCCTAATTATGCAGGCGTTGCGCATCTCAGATGCACTACGCCGACGTAACGCGGAGTGGCAAGTACCGTATTCCTTAAGTAAATGCGCTCCAAGATGCGCCTGCGTCGCATAAAATCATCGGCGTAATCCGGCGCAACTCCAAAGTAGGAGGGAAGTGGGCGTGTTGCATTGTAATGAAGCGTGACCCCATGCAAATGCAGGCCGGGACGAACGGAGCATGCGCCGTGACGTGGATGACCCGCGCCATGACGTGGTTGACCCGCGCCGTGACGTGGATGCCTTCTGCGCATGCGCAAAGCCTCCCTACGATTCACCGGCGCAGGGTATATAATGCGCCCACACATGCGCCCGTGCAGCGCAAACGTCTCCCATTTTCTTGATAGTGACGGCCAAAGTTTGTGCAGGACAAAATGACAACTGCTGTTAAGGAGAGGAGGAAGAAAAATTTCTCCCCAGAGGAGAGGGCCATTGTCGTGAGGACAATGGAGAAATATGACTCGCGGCTACATGGTGCTGACAGTGCCCGGACCAGCAAGTCCCGGAGGGATCAGATCTTAATGAAGGTCACGTGCCAAGTCAATGCCCTCTCTCATGAGGTCCGGACACCGCAGGACATTCAAAAGAAAATGAATGACCTGCGGCGTCTCGTGAAGGGCAAGCTGGCTTCCATAGCTCGGCATGCCAGGGGCACTGGAGGGGGCCCACCCTGCACTGTCCGCCTGACTGAGGAGGAGAAGGTGGTTGCCCGCTGCCTGCAGACGGAGCAGGTTGAGGGAGTTGGGGGCTATGAGTCCCAAAAGCCAGCCCTGAGGAAAGGTAAGTGTGTTTTATATTCTATCTGTTGTGTAGCATGTATGGGGGTGGAAGGGAACATGTGCCAAGTGTGTGGGTCCACCAACATGGGCATCTTTTGTGTCATCCACAGATGTGCAGGAGGGAGCGGGGCCATCTGTTGATGCCAGGGCCCGTCAGGATCCATCCCCCGAAGATCCAGTCCCTCTGGCTGCCCCCCTGGAACAGGACTTGGAGGGAAGTGGGCACACCTCAACGGAGGAGGTGGTTAAGGAGGATGTCGTAGTCCAGGACCAGGACCTGTATGTTGTTTTGGAGGAGGATGATGGGTTGCCCGGACCAGCCCAGACTATCCCCCCATCTTTAGCGAACCCCTCAGTGTCCCCCCCAACCTCTCCAGTCCCTCTGTTCCCCCCCTTATCTCCGGCCCCTCAACATCCTCCCCCTATGCCCGGTCCCCTGCCACTCCCCGGAAGGCAACGTGCAAGACCAGGGGTGTTCATAAGGTCCTGCCGGAACAGCTGGCCAGACAGCAGGACCAGCAAAATCGGCACCTGTCAGAGGTCGTGGAGGAGATGAGGTGCCTGGCCGACAGCCTGGCATCCTCGGGACACATTACAGATGCCATCCAAGATCTTGCTGTCAACAGCGCAGCAACGCTGACCAGCCTGGGGGAGCTGCAGGCGAACACCTTCGACCTTGTGGGGGAGGTTCATGCCCTGCGCCTTGCAGTCGAGGAGCAGACTGCTGTGCAGACCCCCATAGCAGTTGCCCTGGAGGGCATGCAGGCAGCCAGGGAGGGACGTGGGGATGCTCCTCCACCACCTGCTACCCCCCCCCACCTGTGGCTGCCCCCAGGCAAGTGAGGGGCAGGAGCCGTGGCACCAGGCGGAGCCCCCGCCAGGTCCATTAATTTTTTGATTTCTTATTATTTTGCTCTGGGTAAGAGCTTTTTTTTTTGTTCTATTATGCTCTGGTTAAGAGCTTTTTTTTGTTCTATTATGCTCTGGGTAAGAGCTTTGTTTTTTGTTATATTATGCTCTGGGTAAGAGCTTTGTTTTTTGTTATATTATGCTCTGGGTAAGAGCTTTTTTTTTTTTTTTTGGATACTGCACACGGTGCAGTGTGAATGGTGTGTGAATGTGAGGGGGTGGTACTCCTGCCAGTAAGGGGTGTCACCCTCGGCCGTTGGGGAGAAGTTATCCCCACGGCTGTGTGAATGGTGTATGAATGGACAGCAACATCATTGGGGCCTTGACGTGGCGTTGCTGCTCCCAAGTCCGACATGCTGGACTTGGGCTAATCCAATGTGATGTGGATGTGGGGTGTGTGTGCTAGGGACCACAGTGGTGTACACGCGTGCATTGTCTGTGTGCCATGCTGTATGTGTGTGTTTAACGGTCAAAGATTCGTAACACGAGGCAACTCCTGACTGCTCTTCCATCAGATGACGGGGTCTCCTCTGGCAGGGGGGGGGCTGTGTGGTTGGGGGGTCAGGTCATCACGTAGGGCAATCTGCAGGCCCTTTCTCATGGCAAAGTTGTGCAGAATGCAACATGCACCAATGATTTGACCCACAAAGTTGGGGGAATACAATAGGGACCCCCCATCCAGGCATCGGAAACGGGACTTCAGGAGGCCAAATGTGCGCTCCACCACTGCACGAGTTTTGATGTGTGCTTCATTGTATCTTCTCTCTCCTCTGGTTTGGGGGTTCCGGAAAGGAGTCATGAGATGGGGTCGCAGTATATATGCTGAGTCACCTGTAAGGGAAAAGACAGGAGGATGTTAGTCATGCATGTGCCCCTTGTGATGTCAGCATCATGGGGGGGACAGTCATGCCTGTCACCCATGTCACTCACCAACCAGCCAGCTGTCCCCATACATGTCCTGCTCAAAATCTTCTGGGATGTTGCTTTGACGGTAGATGTAGCTGTCATGGCTGGATCCGGGGTCTTTGGCACGGACGTGCCATATGAGGTATTTGGCATCGGCTATCACCTGTACGTTGATGGAGTGCCAGTGCTTCCGATTGTGGTAAATGTGCTCTGTGGCACTGGGGGGCTGGAGTGCCACATGTGTGCAATCAATGGCCCCGATGGTGCGTGGGAATCCGTCAATTCTGTAGAAATCTGTCATTGCCTTCTGCCGCAGGTGCTCAGTGGTGGGTCTGATGATGTGGTGGGACATGCGTCTGAGGATTGCGGGGACAACCTGGTGCAGACATCTGCTTATGCTGGTTTGTGACATCTCAGCCACCACTCCACTTGTACGCTGGAATGATCCACTGGCCAGGAAATGGAGTGTTGCCAGGACCTTCACCAGTGGCTGCAGTGCATGTGAGCGGTGTGTCTGGCTGGTGATGTCATCCTGCAGGGCTGTGGTTATTTCCAGGATGGCAGCAGGGCTGAATCTGAAGATGCGACACACCTCCTCATCACCCATGCCAAAGAGCCTCATGCGCGCTCGGTAGATCCTCTCACGTGCCCCTCTCCTCCTACTCCTCCTTCTATGCTCCTCTTCCTCTGCATACATTAGTAGTGATAAGACCATGGCTGCCCCTGGCATGTTGGCATACGAATGTGTTGTCCAGTAAGTGTGATTGCTCAGCTCGTCCATTATGGTGCTGCTGTAGTTGCTCTCCAGCTGACTTGCACACGGTCTTGAGCAAAGTTACCCGTGCTTTTATGAGGGGTAGGTTTACTCAAGGCTTTTGTGTTACGCGCACCACGAGTAGCCAACGCCGAACGCGCGTAGTTTCGGGAATCCGCGCATCTCCCTCATTTGCATATTTGCATGCTAATTCAATGGGAACTGAATATTTTCGATGCGTAACTATGCGCCTACGCCGCGCTAGCTTAAAGCATTTTCGCCGCCCAGACTAAATTTTTTTTCTCGCGTATGTGGTTCTGTGTTTACCGCGCATCGATACGCAGGCGCACATTTACAATTACGCCGCGCAAATCCATTTACGCAGGCGTAGCGCCGCTGAGAATCTGGCCCTAAATCTATATATATTTTTTTCAAATTAAAGCCGTATTGACTTACATTTATGTAGTGTCACCCCCGAAGGAGCCACTTAGTAATTTTGGGTTCTCTGTTCTGCCAAAGACACCAAAAGGAATAATAGAAATCACAAGATAATATTTTACTAGACATTATTGAGTCAAACAAAGAAGAAGAATATGAATGTAAATAATGTCATAGGCCCTGTACACACGAAGAGACATGTCCAATGAAAATGGTCCAATATGTGAAAAATGCAATGAACAAAACCTGTATAAGAGTCCCCCTTTAAGATGGGTAAGCAGTATAAGCTGAGCCTTTTTTTTTGGGGGGGGGGGGGCGACCAACAACATCGGATGTAACAAGTAAGGTGTCTCTCAGGGAAAGCCTTGGATGTAGAAAGGAAAGGGTAAAGGTGTATGCATGCAGTGTCTCTGAATATAACACTAATGATGGGCTTCTGCCCGCCCACCAGATATCATGTAGATATCAAAGCTCTTAGGTGGAAGATGTCCAGAACTAGCTCTTGTAGAACCTGCAGTCAGATGAGAGATGTCCGACTGGTCACTTGACAATCCAGGGATTTAGAGATGTTTTTGTTCAGGCCGCGTACACACGATCAAATCTGTCTGCTGGAAACGGTCTGCTAGACCGTCCCAGCAGACAGATTTGATCGTGTGTACGGGCGAGCCGACGGATTTGGCCACCCGACAGATTTCAAAGCATGCTTTGAAATCTATCGGGTGGGAACCCGTCCGCCCGACATGTCTGCTGGTTAGTACACTTACCAGCAGACATGTCGTCTCGCACCGGCGCCGAATGGATTCGGCGCATGCGCGGAAGTGTTTTACTTCCTGGTGCGGTGACGTGGCGGCATCAACGTCACCGACACGTCACCGACACATCAGCGCGCCGTCTGCTGGCGGGGATTTTGGTTTGCTCGTGTGTACACGCGAGCAAACCAAAATCCAAAGAGACAGATTTGTTCAAATCGGTCGGACAGACCGTTTTGAACAAATCTATTGCCTCGTGTGTACGAGGCCTCAGTGTAAAAGAAACCAATCCTGGATGGCAGTATTGCTGAATTAAAACCAAAGGATAAGGCCTCGTATACACTCCTGCTAGTAAACAGATGTTTAGAAGCAATTGGGCATTTTTTTCAACTGCTACTGAACTCTCCTCTGCTATCTTATCAGTAAATGTACACAGGGTCGTTTATAGTAGTTTCTAGGCAGTTGAGTTCCTGGAACCCAAAAAATGCATTCAGAGGCATTTCAAGCGACAAACGCGACCAAACATGGTAACTCACGCTTAGGAGCGTTTCGTTTACAGACGTTTTTCATTTTAACAAAAAAATATGTTTTTTTTTTGTTTGTTTTTTCAAACGCTTCTAGACGCAAACGCAGCTAAACGTGGCTAAACATAAGTTTTTAGATGCCAATTTTTAGCTGTCAAGTTAAATCGTTCACAAGAGGTTGAACATTGTCCTATGTACATGAAGCTTAGGGCTCACTCATGGAAAACACATTGCGCCAGCCAGGCAGAGGAGCAGCCGGGTTCCTGCTCTACAGCTGTAGGCCGAGGTCCCAAGAGAGAGATCATTGTGTACACAATGTTCACATCACAGTCTTTCCATATAACCAACAGTTTCAGGGCTACAACTGTACATTACAAATCTCAAAAAACATTGCATTTAAATTGAAAAGGAGGAGCAATGGTGTGGCTTGCAGTCCTGGGCTTCAGAGTAGGGTTTCCACCTTTTCTTCAAGTCAAAACCGAACACTTTAGCGGTGTACAGCAATTTTTTATACATATATTTTGCTAATAAATACAATTTCTAATCATAAGAAGTTAAGAAGTCCACAGAGTTCCCCTTTTACATCTCAACTCGCAGAGTTCCCTTTCACTGTAAGGGGGAACTCTGCAGACTTTGATGTAAGGGAGAACTCAGGGGACACTCTAACATAAGGGATGCTCTGGGAGCCCTGATTTAAGGGGGAACACTGAAAACTCTGATGTACGGAAGGAATTCTGATTTAGGGGTAACACTGTGGCCTCTGGTGTAAAGGGAAACTCTGATGTAAGGGGTGCTCTGAGAACCCTGATTTACCTTAGTGTACTCAATAAGACACAGCAGAGAGAGGGGGCAGACTTCAGTCACAGACAGGGATGGATGGGGAGCTCCCTCTCCCCTTGGCAGTCAGGGCCTCTAATCCAGATGTATCTGAGGCTGCTCGACTTAAATTTTCCAGCCCCCACTTTCCTTTTCTGAGACACAGCTCTGGGGATTGGAGTGTGTGCCGACACAGGTAGGTAGGCACAGGAGAAAAGGTGCAGATTGAACCCTCTTTCCTCTCCTGTCTATGTGTGTGTGGGGGGGGCGTGGTTAGTACTGACTTTGCGCAGCATGACAGAGAGTGTAGAGATAACTAAAATGCAATCAGCGCAAAAAATTGTGTATGAATAAACAGTTTCCCTCCCCTAATAATGCAAGCTGGACACTGAAAGGATAATCACAAAATCCAATAAAGTACAAAATATATAAAAGATATAGTGCAGCGCAAAAATAAATACAAATGCAAGATAATGTGTAAATAAATATAATGGTATAAAAGTCAGAAGAATGTGAAAAAAAATCCAAGATTGTGTGACAACAAATTCCAGAAATCTTCTTTGGTGACTTTTAAGCTTCAAAGTAAAAGTGATCCCTCCAGCATTAAGAATGGCTACTCTCACCTTAAGGTATCACCAGGCAGTCATACAAGCAAAAATCAAAATGTAAGATGCACCAGTTGATAAGATGTGTTAATCAGATTCCTCAAAGATCAGCCACATTAGGACCATTAATAAGAAAAAACAGAGATCTAAGTGCTCTCTGTATGATAAACTAAAAATGTATTTAAAAGTATTGCAGGCTACTCACATTAGCCATGAACAAAAACAGCAGCAAATATATACTGTACAAACAGCGTGTTTATTTTCAAAGGATGGCAGCGAGCAATGCGAGCAAAGAGGCTCCTCCCCCGTACGTGTAATGTTATCACAAACTTCCTCAGTGGGGCGGAGCTTTCTGTGTCACTGGTCTGCATATAAATAAGCTGCCGTCTAACAGAGACCGAGAACCATCTGACGCATACACACCAATAGGTAAAGTAAAAGTAAACAACTGTAAACAATTGTTTTAACTTGGATGGATACAGACGAACGGCAGCAGTATAAATCTAAAAGGACATGCTGTACAATATTCACGAATATTCATGCTAAAAAGTCACTGGCATATTTCTACATAGTGATCATTAGAACATTACTAAAAAATGTATTAAATTAAAAACGTTCTATTTCAGAATGTGTATTAAATGTCGCCATCATGTGCTTGATTTAGAAATTACCACCTAATCAGTTTTATTTAATATTCACTCGATGCCATCCTTTAAAAACCAACAATAAAAAAATGTAATACAAAATATAAAAAATAATAAAATTGGATATTATAAAATTAAATTAATATCATACATAAACAACTTCATCAAAAAGGTATAATAAATATGATAAGCAATTAATTATAATTTATGTTTTTTTTTTTTTTTTTTAAATCTTTATTTATCAGAAATGAAACAATTGAGATCAAAATCGACATTGAGTCCTTCGGGAGTAAGGACTTTAGCTTCTATGATCCAATAAGATTCCCTTTGGCTACAGTGTCGAATGTAATTACCCCCCCCCCCCCCCCTCCAATGTCGATCCACCTTCTCTAAACCCCAGAATTTCAGACATCTAGGATCTCTGTTATGGCATTGCCTAAAATGTCTAGTGACACTGTGAGTGCGTAAACCCCTGTTAATATTGTTGACATGTTCGCCAACTCTAACCCCTAAAGCTTGTGAGCCTATATACTGAAGTCCACAATCGCACTCCAGCATATAGACCACACTCACCGTGCTACATGTAATCAGATTTTTAATATTATAGGATTTTTACACAGAGAGTGTCACAGACACTCTCAGCTTAGACAACTGCAGCCAGCAACCCTGCTGGGAAGCCATAGTCCAGTCTAAATAATGTGTTGAAGTTTCAGGCAGTTTGAAACCCGGGCGCATGATTCCAAACCCAAACTGTCCCGTTGAATCCCGGACAGGTGGCAACCCTACTTCAGAGCTTCCTGTGCATAATGGTGCACAAAGCCAGGAATAAGGAGCACGTTCATAAGGGTAGCAATGCTTTAAAAGTTAAGTTCACCTTTGCAGGCAAAATAGAAGCACTTTCTATTGTCTTTTCTGCCTAATACAGGAAACATCATATTTCATTATGTACTGCCTTATTGCATCACAGAATAGGACGTGTATACCTCTCTGGGCCAGACCTCCCTCATTACTATACCACCTCTTTTTTTATTTCCACCAAATTTTCTACATCTTCCTTTATGGTGACGATACAGAGTATCATCTGATTGTACAATCTCCATTAGATCTCCCATCGGCTATGTAGTGCAAGGGCCTGCCTGATTTGATACAAATTGAATGCATTTTTCAGTTGGGTCCTTCTATTACAAAGTTTTGGTAAATTTAAAATAAATTGTACATTGATTGTATAATGAGGTTGCATAGTGTATGGCCAGCTTTATAAAAGTACATGGGAGGGAGTCAGCTGTCATTGTTCTTGGTAAACACACCAATTTCACTTTCAGGCCCCATTCACACCTAGTGTAGTAGGAACGCATTATTGTGTGGTATGTTTTTCCTGTGACATGCATGTAACTTATGTTAGGTGGATTTGTTTCACCCCCCTTAACAAAAACATCAAATCCAGTGACAACACTCTGGACTAGATGTCAGAAGAAGCTCCACTCGGAATTCTTCAAAGCCACGTTAAGGAAAAAAATAAAAACAATTCAGCCGCATCAAACGGCTGAAGAAACACTGGATGCCATAAACACAGCCCTATTACAGTCAGCTGACTTAATAGCGCCGAAACGTAAAACCCACATCCGAAAAAAAAACTCCAGCTGGTTCAACAACCAACTGGCGTGACTGAAGCAAGAGCGCATCAGATGAGAACCTCTCTATCTACAAGGCAATAACTAAGAAATACCACAAAGAAATCTTCAAAGCCAAGAAAAATTATTTTTCTGAGGCTATCAACAGCACCATGATTTGCCCCCATGAACTCTTCAAGCTGGTCACTCAGACCATGAATCCAGGATGTCTTGAAGCCCCCAATTTGGACACAAAAGAATTTTGCAATGAATTATCGGATTACTTCATCAATAAAATCGACGGAATCCGGCAAAGCATTCAGCAAAACAATTCCCCCCATAGCCCCCCCTCCCCGTAATAATTTACACAACACCTATAGTAATTCACCACAACCAGGTAAGTTCACGCTGGAACCCATCTCTATTCAAGCCACTAAAAATATCATCGGTACTCTGCATAATAGCACTGCGCCAAATGATATCATCCCCACCAAACTGCTGAAGGAATGCGCCGACATCCTGGCACCTCCTATCATGCAGCTTATTAACCAATCTTTTGTGGAGGGCATAGTGCCCTCCCTGTTGAAGGACCCATCTTGAAGAAACCCACCCTGGACCCCAAGGATCCACTCCACCGCCGCCCCATAAAAGGCTTAAACGCTCTCTCCAAGGTCATGGAGAAAGTAGTGGTACAACAGCTGCAACAGCATCTAGATACCCACAACCTACTCGATCCATTTCAATCTGGATTCCGCCCCGAACACGGGACGGAAACAGCACTGCTCAAGATATGGGACGACACTCTCGAGGCCGCAGACGAAGGAGAATCTTGTCTTCTGGTTCTGTTGGACCTGAGCGCATCTTTCGACACAGTAGACTACAAGCTTTTATTGACCTGGCTAGCTGAAGTAGCCAGAATCGCAGAAGGCGATTTATCTTGGTTCTCCTCTTTTTTGGAAAACCGATCGCAAGTAGTGAAGTTAGGACCTTTCATTTCTGAAAAACGCACATTATCGTGCGGAGTCCCTCAAGGTTCCCCTCTGTCGCCGGTGTTATTCAACATCTATCTCCGTCCTCTTTTTGAAATGATCAGCAGTCAAAAACTGCTCTATCACTCATATCACTCATATGCAGACGACACACAACTGTATTTCCGCATTTGCAATAAAAAGGATCACCACCTTAATCTAGAGACATGCCTCTCTTTGATAGAGGACTGGATGACAAAGAGTTATCTTAAACTCAACGGAGCGAAAACAGAACTTCTCCGGTTTCACGCCAAGCGCATGAATCAACCTGCAACAACTTGGAGCCCCCCACTCATTCTGGGCAAAGTCATCACCCCTAGCGCCAAAGTCAAAAGTCTCTGGGTCATTTTCGACTCCTACATGACAATGGACACACAAATAGGGTCAGTAATCAGCGGATCTCACCATCTGCTGCGCCTACTACGCAGACTTTTTCCTTTTATCCCCAAAGAAGACATAGCGTTCGTGGTGGGAGCAATTATTAATTCCAGATTGGACTATGCAAATGCCCTTTACCTCGGACTCCCCAAGTACCAAATCGCTCGTCTACAAGTCGTTCAAAATACGGCCGCTAGACTTGTGACTGGGAAAAAACCCTGGGAATCAATCTCACCTTCACTGAGATCCCTTCACTGGTTACCAGTAAAAGACATAATTACTTTTAAAGCACTCTGTCTAACGCATAGATGTATTCATGGGAATGCTCCCCATTATTTATGCGAAAAAATAAAAGCTCATAATACCAATCGCGTTCTACGATCCACCAATCAAAATCTACTCCAGATACCGAAAGCCAACTATAGGTCCAAAGGAGAAAGAAAATTTACTGTCCAAGGTCCCAGACTATGGAACGCTTTACCAACCAGCATTCGGTTGGAGGAGAACCACTTAGCATTCAGGAGAAAGATCAAGACTCATCTCTTTTGATACCAAAGGAGACAGGAACAACAAGCGCCCAGAGGCGATTTAGTTTTCATGTGCCGTGCTATATAAGTTTTCATTCATTCATTCATTCACTCTGTGTATCACCTGAGGATAGTCGCCTATTGGTTGATTTTGTGTTCTGCAGTCTGGTTATGATTCTAGTTGTTCTGCCTAATCTGTCTTCTTTAATCTTATCCTCAAACACCTGTATGTCTAATTGCCTCTAGGTATAGACTTGGACTGATTTTGGTTTCTATTTTCGCTTGCTATCTTCCCTGACCTTTGACTTGCTAGCAACTATATTTGCTTCTAAACTGCTTGATATCCAGCCAGTTCCTGCTCTGCAATTAAGGACTGTTCTCTATTTAGGCAACCCCGAGGGTAAGGTTGAGCCCACAGTTCTGAGTCGAACGCAAGTTTGATTCGAACATCGGGTGTTTGTTTGTTCTAAAATGAACCAAACACATGGGGCGTTCGCAGGTAAGGGATCCGACAAAACATTACAGCCACAAGCAATTTTAAATTTTTCTTTAGAAATTTCATTTTTCTTCAGTACTGTTATAAACATGGGAAAGGGGCACTATTTTACAGACAGACTAAGGGGTGTCCCAGGCATGATATTTAAAGGAATATTTAATTTTTATTGTTAAACTTTAAGCATTATTAAAATCACTGCTCGCTTTGCCTGCTCACATTTTCTGGTCTGAACCAAACCGATGGGGTTGTTCGGTTAATCCCTACCCGAGGTCAGTGTTCTTGTAAAATAGTAAAAATGCAGTAAACCATTTATATCTTCAGTGGCTCTGGAGAGAACCAGACATACTACTTGGTGATTGCTTTTCTCTGCTTGCTGGTGACAGAAAGGACATGCTTCAATTCACGATAGCCTTCAATGAAGCCAAAATCTGTCTTGCATTCACATTTATCTATCTATCATGGTTTTTATCCACCTTAGGTGTTTGATGAGTATTTTTTTCTAAAATTAAAAGCATCTTGGTACTTATAACAAAAGGCAGTGAATTCTTACACAAAGTAGCCAAAGTATGGGTTCATGTAGTAAATTCTAGTAGGAAAAATATGTTCCAGACCACTACCTCTTAAAGTTAAACTTGGTTAGACCACCAATTCCCACTGGTCTGTGAGGCAATCAATCATATTGAAAGACCAATAGGTAGGCTTTTGAGGTATAAGGTAGTCAAGTTCAGCTTTACAGAACAAAAGATTTGCAAATAATTAAAGCATTTTATATCTCTGGTTTACAAATCATTTTGAATAAGTATTTTACTTGGAGCAACATCTTCTTATGCATGTTTTATCATATGCTCAGCCTGAATTTTCCAGGTTTCTGTAAGGTTTACTTAAATAACTCTACGTTAATCAGATGGCGTGCTGGATCCATGGACAGGTAAGTGTCAATTTATCAAAAATCAGCAGCTATAGGATTTGTATACTGTATAGCATTTGTATGCTATAGGATTTTTTACAGACTAAATCTCCTCTTTAAGCGTATGATCTATTAGAACACCCAGATCCTTCTCCACCATTGATGCCCCCAGTTTTACTCCTCCTAGTATGTATGATGTATGCACATTCTTAGCCCCCAAGTGCATACCTTTACATTTATTAACATTAAGCTGCTCTAAAATCACTTTTGACATAAAGGGACACTTTTGGTTGCTATAGACAATCTACAGTTTGCAGGCACAAAAAAAAATGTTTTTATTATATAAAAGTAGGGCACTGGGCAGACTACTAGGGACAAGGGGTGTGTGTATTTTTAACATACAGTACTGTAATCTATAAGATTGCAGTTTACTGTATGTAATGTGTTTGTTTACATTTTTTAATTTGCCACCGGTCTCCACCCCCGTGCGTCGTGACGTCGCAGGGAACAGAGATCGGCGGCGCGCGGGCACTGTGTGAATCGAATGGGGGACGCCACTCGCTCACACAGCGCGGATGCATCGCTGGATCCAGGGACAAGGTAAGTACAGTACCCTGCCTGGAAAAAGGTAAGCCAGCACGCGCTGCAAAATCTGCACATCCACCCCGATCGTGACTCGGGGTTACCGATTTTAACATTGAAAATCCACCACAGGGCCATTCAGCATCTATGCATCTATCTATGCCATTATATCTACGTCTGGCATTCCCCACCTCTGGCAGATTGTCTGAAACAAAATATTTCAGTGTGCACATGTCTACTACTCTCTGAATAGGGTCTTTTAGCCAGTTTTCTATCCATTTACAAACTGATTCTTCCAAGCCTGTAGACTTTACCTTACACATTAGCTGTCTGTGAGGAAATGTGTCAAACGCTTTTGTAAAATCGTCCACAGCCACTCCTTTTTCTAAAGTTTTGTTTACCTCCTCATAAAATGTATTTTTCTTTCTTGGGAGAGTGCATGTGATCAGCACAGGGCCATTCAGCATTGTCCAGACAGAGGGTCAGGGGTCTTGTAGTCTAATAGGACAGTCAGAAAACTCCTCTTACAAGCTTTAACCAGTGCTTGGCTGGACACTGAAAGAAGTCACAAGACTGCCCTAGCTGCTGATCAGAAAAGGTATTTATCAGTTGGTATTTATTAAAATAATTGCATTTCCATGTTATGTGTACTGTGGGGGACCAGATATAGTAAATACTGAGTAATGGGTTTAGTAACACTTTAAACACCAGTTCACACCGTGCCCGCACATAAAATGCATAGGAACGTGCTGTAGGTTCCTGTGTGATCCAGACCACATATAAAATGCACTCCATTTGTGATCTGCAGCAGGTGTCCATAGAAAGCTAACGACACCCGAAACGCAGGTCGCAAACACAGTGGCATGTAATTGAGTTGCAATGCATTTTAACCACTTGCCTACTGTGCACCTACACCCCCTTCCTGCCCAGACAAAATGTAAGCTTCCGGCACTGCGTTGCTTTAACTGACAATTGCGCGGTCGTGCGACGTGGCTCCCAAACAAAATTGGCGTCCTTTTTTTCCCACAAATAGAGCTTTCTTTTGGTGGTATTTGATCACCTCTGCGGTTTTTATTTTTTGCGCTATAAACAAAAATAGAGCGTCAATTTTTTAAAAATTCAATATTTTTCGTTTTTGCTATAATAAATAACCCAAAAAATATATAAAAGAAATATTTTTTCCCTCAGTTTAGGCCGATACGTATTCTTCTACATATTTTTGGTAAAACAAAAATGCAATAAGCGTTTATCGATTGGTTTGCGCAAAATTTATAGCGTTTACAAAATAGGGGATAGTTTATGGCATTTTTTTTTTTTTTTACTATTAATGGCGGCGATCTGCGATTTTTTTTATTGGGACTGCGACGTTATGGCGGACATTTCGGACACTTTTCTGACATTTTTGGGACCATTTACATTTACAGTGAACAATGCTATAAATATGCATTGATTACTGTATAAATGTGACTGTCAGTGAAGGGGTTAACCACTAGGGGGCGGGGAAGGGGTTAAATGTGTGTCCTATGAGTGTTCTAACTGTGGGGGGAGGGGGGGGTGACTGGGGGAGGTGACCGATTGTGTCCCTATGTACAGCTCTGTGTTTACATACAGAGCTCCACGTCCCCGCTCAGTTACTGAGCAATCGCGTGTGCCCGGCGGCAATCGTTGCCGCCGGGCACTCGCACGGGATCCCTGCAGAGCTGCAGGTGCGCTCGCGCGCTGCCGGCGACGCGCGCGCGCCCGCCCGCGGCTTTAAAGGGACATCACGTCATATGACGTGATGTCAGGATAATGGAGTTCTCTGCCCGCCGTCATTTGACGGTGGGCAGATGACAAGTGGTTAAAAAGTAGTCCACGCACTCATTTTTGGTGCCGTGCAATTTTAGTTCATGCAAAATGAATGGGCTGAAATCACACTGCACAGGAACGCACAGTGCATTCCTACGGGATTCATGTGCGGGCATGGTGTGAACTGGCCCTTAGGACCTAGGGGTATATGCCATCTGGTCCAGGTCCCGTATTCACCTTTATTCTGTCTAAATATTTCTGGACCATATTAATTTTTTTTTTTTTAATATATTTTTATTGAAAATGTGCAAAAATACAAAAATAAGGCAAACAGTGACCAGATCAAGTATAGAGCATTAATTTACCGTATCCACAGAAACATGAATGAGCAAGTCTAACAATTACATACTATGGAACCTGTAGCTCCCGCACCACCCTCCCCCCATGCCCCAGATGGGACCATGCTGCGCAGGGGGTGCGTGACGCGAACCATCCCCAATGTAGAGCTTGCTTAGTGATAAGTAGTGTTGAGCGGAATACGCCATATTCGATTTCGCGATATTTCACAAATATGTAGAAGAATATTCCTGAAATATTCGTTAATATCGAATATTCGTGATATTTTATCAAAAAAAAAATTTGGCGAAATTTCGCTAATGCAAATGCGAAATTGATTGCGAAATTCTCGTCCGCGCATGCGCATGCGCGCGAACAACACGCGAAAAACGGAGATCATTTCCTGGATTACTAAACTAATATGCACTAAACACTAACTCTACTTACACAAACTTATATGACTAAACTAAAGCTATTTTTTTTGTTTTTTTTGTTTTTTATACACAAAACACAGAGACTAAACACACACTAAACTAAGCTACCTTAAAGAAATGTACACTTACACTAACTACACAGAAATCTATCTAACACTAAGCTACACTAACCTGGACAAAACAACACAAATCTGAGCTTTTAGAAACACTCCACTCTCTCTAGCCACCTTGTGAATCTGCACTGAAATACTGCTGGGAGTGATCTTATATAATGGTCGTGCAGGCAGGTTCCTATTGGTTGCTATAGAGGTTGCTAACCTCTGACAACTGTGGGAGGAGAACTCTGATTGGCTCTGATGCAAAAGAAGGGCAGAGAAAGTATTCGCGAATATTCGTAATACGAATATTCGCATTGCGAATATTCGGCAACATAAAAGGATCGCCTCAGCTACTCGGCCCAGGGTCTCTAATCATACCAGCAATGCTTTTAGACGTCGATGGAGATCACTAGGATGTGATCTGTTTTAAAAATAAATTAGAAAAAATACGAATATTCGCAATAGCGAATATTCACCGCGATATTCGAGTTATTCGCGAATACTCGAATATGCAATATTCGTAACGAATATTCGCAATGCGAATATTCTTGAGCAACACTAGTGATAAGCACCCAAAACCAGGATAGGCAGGCTAAACCGCTAATAGCATAGAACTTGAACAAAAACTATCAAGGCAAAAGAGTCAAGGTAATTCAAGAACCAGGAGAGAGGAGAGAACTCCAAATCCCCCTGGGTCCGGTTAGTGGCATGCGAGAGACTCACAACACTAATGGTAACAAATTAAACTATAACCATATAAAGGAAAAAAAAAAAACGTAACGAAAGGACCCTTATGGTCCATAACAACCTCAACTGTTATATTAGAATAGCTAAAGGAGTTGAGACAGCAGAGGAAGAAGAAACAGGGTAGAAAGGAGCAGAGAAAGAGACAGGGAAGGAGCAGAAGGACTTGGAATTACAGGGAAGGCCACAGACTCAGAGGATTCAGGAGCGAGAACATGAAAATCTCTAACTAACGTCAGAGTCAAATCAGAGGAGGACTCCAACATATGAAGCCCATGGTTCCCAAATGAGTTTGAACCTATCGATAGTATCAAGGATAACGTTAGAGATCTTCTCATTCAACATTATCCAGGATATTTTCTTTTTGGCCATTGGGAAGGAGACTGTTGGGGACTTCCAGGCCTTTGTAATAGTCATCTTGGCTCCCAGTAAAATGAAAAAGATCAAAGCCTGCATGTACTTGGGTATGTCAGGGATTGGGTTGTTGAGTAAAGCAATGGTGGGGTCTCGGGTTACTCCCACACCCGTGACTTTTCGGATAAGGTTGAATGTTTTATACCAAAAGGACCGAATTCTAGGGCATTCCCACATTATGTGGAGTAGGGAGCCCGTGTGACCACAACCCCTGAAACACAAAGGAGAGGATTGTGGGTAGAATTTGGCAAGGCGAGTGGGAACTAAGTACGAGCGTGTCATGACCTTAAGATTCGCTTCCACCAGCGAGGTATTCAATATGCCCTTAAATGAGCGGGCTAAATTAGAATGCCAGTGTTCTAGTGTCCAGTCGAGGTCAAGGTCTCGGTCCCAGCTAGACATATATGAAGCTTTCTCCAATGGCTCGGCCAAAGCTGAATAAATAATAGAAATACCCCCTTTTGTATCCAAGGCTGAGGAGCACCATTGTTCATAGGGGGTTACTGAGGGTGGGTCAGCACTAGTTTTTATAACCTGGCGAAGGAAGTGGGAGATCTGATAGAACCGGAATTTCTCGCAGGGGGGCATTTTGAGTTTGGAAGTGCAATAACCTAGAGAGAGGGGCCCATTGGAATTAAGGAAGTGTCCGATTCTGTAAAGGCCTTTGTCAAGCCACCATTTGAAGGCTATAATGTCCAGCCCAGGGGGAAACCGAGGGTTGTGAAAGATGTGGGCCAGTGGGTGCCAGTGAGATATCAGGGGTTTCAATTTGTGTAAAGAGTCATAGAGTGGGATAATGTAAGAGCAAGAATCGGGGGTCGACTTTTGGGATGATTCCATAGAAGAAAGTCCAGGGTAAATCCTGGGGTCGCCATCCTTTCCATGGAAACCCAATCCGGCTTAGGCCCTTTCAGGTAGATTGTCGAGAACTGGCTAAGTTGGGCAGCTCGGTAGTACCACCACAGATTGGGTAGTCCAAGGCCCCCCTCAATCTAGGCCTATAAAGGGCGGTCTTAGCTAAACGATGTCCTTTTTTATCCCAAATGAAGCGATTGATAGCAGATTAGAGAGTGTTAATGTATGATTTGGTGATTGGGATGGGAAGGGAGCGGAAAAGATACACAATTTTGGGCAGAAGAGTCATCTTGACTGCATTTATGCGGCCTAGCCAGGATAATTTATATAGGGACCATTGGCGCAGGTCCCCCATGAGCTTCCCAACCAGGGGAGGGTAATTATGCTTGTGAAGGAGTTCAGACCGCGAGGTGAGGTGGATGCCTAAGTAGGGAATGGAAACAGAATTCCAGGAAAAAGGGAAGTGGCATTTCAGACTGTCTATTTGGACTTGAGGGGTTGTTATGTTAAGAGCCATTGACTTGGTCTTGTTAACTATGAGGCCAGATATGCTGCCAAAATCTTCGAGGAGTTGGGTCACATTCGGGGTCGAGGTGAGTGGAGATGTAATGAAGAGGGGGACGTCATCCGCAAACAAGGCGCACTTCTGCGTCGATTGTCCGCAGCGGACCCCTTTCTGATCGCGATAGGCAGAGTCTCGATGGCTACCGCAAACAAAAGAGGGGAAAGGGGGCAACCCTGTCTCGTACCCTTCCTGATGATTGATCTGAAAAGTGACCATGGAACCTAACCTGTGCTATCGGTTGGGAGTAAAGTGCCTCTAAAGTTTTAATGAAACCTGGACCAAATCCCTATTTTGGGAGCAAGGTGAAAAGATAGGGCCAAGCAACCATGTCAAATGCCTTTTGGAGATCAATGGAAAGCAAGTAACCTTCCTGGGGGCACCGCCATCCCAGCCCGACCTCATGAGGGAGATGATGTCAACCGCCCTCCGAATCTGGCCCGGTCCCTGTCTCCCTGGTATAAACCCCACCTGGTCTTTGTGGATATATGAACCTATAAAGGATGCTAATCTCTTTGCTAATATTTTTGTCATTATCTTCAAGTAATTGTTGATCAAAGAGATCGGTCTGTTATTGCCTATTTCGCTAGGTTCCTTACCCGGTTTAGGGATAACTAAAATGTAAGCTAAGTTCGCCGAGGGTTCAAGAGAGGGGTTTCTATGCAGGAAATTAAAGAACCGGGCCAGATAGGGGGATAAGATCTCCGAAAAGGTTTTGTAATTATGGTTTGAAAACCCATCCGGGCCCGGGGCCGAGTCCTTTTTAAGGTCTTTAATGACTGCACAAATCTCGGTTTCCTGAAATGGCGAGTCTAGAGTGGAGCGGTGGGAGTCAGAGAGTCTGGGAAGAGGGACATTGTGTAGAAAGGTGTCGAGACTGATATGTGAGGGTTGGGTGTCAGATGAGTACAGGTTGAAGTAAAACGACTGGAAAGCCTTGAGTATGTTCTCAGGGTTCTGAGTCAGGGCATCATTCAAGGCCCTGATCTTGGGGATGATATGATTCCGTAGTTTGGGGGTCAGTTTGGCTGCCAGCTGTGGACCAAACTTGTTTGCCCGCATGTAATGTTTACCATTTAGCCATTGCAGATGCTTATCCGCCGATGGGGTAAGAGACAAATTGAGTGCTAACCTGGCTGAATCGAGTTTGGCTAGGGAGGCCTGAGAGGGGTTCTGTTTGTGATCCTTACTAAGGAGTTTAAAATCCCTCTCAAGGTTCACTATGTCCAATTTCCGTTCCCGCTGCAGTTGCGATGATAGTTGAATAATTTTTCCCCTCATCACCGCTTTGTGTGCTCCCCAAAGGGAGATGGGGGAGATATCACCTTTATCATTGTTCCCGAAGTATTCCATACATTCCAACATAGCGCAGTGCACCGGGTTGGAGAGGAGAGATGAGTTTAGGCGCCACGGACAACGCCCAGGGGGGGATATCATGTTGGAAAGCTTAAGGAGAACCAAGGAGTGATCAGACCATGGGACTTTGTGAATAGAGGCGTGGGATGCTATGTGAATGTCAGTTGAAGGCATAAGGATATGATCAATTCTGGCGTAGGTCTTATGAGGAGCTGAATAGTGCGTGTAGTCTTTTTCGGAAGGGTTAAGTTCCCGCCACGTGTCAATGAGGCCCAGGGTGTGGAGAAGGCGAGCAATGTGGAGGCTCTGCCGCCGATTTATCTAGGACATTGTCAAACGTGATATTGGAATCACCTCCCAATATTACCTTGCCCTCAATAAGAGGTGCGAGAGTATTAAGCATAGTGGAAAAAAATGTAGCTTGTCCCTGGTTAGGGGCATAATAGGAGACTACGGTGTGAACCGTCCCTTCTATTGACCCTTTGACCAGGATATAGCGCTCTTCCTTGTCAGTGACAGTCAGGGAATGGACAAAGTGGGTCTTTTTAGAGAACAGTATAGCTACCCCTCTGTTTTTAGTGTCAGCGTTCGCCAGGAAAAAGGTGGGGTACCCACGGTGGAGGAAGGGAGGGTTGTAGCTGCCAGGAAAATGAGTTTCCTGGAGTAAGAATATGTCTAGGCCCCTTAAATAATAACTCTGGAAAGCCTTGCGTCTTTTGATTTGGGAATTTAGGCCTTGGGTGTTATGCAAGGCCACCTTGAGGGTGTCCTGACAGGGAGATGCATCAGCCATGGATATGTGAGGGTGGGCACGAGCAAACTGAACCTCGAGAGACTGGGTGCGACCATAGAAGATCCTGGGAGAGATCGCAGTTGAGGACTGGGAGTGATGGAGTGATGTAGACCTTCCGTGTAAGTTCCTGGGAAAAAAAATAAGGATAAAAAGCAAAACAGGGTAAGTAAGATTTAAACATTAAACAAGAAAAAGAGAGTGGAGAAAAGAGAAAAGGGAGAGAGAGGCCTAGGCGAGAACGATTAGGAACATGTGTATGCAGGACTGGTCGGTCAAGTCCTGTACTGAGACCCAATGAGAGGGTGGGCTCAGAAGAGTAACAGCCTCTAAGGGGGTTGTTCGCCTGCAGTCACAAGAGGAGCAAACTCCTACCCGTCACTACAGAAAAAGTGGCATGTCTGACCGCCCCAGCACATCGGCCCCCATAAAAATGATATTACTGTAGTTGGGAGACCTCCATGCTGGGGAACCATACTATAAACAAAAGAAAGCTGTAGCCATCAATGAGGATGGAGCACAAACAACATGGCAAGCATAATAAACCATATCTCATAAACCCTGGTGCTGCCTGAAAAATGGTGGAGGGAGGATGGGGAGGAGGAAGGGCAGGAGAGGGAGAGAGGGCAATGCAGGGGATGGGACAGAGGGGGGGCAGCATCCATACGGATCCAAACGACAAAAATGAACTGCAATATACGAATACACAAAAGTAAAAAAAGAATGAGAACAGAGTTCTCCCTACAGCAATTCTAACACATTCCAGTACGGTTGCCTACCCCGCACCCTCCTAATTTAAAGGGAAAAACCAGATAGGCAAAAATGCAAAAAATGCAAAAAATAAAAAAGCAAAAAAAAGCAAAAAAATTAAAAAATAATATTTTTTTAAATAAAGGGGGAGAAGAATAAAAAAGAGGGAATACTTAAAGGGACAGTGTCCCGCAGTCATCGTTGGTAGAGCAGGTTGGGCAGAACGTGTAAAGCACAATCCGGAGTCCGTCCTTAAAAACCTAAGGGAGAAAGAGAGATGTTAATGACAAAAACCAAAACTTGCCGGGTATAGTGAATAGCACTATACAGACGTGGGGTAAATCCCCCAAGCTAGGACACAGAGATCTCAGAGAGATGAGTAGGGGAAGCAAAGTCATTTCTGGGGGTAAGAGTCTCGGTGTCTCTTTGGTTGCTGTTTGTTCCACAGTGGAGTAATAGGGCTGCCCATGGGGGGCCTCTTAGAAGAGCCAGGGCGAAGAGAGGAATCCTGGGGGGGTAATTCTTGATTGATGAATCCGAGGCGTAACAGCAGCTGTTCACCATCCCTAAAGCTTAAGAAGCTGTGTGATTTGTCCTTGTAATCGAATTGGAGGCGAAATGGAAAGGACCATCTGTATTTGATAGATTTCTGTATGAGGACCCCTAGAAGGGGCTTCAGGGACCTCCTCTTCTGGATCATGGTTGGAGATATATCAGCAAAGATCTGTAGTTTGGGGCGTGGCCAGGCAGCGGATGTAGCCGGACGCAGCTGAAGTGAGCTCCACCGAGAATCCTTGCTAATCTCCTGTGGAAGTTATCGTTCACCGATCCAAAGCATACCGGTGTGCCCCTCACAAGCCCGGGATCACACACATACCTTTCTCGATGCTCCTGCCCCACGATGTCATCTGCTAAGTGGCAACTGGTGAACAAACCCGCGGAGCACATGTTCCAAAATGGCGTGTATGCAAGCCGCGCAGCCAAGGAGACGCAGCGCAAAGCAGTGGAGAAGCTGTTCTCTAAACCACCCCCGAAGGATTCGGTGGCCTCTTCCAGTACCCTGGAAGACTCTCCTGGCGGGGGTTCCGAAACAGACGATACAGTACCCCTGGAGGACTCGGTGCAGGCTGGTTTACTGTGGGACACAGTGAGTACCCCCAATCCTGAATCTGCTAGGCCCCAGCCCCCGGTGAGCCCTGTAATAGAAGGGGAGCCCACCCTGCGGGACATATTTGCTGCAGTGACCTCATGTGGCCAGGCAGCGGATGTAGCCGGACGCAGCTGAAGTGAGCTCCACCGAGAATCCTTGCTAATCTCCTGTGGAAGTTATCGTTCACCGATCCAAAGCATACCGGTGTGCCCCTCACAAGCCCGGGATCACACACATACCTTTCTCGATGCTCCTGCCCCACGATGTCATCCGCTAAGGGGCAACTGGTGAACAAACCCGCGGAGCACATGTTCCAAAATGGCATGTATGCAAGCCGCGCAGCCAAGGAGACGCAGCGCAAAGCAGTGGAGAAGCTGTTCTCTAAACCACCCCCGAAGGATTCGGTGGCCTCTTCCAGTACCCTGGAAGACTCTCCTGGCGGGGGTTCCGAAACAGACGATACAGTACCCCTGGAGGACTCGGTGCAGGCTGGTTTACTGTGGGACACAGTGAGTACCCCCAATCCCGAATCTGCTAGGCCCCAGCCCCCGGTGAGCCCTGTAATAGAAGGGGAGCCCACCCTGCGGGACATATTTGCTGCAGTGACCTCATGTAATATGTCTATCGGGGCCCTTACCATGGAAATAAAGGGGATGAAGTCTGAGATCTCTTTCCTCATACAGGATGCCCAAAAGATGAGGGAGAGAACCTCTGCATTGGAGGAGAGGGTGAGCGCCATTGAAGATGACTTGGGGCCTATGCAAAGAGATCTCTCCTACAATAATCACTTAATTGACCAGCATTTTTCTCGTTTGGAAGAATTGGAGAACAGAATGAGGAGAAACAATGTGAGAGCCATAGGCCTGCCTGAAAAAATGGAGGCGAAGAATCCTGTTGAGTTCATAGAGAAGTGGTTGATTGCAGCATTTGGGAGACAAGCATTTTCCCCCATGTTCTCGGTTGAACGAGCCCACAGGGTGCCGTCGAGGCCCCCACAACCAGGTGCACCACCAAGGCCTCTTTTGTTCAAACTCCTGCACTATCGAGACAGGGATGCCATCCTGTACAATGCCAGAATTAAAATAGACAATGCCAAAGTTTCCCTGTTCCCAGACTTCTCAGCCGAACTCCAGAAGAAGAGGGCCAAGTTTCTGGACATTAAACAACGACGCCTGAGAGGCCTTGAAGTGAAATATGCTATGTTATACCCTGCCAGACTGCACGTGGAAGCATTTGGCTCGGTGCAATTTTTTGATTCCCCAAATACTGCTGTACAGTGGCTTGATCGAGAGGAGCAATCGCTTAGGGAAGCTAGGGGTAGGCGCCCCACAGACTGAGATGATGCAATACTCATACATGCTGGATAATTTCTACAGCTTCCATGTTGCCTATTGCTAGGCGGGAATTGTGTTCACTTTGGTTGCTATGGGCTAGAAGTTGGCTGTTGAGAAGTTTTAAGACACTATGGTGCGCTTTCACTGTTGCCCCCGGAAGGGTTGAACTGGACCCTACATAGTTCCATTGACTGAAGTTGCCCGGGCCCTGTTGGCCGAATTGCATTTGTTTCATTTCAAAGAAGGAAACACAGTGTCCTGTTCCATAACTGCCGTTTTTTTTGTTGCATTGTCTCTTTTATTTACCCTGGTCCATAACCATTATGCTTATGAACTAGTAGTCCTAACCCTTGACCTATGCTTGCCCGGATCCCAGGAAACATTGACTATCCCAGTCCTGAAAATTACTATCTGGCTTATCTACTATTCCTACCTGTGCCTACATTATCTATGCATGTTGTTACACTACTTTAATAATTTCCTGGAATACGAGAAAGACAAATTTAAAGCTACTATGGGAGGGGGGGTACATGGGAGGAAGGGCCCTACACCCTTTGCTCGATTGGTTGCTGAAGTAGGTTTAACTGATGTGTGGAGAATGCATAACCCTGATGCAAAAGTGTTTTCTTGTCAGTCGGCCTCAGCAGGGGGACTATCAAGGATTGATCTAGGTTTGGGAAATGCCCCTTTGCTGCCCTTGGTGAGGTCCTCTCAATATCACCCAAGACATACATCTGACCATTCTCCATTTACGGTGGGTCTGGGGGTGGAAAGGGGACATAGCCTCTGGAAGCTCAACCCTTTCTGGCTGTCTCTCCTTTCAGACTCTGACCCGCTACCCCTGCTCCTCACTGATTTCTTTAGAGTTAACATAGGGTCTACTGATATTCAGATTGTCTGGGATGCTGTGAAGGCATACATGCGTGGCCAACTCATTAGAGCAATTAATGCCATTAAAACTAACACTAAGGAATGGGAAACCCGAGTCCCACCAGACGCCCACCGGTCCGAAATGGACTATGTAGCTGACCTATCTGATGATAACAAAAGGAGGTGGTTAGCCTCCCAAACCATGCTTAAGGATCTTTCGCTACAGCTAGCAGAAAACAAACGGTTCTTTCTACAGCAAAGACATTTTGAAGAGGGGGAAAATACAGGTCACCTACTGGCGAACATGGCAAAGTCCCAACAGCCGCCTTCACATATCACTGCGGTCATAGATGATAGGGGGGAGACGTGACACTCCACACAATCCATCATTAATTGCTTTAAAAGCTTTTTTCAGGATGTCTATACATCGAAGGTTAGCCCCACTACTGAACAAATACATACATTTCTGGGTAAATATCAAATGCCATGCCTTCCTGCCTCGGAGATGGCCCTATTTAATGCCCCCCTTACTAGGGAGGAGCTCCTCAAGGCTTTGAACCTGGAACACAATGGGAGGGCACCCGGGGCTGACGGTCTTCCCTCTGAAGTCTATAGTAGATACTCTGAACAACTCATCCCCGTTCTATTGAAAGTTTACAACACAGCCTTTGAGACTGGTAAACTCCCCCCCTCCATGGATGAAGCCCTCATTGTGGTTCTGCTGAAACCGGGGAAGGATCCTCTATCCCCAGACTCATATAGGCCTATATCCCTGCTGACGTTCGATGTAAAACTACTGGCCAGGGTCCTGGCTACTAGGCTTTCTAAGTGTATCCATCATGTAGTGCATAGAGATCAGTCGGGATTTATCCCTACTAGGTCGACTGCCCAGAACCTACGTAGACTGTTTCTTAATTTACAAATACCAGTGGATAATCCGGGTAATAGGGCCATCTTCTCCTTGGACGCGGCCAAGGCATTTGATAGTGTGGAATGGCCATATTTATGGGAAGTGCTGAATAGGTTTGGAGTCGGTTCTTCCTTTCTGAAATGGGTCCAATTGCTATATAGTTCTCCAAAGGCACGAATGAGAATCAATGGTGAAGTCTCAGACCCCTTCCGGCTGTACAGGGGGACACGGCAGGGGTGTGCATTGTCTCCCCTGTTGTTCGCCCTGGCGCTGGAACCCTTGGCAATCCATATGCGAGCCTCGCCCGGCATAACTGGCTTTTCCAGGAATGCCGGGCAGGACGTAGTTTCACTATTCGCAGATGACACGCTCATATACTTGGGGGATACAGATGATCCTCTGAAGAATGCGATGTCCTTAATCGCGGATTTCGGGGACCTATCAGGTTTCAGCATCAATTGGCAAAAATCAGTTCTCATGCCCCTGGACCCATTACCAAACCCACTCCCTGAATGCGGCAAAGATATATTGATAGTGAAAGACTTCAAGTATCTAGGTATCCAGGTAACACCAGATCCCACCCAGTACCTCACGCTGAATCTGACCCCGTTGCTACTTAAATTCAGGCAGAAGTGCACGGTCTGGAAAAAACTCCCCCTATCGGTCGCGGGTAGAGCGAATCTAATAAAAATGGTGTGGGCCCCCCAACTATTATACGTTTTTCACAACTCCCCAATCTGGATACCACACAAATGGTTCGCTCAGATTGATGCTCAGTTCAGGGACCTGATCTGGGGCGGGAAGACGGCTAGGATTAGTCTCAAAACGCTACAATTAGCTAAAGATCAAGGGGGCATGGCGGTTCCACACGCCCGATATTATTATGTAGCATCGCAGATACAACATCTGGGAACTGGGGCGAGATAGATGGGGGAGACCCGGTGCGATCACCACTGATGCCATTGGGATCCACTCTCCCGGCTATATCATATCTGGAGGCAGGGCTCCCACACCTAGAACAATCGCTTCCCACTGTCATCTTACTGAATACCCTTTGGAAATATATTAGGTCCATTTTCAATATTAAGGGGATTTGTCACTTTACTCCCATTTGGAATAATTCCCATTACAGAGAACTCTTTAAATTGGAGGGTTTTAGGCAATGGACTAATGTAGGAATCCAATACATTGCTCAGATGTTTGAGGGCTCAGTCCTAAAGTCATTCACAGACCTGGAACGTGACTTCCCACTTGCCAGAACGCAATTCTACAAGTATCTGCAGTTGCGACACGCAATACAGAGTGAGAGCAGGCTGTCCCCTGTCACGGTTGTAAAACACCCATTGCACAATATCGCCCTAATGAACAGAGACAAGAAGGGAATGATTTCTCAGGTCTATTCCAAACTGATTGGTATCACACATGACGCACTGACACTACCCTGCAGAAAGGGCTGGGAAAAAGACTTGGGTCCCATTGACGGTGATACATGGGAATTATGCTTATCTTCTGCCCCGTTAGTATCGGTGTCAACACAACATAGAATATCACACTTATATCTGTTTCATAGAGACTATAGGACACCGGCTCGTCTATTCAAGTGGGGTCTAAGGGATTCTCCGTTGTGCCCAAAATGTAAAACCCAGGAAGGAGACTTGTTGCACATGATGTGGAATTGTCCAAAACTCTTTCGTTACTGGGACTATGTCACTAACACTATATCACAGGCATATGGCTTTCCGGCACCACATGACCCAGTAGTTTGTCTCCTCGGGGCTCTTGAGGTGCCTTCACTCTCCCCTCAGGGCCACACAGCTGTGATCTGGCTGCTCTACGCAGCCCGGAGAGCCATTGCTAGATTTTGGATCACTCCCAGAGTGCCTACAGAGGAACTATGTGTCAAGTTAGTGAATACTATGTTGATACGCGAAAAAATTACATATCAGCACAGGAATGCATCCAAAAAATTATATTCTATGTGGCAACCTTGGCTGGATGTTCCTGGGCTGGGACCAGCGGAACTGATTATGGATAGGCTACTACAGTGATAATGGTTCAAAGGGAAAGGGGAGACAGGACAAAAACATCTACAGGGTATTATATAATGCATTGTGTCACGGTTGTGGGTTTAGGATCATGGTGCACTGGAACATTACGCTGACTGTGCTCTATACTGATACGTAATGGTTATAGGAGTATAGTAGGAGGCAGATATTGAAACTGACTGGACCATATGCTCAGGGAAGAATTTGAAACCTTAAGTAGTGACCTCAGGGTATTTGAAATGTTTGGATTGCAAAGAGGGAATTTACTCTCTCTCACTGTTTACATGCCTTGAATGAGTACGTAATCTACTTGTTGTATTCTTGTTTTATTGTTATACATTTTTGTCATTGTAGTGTATGTTTACTCTGCCTCAATAAACTATTTTCTTGATAAAAAAAAAAAAAGATCTGTAGTTTGTTTCCTTGGAAGTTAAGGTCATCAAGATTACGGGATCTCCTCATAACTTCTCCTTCTCCTCTTTTACACTATAATAGTGGGGTTTAACCACAACATCCCTCGGGAGGCCATCTTGGCGGGGAGGTTGAAGTGCTCTGTGGGCCCTGTCCAGCTCGAGCTTGTGGTCTGGGATGTCGGGGATAACGGTCTTGATGAAAAGTGGTCTTGCAATGTCTGTATGCAGTGAGTGTTTTGGTTAGTGCGGGATACAGTGTTGTCCACTGCTTGTTCAATGGTGTCAATGCGGACCCCGATGCTTTGCAGGTCTGTCTTAATGGAGGATGTGATCTGCGCTGCAGTTTGCATCAGTCCCGTTGCTAGCATGTCTGAGAAGCAATTGAGGAGTTGAGCCATGTCAGATTGGGGGGGCTGCAGGATGGGGGAAGGTATCTGGAAGTTCATGGGGGATTGCAGCATGGCGGTATTCAGCATGTCCGCCATTGTGCGGCTGAGGAGCGACTCAGTGGAGGCTGGTGAGGCTAAGTGAGGAGGAGCGGTACTCACTGGTGTTGCCAGCAGGGGTATAGCATGCTGGATCGGGGACGCAGGGTCCGCAATTGTGTTGGGGTCTGCAGTGTCTCCACCTTGGAGACTGAGGGGGCTGCCAGGCCGAAGTCCAGCTGCCGGCTGATTCCCTTCTTGTCGCCGGGGCCAGGCATCCAGGAGTGTGCCCCGTACCTTCCGCTCCTCTTTAGGACCGTCCTCGGCACAGTTCTCCCACCCGTTCGCGTGCTATGAGCCGCATTGTGCTGGGGCGGCTAGGAGCTCCCGGTCAGTGTATCTTCCTGGAAGTCCCGCGCATGCGCACTCCGGACCATATTAATTTTGAGCCCTGAGTTTTTATCAGATGTGGATCATTTGATGTAAATGTGGAGATATCGTTTATTGGCTAGGTAGATTAAAACTGCAGTTTTCAAGACAGCGGAAATGTTTTTTGAATGACTTCAATTAGAAATAAATTACCACTGGCATTGTTGCCAGTACACCTGTTACTGCAATTATACAATACCGTATATACAATATATGGAAATGTTTTATGAACTTTGGTTGAAGTGTGAGTAGCACCTGCTGAGAGATATTATATTAAATTCTGCATATCTCCCTAAACATATTCTCACTAATGGGTCATCTCCACATGTTCAAGAAGCATGACCTTTATATTTGCAGTGTGATTCTTGTGCTTGAACAGAAGTAGGAGATAATCTTGCATTTTAAATGATTTCATTTTGACACAATGGCATTTGCCAGGTTGAACGTCTTATTTAAGGTGATGTCTTACAAGAGCAATAAAAATTGTTCACTGTATGTTAATATTGAGAAGTGAGAGGGCACACCTGACACATACATGCTGCCTATTCTGCATCTAACTATTGTGACCTTTTCTGGCCTTATCTCCTATAAATATCATTGAGGCCAGTCCAGCCAGTGTTATTAAATGGCTTGACTGTCGCCATGCTAGGGCAGGTGGACTTATATGACCTTATATGACCTTGCTGTTTTTTTACAAAGCCACTGTTCCCAATGTCATTGGACAGTGGAGAGCATTGGCTAAAGTTCTTCTCTGTGCCATGTGATCACTGTGATGACCAACAGCAGTGATCACCAATGTTGATTTAGTACTATTTCAATAAATGTAAAACTATTTACATTGGTGAGGTTGCCCCTTTCTCTTACAAAGAAAATGAGAGAATGGAGAAATTATTAAATGAACCATTAAATAAATTCTCCAGCGACAGTAGAGGAAACTACAATTGAAGGTGGTAAAATTGGTGGGGTTTAAAGGGGTTGTAAAGGTACAATTTTCCCCCCCTAAATAGCTTCCTTTACCTTAGTGCAGTCCTCCTTCACTTACCTCATCCTTCCATTTTGCTTTTAAATTAAGGTGACCATATTTTTAAAATGAAATACGGGGACATTTTTTTACTAATAATGGTGGCAATCAGAGACTCATAGCTGGACTGTGATATCATGGCAGACAAATCGGACACTAACTGACACTTTGTGGGAACCAGTGGCACTAATACAGTGAGCAGTGCTAAAAATATGCACTGTCACTGTACTAATGACACTGGCAGAGAAGGGGATAATATCTAGGCCAATCAAAGGTTTAAATGTGTGCCTAACAAGTGTTTTGTTACTGTGGGGGAGTTGCTTTTACTAAGGGAAGGCAATGATCTTTGTACCTGCTTTGCAGGAACACAGGGTCAATGTCTTCCATACTGACAGAACGGCGATCTGCCTTGTTGACATAAGCAGATCACTGTTCTGCCTATGTACATAACAATCACCCCCCTAAGCTAGTAGGTGTGGTGGAGCGGAGGGTGTAATTTAGAATAGTTTTTTTTATTCTGCACTGACTGTCATTTAAATTGCCCCAGCCCCTAGTTAAATCCAATCCGGGGACACAACCAGGGACAGGCTTGGTCTGAGGGCAGTGTCCTCAATCTGTGGACTGTCCCTGAAAAATGGGGATGTCTGGTCACCCTATTTTAAATGTCCCTATTTCTTCTGAGAAATCCACACTTCCTGTTCTTCTATCTGTAACTCCACACAGTAATGCAAGGCTTTCTCCCTGGTGTGGAATGTTGTGCTCACCCCTCCCAGGAGGGGTGAGCAGGAGAGTCAGGATGCTCTCTATGTTGCAGAGAAAAGAGCTGTACTCTGATACCCCTAACAAAGATCTAGTGTAATCGATTGCCTTCAGAAGTCTCCTAATTAGTAAATAGAGTCCACCTGTTTGTAGTTTAATCTCAGTAAAAATACAGCTGTTCTACAAAGCCCTAAGAGGTTTGTTAGAGATCCTTAGTGAACAAACAGCATCATGAAGGCCAAGGAACACACCAGACAGGTCAGTGATAAAGTTGTGGAGAAGTTTAAAGCAGGGTTCGTTTATAAAAAAAATATCCCAAACTTTGAACATCTCACAGAGCACTGTTCAATTCATCATCTGAAAATGTAAAGAGTATGGCACAACTGCAACCCTACCAAGACATGGCCGTCCACCTAAACTGACAGGCTGGGCATGGAGAACATTATTCATAGAATCAGCCAAGAGGTCCATGGTAACTCTGGAGGAGCTGCAGAGATCCACAGCTTAGGTGGAAGAATCTGTCCACATTACCACTATTAGTCATGCACTCCACAAATTGGGCCTTTATGGAAGAGTGGCAAGAAGAAAGCTATTGTTAAACGAAAGCCATAATAAGTCCCATTTGAAGTTTGAGAGAAGCCATGTGGTTGACACAGCAAACATGTAGAAGAAAGTGCTCTGGTCAGGGGAGACTACAATGTAACTTTTTGTCCTAAAAGGAAAATATAATGCGTGACGGAAAACAAACAACGCACAACACCCTAAACACACCATGCCCACCATGAAACATGGTGGTGGCAGCATCATGTTGTGGGGACAAACAAACAAAAATGCAGCGCACAGTAGGTAGATTAATATTGTCATTTTATAGTCTCAATGAGCATAAAAACCAAAAAGAAAAACATAGACTTATATGAAATACAATATGACAGCAATAAATGACATCAATTTTAAAAGAAATACATTTTTAAAATTGATGTCATTTATTGCTGTCATATTGTATTTCATATCAGTCTATGTTTTTCTTTTTCTTTTTTTGCTCATTGAGACTATAAAGTGACAATATTAATCTACCTACTGTGCGCTGCATTTTTGTTTGTTTGTTCCTTTGCCCATTCTCCTAGTGGTTGACAACTGCACAAAAGTTTTTTTTGCTCTAGTTATCACAATACATTGTGTGTTACTGGATCATGGGGTAGCGCTATCAGGGTTTTTTTTCTTGTATTTTTTCATGTTGTGGGGATGCTTTTCTTCAGCAGGGACATGGAAGCTGGTCAGAGGTGATGGGAAATCTTAGAAGAAATCCTGTTAGAGTTTGCAGAAGACTTGGGACTGGAGCAGAGGTTCACCTTCCAGCAGAACAACGACCCTAAACATACAGCCAGAGCTACAATGGAATGGTTTAAATCAGGGATCTCAAAACTACTGCCCTCCAGCTGCTGCGGAACTACACTACCCATGAGGCATTGTAAAACTCTGACATTCACAGACATGACTAGGCATGATGAGAATTGTAGTTCCTGAACATCTGGAGACCCCTGGTTTAGATCAAATCATATTCATGTGTTAGAATGGCCCAGTCAAAGTCCAGACCTAAATCAAATTGAGAATCTGTGGCAAGACTTGAAAAGTGTTGTTCACAGATGCTCTCCATCCAATCTTACAGAGCTTGAGCTATTTTGCAAATGAGAATTGGCAAAAATGTCACTCTCTAGATGTGCAAAGCTTGAAGAGAAATTCTAAAAAAGATTTCAAGCTGTACATTCAGTAAAAGGTGGTTCTACAAAGTATTAACTCAGGGGAGCTGAATACAAATTCATCCAACACTTTTCAGATATTTATTTGTAAAAATTTTGATAACCATTTATAATTTTCCTTCCACTTCACAATGATGTGCCACTTTGTATTGGTCTATCACATAAAATACATTTACGTGTTTAATTGTTACGTGACAAAATTAGTGTTGAGCAGAATATGCCATATTCGATTTCGCGATATATCTCGAATATATAGTCGAATATTCGAGATATATTCGTTAAATGCGAATATTCGCGATATTTTTTGGAAATGAAATGATTGCGAAATTTCGCTATTGCGAATGCGAATGCGAATTGCGAATGCGAATTAAATTTCGAGAAATGCGGAAGGAGCACTCTGATTGGCTCAGAATATTCGTGATATTTTATAATACAAAATAATTGCGAAATTTCGAGAAATGCGGAATGGAGCACTCTGATTGGCTCAGAATATTTGTGATATATTACAATACAAAATAATTGCGAATATTCGGCAAATGTGGAAGGAGCACTCTGATTGGCTCAGAATATTCGTGATATTTTATAATACAAAATAATTGCGAAATTTCGAGAAATGCGGAATGGAGCACTCTGATTGGCTCAGAATATTCGTGATATATTACAATACAAAATAATTGCGAATATTCGGCAAATGCGGAAGGAGCACTCTGATTGGCTCAGAATATTCGTGATATTTTATAATACAAAATAATTGCGAAATTTCGAGAAATGCCGAATGGAGCACTCTGATTGGCTTAGAATATTCGTGATATTTTATAATACAAAATAATTGCGAAATTTCGAGAAATGCGGAATGGAGCACTCTGATTGGCTCAGAATATTTGTGATATATTACAATACAAAATAATTGCGAATATTCGGCAAATGCAGAAGGAGCACTCTGATTGGCTCAGAATATTCTTGATATTTTATCGTAATTTCGCAAAAATGCGAATGAGAAATTGATTGCGGAATTTCGACAGTAACACTCTGAAATCGAATATATGTGTTATTTTAGCTAAAAACAATATTGCGAATTTCTCGAAAATAATCGCGCGATATCGCTATTGCCGAATAATCGCATTGCGATTTTTCGGCAATATAAAATGATCGCTGCAGCTACTCGGCCCAAGGTCTCTAATCATACCAGCAATGCTTTTAGACGTCGATGGGGATCTCTAGGATGTGATCTGTTCTAAAAAAAAATTGAAAAAATACGAATATTCGAAATAGCGAATATTCACCGCGAAATTCGGAATATATCGCGAATACTCGAATATGCCATATTCGAGCCGAATATTCGCAATACGAATATTCGTGAGCAACACTAGACAAAATGTGGAACATTTCAAGGGGTATGACTACTTTTTCAAGGCACTGTAAATATACATTGGATTTATCTGTTCAAAAAGAAGACTTAAGCCCTGTACACACGATCGGATATCTGATAAAATCTAATCCGATGGATTTTTTCATCGGATATCCGATGAAGCTGACTTCATCAGCCTTGCCTACACACCATCGGTTAAAAATCCGATCGTGTCTAATGCGGTGACGTAAAACACTACGATGTGCTGAGAAAAATTAAGTTCAATGCTTCCGAGCATGCGTCGACTTGACTCTGAGCATGAGTGGATTTTTGACGGATGGACTTTCCCACAGACAATTGTTTTTTTCTATCGTTTTTTTTTTTTAACCATAGGAACATTTTTAAATAGGTTCTATTTTTTTTCACCGATGAGGAAAAAAAACGATGGGGCCCACCGTTTTCATCAGACAAACCAATCGTGTGTACAGGGCTTTACTGCTACAACATTCAACAATAAAGTCAGTATAGCAAACATTTAGGGCTCAGTCACACTGTTGTGTTGTGTTAGAGCTCATTATGCCATACTGCGTTAAGAATGCCCAGTCATTTCAATGGGCTTACCTAATGTACCCAGGGGCGGACTGACCATTGAGGCACCCATGCCTCTAGGGGGCCCCATCAGGGTTGCCAGGCTTAGTAAAACCAGGGACAGTATGTAAAAACCTGTGTTTTTTTTTACATCTGTCCCTGATATGTTTGAAACCGACATGCTTTTGATGTGAAAAACCCAAGATTTTAGCTGCCCCGCCTCTGCACTGCCTCCTGGCATGGTGGCCATCTGTAAGCCCGGGGCCCCATAATCTTCTATTGCCCGGGGGCCCCATGAGTTGTCAGTCCGCCCCTGGATGTACCAGAATGTACAAAAAAAGTGTATATCAATTTTCTGGCAGCACACTTGTTCATTCCCTAATGCAGTGCAATAATGTGAATAGGTCCTTAAAGATTAGTGTTGAGCGGAATACGCCATATTCGATTTCACGATATTGCGCGAATATATAGAAGAATATTCGCGAATATTCGCTAATATCGAATATTCGTGATATTTTATCCAAAAAATGCGAAATTTCGCTAATGCGAAAATGATTGCGAAATTCTCATAAACGGAGATCATTTCCTGTATTACTAAACTAATATGCACTAAACACTAACTCTACTTAAAAGAAAGGAGAATAAGGGGGCAAAAGAAGGGCGGAGAAGATAATCGTGCAATATTCCTATTGCGCGATTATCTTCTCCGCCCTTCTTTTGCATCAGAGCCAATCAGAATAACTCGAATATTCGGCAAAAGGAATATCGCGCAATATTCCTTTTGCCGAATATTCGAGTTATTCTGATTGGCTCTGATGCAAAAGAAGGGCGGAGAAGAAAATCGCGCAATATTCCTTTTGCCGAATATTCGAGTTATTCTGATTGGCTCTGATGCTGCCGAATATTCGAGTTATTCTGATTGGCTCTGATGCAGCATCAGAGCCAATCAGAATAACTCGAATATTCGGCAAAAGGAATATTGCGCGATTAGCTTCTCCGCCCTTCTTTTGCATCAGAGCCAATCAGAATAACTCGAATATTCGGCAAAAGGAATATCGCGCAATATTCCTTTTGTCGAATATTCAAGTTATTCTGATTGGCTCTGATGCAAAAGAAGGGCTGAGTAGCTGATGCGATTCTTTTATGTTGCTGAAAATTCGCAATGCGAATTTTCGGCAACATAAAAGAGTCGCATCAGCTACTCGGCCCAGGGTCTCTCTCTAATCATACCAGCAATGCTTTTAGACGTCAATGGAGATCACTAGGATGTGATCTGTTTTAAAAATAAATTTGAAAAAATACGAATATTCGCCATAGCGAATATTCGCCGCAATATTCGAGTTATTCGCGAATACTCGAATATGCAATATTCGTAGCGAATATTCGCAATGCAAATATTCGTGAGCAACACTATTAAAGATAAAAAATAAAGATTTTGTGTGAGAGCAGTGAAATTGGGGTATTGGGCTAGCCAAGAGTTGTATATGACCTGGTAAGTGTAAAAGGAAGAATTTCAGGCATAAAAAAACAATAATTATATAGCAGCTATTGTAAAGTATGGGAACATTTTAAAAGATTGGGATCTCCAACAAGATCTATAGTTGGGGTGCACGGATGCTTTCACACACTATGGATCTCTTTCAGGACTGCAAGTCAACTCATTAAAATAGAAAGCTCCTATCATATCTCTCCCCTCCTACCAACTGTAAACTCTACAACACTCATTCTAATATCAGTGTAAAAGCTCAAAAACTTTTTAAATATGTTTCTTCATTACTACTTACACTACTTTGAGGCAATTTATACTCCCCTCATACACAAACTTTGACTTACTCTTCGGACATGGGAGACTTCGTTTTTTTTTTCTGGCTAGGGTGTACCGCAGCAGTGAATCTGCTAAAGTCTGTTTAGAGTCCTACCTATTCAGGTTTCCGACCAAGCCTTTTAAACCGCATCTATAAAAAAAAAAAACGGGCCAGGCCAGGTTAAGTCTTAATGTGCTAGTATATATCACAATATTACAGACTTACCTAAAAACAAAATCCTCCCTCACCTCTGACGGTGCTTCCATCTTCACCAGGTCTATCTGATTGGCCGAGTCAGCCCATGATGTCAGGACCTGCGTGTGAATGTGCCTAACCTAACTCAATTAGTCCAAGATTATTCGACATAGAGAGAAAAGATTAGACATTATAGAGACATTAAGATTCGATGAAGCAGCTAAAAACATACGATCACCGCGAGCGGACATTTATGTCCAAATGCTCCGCCCATAGGCTATAGAATGTTGTTTGACTAGTAATAATAATTATAATTATTACTAGTCAAACAACATTCGAATTCTACTATAGCTTGAGGGCTGAGCATTGGACCGGAAATGTACAATCACAGTGTCGTACAGTTTAGCTGCTTCATCGAATCTTCTTAAAACATCCGATAGACACCATAAGCCTCCAACTGACAGATTCAACCTTAATTAATTCAGATTTTCAGACTAAAGCATTTTTTGTTAACAAAGCCAAATAAATAAAAACGAATTTCGGGAGTAATTAAATAAATTTATTTTTCAAACTAAATCGAAATTGCAAAACAAAATATTTCAGTGTGCACATGTCTAGCAGATATGGAACAGTCTTAAGTATTCAGCAGCAGAGATGGGAAGGCCTGAAAAAAAAACAGAAACACAGGTTATTTTCTTCTTTTTTTTTTTAGTTTACAAACGGTTTTTATTATGGATAAGGTCATAGTACAAGATTTTAACAGTGGTAGAAGATGTACAAGTGAGAGAGTAATTTACATTATACATTATACATCAGTAAAGACATATCATATGAGAAAATACATATATTAGATTATAAATCTATATAACATTTGTGGGAAAAGATCTGTGGGTGTGCTTAATTAGAATAACAGTAGTGGCCATTACACCAGTAGTGAGGTTTCCCATAAAGACCTTGGGGCAGATTCACAAAGACGTAATATTCCGCTGCGTAATCGAAATACGGTACGCTGCCGTATTTCACCAGACTCTACACCGAATTCAGGTAGTTTTTTTGCGCGTACGCTATTGTGTCGTATTTTTTTTCCGCCGCGCAATCGAAATACGTGATTAGGGGGCGTGAAGCATTTAAATTAAGCGCGTCCCCGCGACGATCGAACTGCGCATGCTCTGTTCAGGAATTTCCCGCCGTGCATTGCGCGAAATCACGTCGTGACGTCATTCGTTGTTTGAGTAGCGGCGTTTACGAACATTCCTATTCCCGGACGACTTACGTTAAAAATAATAAAAGACATCGGAAAACGTTGAAATTCGACGCGGGAACGACGGCCATACTTAACATGGGCTGTCTAATATTAGACCAGCAAAAAGCAGGTATAGTGAAACGGAAAAAAAAGATGACTAAAGGTGCCGTAAGAGATTGCGTTGAAAGTGCGAAATTTTGTGGATTGCAGGCAAAAGCTCATTAGCATACCCTGACGGTGAAAAACAACAGGAAGTCCGCCCAGTGGCCGCAATTTTCTGGCAGCGTAGATCTGAAGGCGTACTAACACGTAATACAGTCGAAATGAAGCCCGCAGGTGTCTTTTCATGGTTTGAGGATTTCGACTAGCGTAAAAACGCCCGTAAGTCGAAATTACTCCAGTCTAACAACATTTACACAGGCGTAATCGCTTTGTGAATCTAGGCCCATTTTTTTTGGTATATATGCATGGTGTCATATAATGTGTGGTGTATTCTTTCTGATAATTTGATGTTTGCCATACGATTAGGAACCTGAGGCCATGGTACGTTGGGTGAATGCCAGTTGAAAGCGATGGCCCAGTGGATAGAGCTAAATAGAGTGTGGATTAGTCTAGAATTGACTATTGGTATTTCTTGTATGGGGGAGAATAGAAGGAACATTTGGGATGTTAGTTGGATCTTTCTGCCTGAAATTCGATCAATCATGAGACTTGCATTGTTCCAGATGTTTTTTTAGGTGGGAGCAATCCCAAAATATATTTAATAGTGTCCCATGTGTAGGGCAGCCCCTGAAGCAGAGTGGGCATGTTGGGTAGAATGAGTTAAGTTTGGCATGGATGAGATACCACCTATAAAGCAGTTTAGTGGCAGATTCTTTGATGGTGGTAGTTTTGGTACATTTGTGTAGGTTTTCAAATATGGTATCCCATTGTTCAGGGGGGAATGAAACGTTTAAGTCTGATTCCCATTGTAGCATGGGGTGTGTTTTTTCAGGCATATTGAATTTGTTTAGTTTTTTATAAATTTGGGAAATGAATCCTTTGTCCCGTGGGGAGGGAATACAATCTGTTTGAATTGTGAGAAGGGGATACGTAGAGTGAGTGAGTAGTATTTTTGGTAGAAGTGCTTTATCTTTGTATAATTTTCATGTTATGTAGGTGCAAGGTCATATTTTGTTTATAGTTCAGTTAAAGAGTAAAATGAATTGTTATGGGTGAGTGATTTTAGATTTGTTAGATTATGCAGTTTCCGTATTGCTAATGAGTTTTGGTTATTATCTAAGGAAGTGAAGTGAGGGTCTCCTAGGAAGGATGCTAGGGAAGGGATGTCTGAAGACATGTTAAATTTGGTATATTGTCTACAGTTGTAGGCAGAGCTTTTTTTCTCAGAAAATAGGTGCAGGAACTCAACCACGACCTGTTCAGATTTCACAAACAGTAGAAGGGTCTTAAAGGGGCATTAAATACCAGAATTGCATTACATACAGTGTGCAGAGTTCAGGGGGTTACAAAGCAGTCACTTGTAAACACAGAAACCAGACTTCTGTGTTCACAAGTGATTGTGGTGAGCGGGCACCAAAGGGTCTGAGCCAAAGGTGGTGGAACTGAGTTCCACCAAGTTCCCCCAGAAAAAAAGCCCTGGCTGTAGGCAATGTGTTACAATTATATTTAACAGTCTTATTTTCTGTAGTAAAATAGATTTGGACCAGAGTAGTCCTTGTAGGTGGTAAGGGAGGACTGGTTGTTCTTCGAACAGGAGCCAGGGGATTTTGGAGGCTGGGACATACCATTGTGCAAGTTGGGTGAATGTGGCTGACAGATAATATAGCCATACATTTGGGATATTTAGACCTCCTTTTAAGTTGGGGCCTAAACATTACGGAGTAGCTAAACCTTGTTTTGCCAAATTAATTTATTGATTTCTCTTTGGAGTGAATCTAACATGTTTTTGGACAATGTAAATGGAAGGGCTCTAAAAAAGAATACAAGTTTGAGTAGTATAACCATTTTCGTGGCCACTATTCTTCCCGAGAATGATATTTGGTATGAAGACCATAGTTTCATTATACTTTTGATGTTATTATTTTCATTTTTTTTTTTTTTTTTTCAAACTTGTTCTTGTTTATTTTCCAGAAAACATGGAAAAGTGTGATTTTTTTTTTTTACAATGATAATTAATATATCCATGACATGGTATTTAAAACTTTGAAAACTTTCTTGAAAGATTTCTGAGACTTTATGTAAAGGCTTACATTATTGCAAGTTCTCTCAGCTGAAAACAAGCAGATAACACTGTACTTCTTGATGCAGTTATCAAACAAATAAATATGCACTTCTGCCACTAGGGCACACTACAGGGAAAAGGCTATAGTTTATTTTGCATGTGGGCTTTATCTTGTACCTCCTACAGTTGGGTAATTTTTGTGATACAGTAGGTGATGATGTTTCTGTCCTCTCAGGCCTTAGTTGAGTGGTAAGAGGTGAAAATGTGTCTGACAAATTAGAACCTTTAAATTATTCATATCAAAAAAGCATCACAGCATAATGTTTACCTAGGGGCTTGTCAGTAAAATGGTGAGACCAAGATCTAGAGTTTGGAAGCATTTCCATAGTGCAATTTCTGCTAAAAGCAAAGCTGCAATTTGTAAATATTGTGAGAAGAAATATTATTTTCCAAATTCTATAATGGTGACAAAACACATTCTGGCATTCCAGAGATGTCCTAAAGACATTAAAAAATACTTTATGGGGGGGGGGCGTGTCCTGACTATGGGGGAGTAAGGACGTGTGCGTCTGCTGCTCCGTTCGACCGCTGCACCTTATCACAGCTACGGGAGTACTATCTCACCTGCTTGCCTCCCATCATGTCCCAGAAGGTTCGGGCATCCTCACAGCCCCCCCGAGCGGACCGCACAAAGCAGGGGCACCTGGATTCCTTCCTCACAGAGCCGGGTAGGAGCGGCCGTGAGGCCTCCAAGATGGCGCCGGCCGGGAAAATGCAGAACTCGGGCAAAACATCCAAAGCATTGCAGGCTGCTGAGTGCTCCCCTGTGCCTTCTCCAGCGCTGGTGAGTGACTCGATGGCCCCTATCTCTCCAGGCTCTCCTTCCTCTCTGATGGGCCTGTCGGATGACCCTGACCCCCTGGAGGACATGGACATCAGGCGCCATATTTGGGCCCTCCCCACTAAAGCCGACCTGGAACGCTTTGCGGACCGCGTTGAGAGGGCCCTGAAGGAGGATGTAGCACAGCTTAAAGCTGACACTAATCACCTAGGCAATAGAGTGGAAACCTTAGAACAAAGACTGAAAGACGTTCTGCCAGTCATCTCTCAGCTGCAGGAGAAATGCACCGCTCAAAGTCACCAGATTGAGGCCCTGTTATGCCACTTAGACGATATGGAGAACCGCAGCCGCAGGGCGAATATTAGAATATGGGGTCTGCCTGAGGCGACGGGGGCTAAGGACATTATTCCTACTCTGGAAGGTATATTTAAGAACGTTTTGGGTCTGTCTGCTACGGCTGTGGTGGAGATTGACCGCGCACACAGAGCTCTTAAGCCCCCGTCTCAAGATGTGAACAATCCACGTGATGTCATTTGCAAACTTCACAAGTATACGCTTAAGGACCGTATTATGCAAAAACTGCGTGGTAAGCCCTATTTTGATTTTGACGGTGCGCGCTTGTCCTTCTACCAAGACATCTCCAGACGCACACTTATTCAGCGACAGTTGCTGCGTCCTCTTTTGATGGCCATACAAGATGCGGGTCTGTCATACCGTTGGGGCTTCCCCTTTTACCTTCAGGTCACTAAGGAGGGTAAGACCGTGACCCTTCGCACGAAAGACGACCTACCAAACTTTCTTTCCTCACTGGATATGGACCCAGTGGATTTCCCAGACTGGAGAACTTCATCAGATCTTCCCGCTGTCACCCTCCCATCCTTGGGGCCTTGGCAATTGGCCAAGCACAGGAACCGCAGGTGAGGACACGGACAGCCCATCTCTGGATCCTCACAGGGACCGGCTCCCACTGGTGACTGATGGCTTTTTTCACTTGTGCTTGCCCTACTGCTCTTTACATCTTCGGCTGGGGATGACCAGGGTTTCCGGACATTGGCCCACTGACTCCGATCTGCATCAGACCTGCTGCTCTTCCACCCCTTGTGGCTGCCCCGCTAGTGACTGATGGCTTCTTGTTTTTCTCCCTTTCGCCACTCTATGTCTGATGCGGTGGATGGCGGCGGATACCCCCCTTTCCCTCTTTCTGTGTTGGCCACGTTCCCCCAATAGGTTACCCTCTTGATTTGGGTTTTGGTCCCCATCTTGGACTGGGGTCCAGGCCCCCCCTCCGTTTAGGATTGGGGTCCCGGACAGGGTCCATAGTGATTCTACTGACCTATCTGGCTTCGGCCATTTTGTCTTACTTGTGTTTTTGCGTTTGTCTAATGCTTGTTTTTTTTTTTCTTTCCCTGGCTCCCTTTCTCTCACTTCACTTTTGTCGTCTTCTCTTCGCCCTTTCCTTTCTCTCCCTCCTCTCCCTTCTCTTTCTAGGTGCGACTTCCCGCTCTTCCTTCCACAACGGGCGCATCACAGTGATCAGCGACTCCACTCTCTCCGGCTCCCCCTATGGCCACTCTGCAGGTAAGCTCTTATAATGTCAGGGGCCTGTGCTCTCCTCACAAGCGCAGCAATCTTTGGTGGGAATTGAAGTGGCTGAAGGCGCAGGTGGTCTTCCTACAGGAAACTCACTTCACGTCTTGGTCGCTTTCCAAGCTTCCTACACATATATTTAACCAATAGTTGCTTAGTACATCCCCGACCCCTAAGTCCAGAGGTACTGCTATTGCCATACATAAGTCGTGCCCCTTTCAGCCCACTGATTCTAGGATTGATCCCCTAGGCCCTTATGTGTTCCTGAAAGGTTCCCTGGCAGGACATACATACACGTTTGCGTCCGTCTACGCCCCAACACAAATCAGTTGGGTTTTCTTGACTCTACATTGGAGCGCCTGGGTGAGTTTAGAGAAGGCTTCTTGATTCTTGGCGGGGATTTCAACGTCAGACCTGTTCCTTTGCTTGACACCTCCCATGCTAGACCCCCGCATTCCTAAGCGTTCCTTAAACATTTCCGCAAGTCCCTTAAGACCCTCCTTTTGACAGATAGCTGGCGCCTATTGCACCCCTCTGACCGTGACTTTAGCTACTATTCTAGTGTACATAATGTATATACTCGCATAGACCACCTATATGTGGACCGAGACGCTCTGGAGCTGTTGAGGTCTGCCTCTATAGGTACTATTACCATTTCGGACCATGCGCCGGTGTCAGCTGTCCTTGCATTACCCTCGGGATCACGTCGGGCCTGGACATGGCGGCCGAATGATAATTTGTTGGATGATGTACGGGTGGTGCGCGAGGTTTCGGACACGTTGACCCATTATTTTGCTGAGAGCTCCTCTGGTGACGTAGGCGAGGACATACTGTCGGAGGCTCATAAGGCCGTGGTCAGGGGAGCGCTGATCTCCCATGGGTCCCGGCTGAAGCGGGAGCTCATGGCGGACTTTCAGACGGTCTATACTGCTCTCCAGAAGGCTGAACTTCATCATAAGGCGACAGGTAGGCTGAGAGCGCTGGAGACTTTGACTGAACTGAGGGGACCGCTCTTGCGCCTTTTGGATAGGCAGGCGCGTAAGCATCTCCGCTATATGTCCCATAAGTTTTACGAACATGGGAATAAATGCGGGCGCATGCTGGCACGAGCGCCTAGGGCACGATCTGCGCAGATGCATGTCCATAAGTTGTCCACCCCTTCGGGAGAGCCGTCCGTACTGTCCTCTAAAATTGCAGCGGGCTTTCGGGACTATTACGCCAATTTGTATGACTTGAACCCTGGACTGTCTCCCACCACACGGGACGTTAGACACCAAGCGATCCGCGACTACTTGACCTCGTCGGGACTCCCCTCGCTTACAGAAGATCAGTCCTCAACCTTAGAATTGCCATCTACCCTGACTGAGCTTAGGTCAACGATCAAATCCTTACCCAATGGGAAGAGTCCGGGCCCGGACGGGTTCACTAAGGTCTATTATACGACCTTCCTCTCTCACCTGGAGACTCCCCTGCTGAACAATTTTAACTCCGTAGCCAGAGGCAAGGCTATCCCTTCAGAGGCATTATTGGCTCACATCACTGTGATCTCGAAGGAGGGCAAAGACCCTGCTGTTACACAGAGTTACCGCCCTATTTCCCTCCTTAATTTAGATGTGAAGGTCCTAGCGAAAAAATATTAGCTAATAGGCTTAAACATCTGCTGCCTGGGCTTGTGCACCTTGATCAGACGGGTAGGGAAGCCAGGGATAATTCCCTGAGAGCGATTCAGCTTATCCATTGGGCTCGCTCCCGTGCACTCCCTCAGCCTTACCTTATCCTTTCAACTGATGCCGAAAAGGCATTTGACGGTGTTGATTGGTCATATCTGCGAGAAGTATTTGGTCATCTGGGACTTGGTCCTCGCATGTTGGCCTCAATTTTAGCCCTATACTCTGATCCATGTGCACAGGTGAAGGTGAATGGCGCCCTCTCTTCCCGCTTCCCCATCAGGAACGGTACGAGGCAGGGGTGCCCTCTATCACCCCTCCTTTTTGCCCTGGTGCTGGAGTCTTTGCTCCGCACCATTAGGGCCAATGTGAGCATTAGAGATCTGCAGGCTGGAGATACGGAACATAAGCTTTCAGCTTATGCTGATGATGTTCTTTTCCACCTCGTTAACCCACTGACCTCGTTGCCGAACCTGCTGAAGGAACTTAATCATTTTGGAACCCTGTCTAATTTTAAAATAATTTATGGGAAATCTGAGATCCTCCCTATCACTTTGCCTCTGGGTTTGCAGGTGAGACTTCAGGACGCCTTTCCTTTCTCGTGGGCCAGGGCATCCCTGCGCTACCTGGGAATACAGCTTACGGATAGATACGACACCTTATACCACGCTAACTTTCCTCTGGCATTACCTGTTCTGTAATGCCTTTCCTCCCTATGCCCTTGTCTAAACTTAAAATTGGCTCATTCTATTTCTCTGCTGAGAGGTCAAGATCTCAGTGTTGACATAATATGTAATAATGGAGATAGGGGACCCCCAAACAAAAAAAAAGGGAAAAGAAAAAGGGGGGGTGTATATTTAGTAAAAACGGCGGAAAAACTTTCGGGAATCGGCGTATCGGCTCATTTGCATATTCAACGCTGAATTCAACGTAAATGCCACCTAGCGGCCCACGTATTATTGTATTTAGGATCCGACGTTGTAAGTGACTTACGCAAATCGGATCCTAGCCTAATTCCAGCGTATCTTGTTTTGAGAATACAAAACAATGATACGCTGGCGGGATTTTCGAATTACGCCGGTGTATGTGTAGATACACCGGCGTAATTATTTTGAGAATCTGGCCCTAGGTCAGCAGGAGGATGGGGGATAAGGGGAGATTAAGGTCGCCCCTATTTTTTTTTTCTCTTACCTTTATTATCTTAAACACTGCAAGCACTTTAGAGGTCCTAAACTAGCATCAGGACACTTTATTTTATACGTATAAAACACCTTTTTTTTCCATACACGACACTAGCACTTAGAGACTTGGGAGTTCAATTCTTAGATTTACTCCCAAGAGGCATGGAGAATGGTCTATGACCAGTGTACACATATGGGGTTGGGCCTGGGGCTGTATGTACAGTCCCTCTAATTAGAGCCTTTTATTGGGTTAAAGTTTAATATACTCTCGTTAAGAATGTTTTTTTTTATATGACACTAGCACTTAGAGACTTGAGAGCTCAATTCTTAGATTTACTCCCAAGAGGCACGGAGAATGGTCTATGACCAATGTACACATATGGGGTTGGGCCTGGGGCTGTATGTACAGTCCCTCTAATTAGAGCCCTTTATTGGGTTAAAGTTTAATATACTCTCGTTAAGAATGTTTGTTTTTTGTTTTTTTACGACACTAGCACTTAGAGAGTTGGAAGTTTAATTTTCAGATTTACTCCCAAGAGGCACAGAGAATGGTCTATGACCAGGGTACACATATGGGGTTGGGCCTGGGGCTGTATGTACAGTCCCTCTAATTAGAGCCCCTTATTGGGTTAAAGTTTAATATACTCTGGTTAAGAATGTTTTTTTTTTTTTACGACACTAACACTTAGAGACTTGGGGGGTAGATTCATGTAGAGATCCGACGGTGTATCTACTGATACACCGTCGGATCTGTGAGATCCGACGCTCGGATCTATGCGGCTGATTCCTCGAATCAGGTTCCGCATAGATCTCCCTTAGAGCCGACTGGTGTAAGTGAGTTACACTGTCGGTTCTTAGGCTGCATTCTCCCGCCGTCCGCTAGGTGGCGCTTCTTTTTTTCTACGCGACGAATATGCAAATGAGGAGAACCGCCGATTCAGAACCGAACGCCCGGCCGTCGCTTTTTTTTTACGTCGTTTGCGATCGTCTCTTTCCGGCGGATCGTTACCCCTGCTATATGCGGGGTAAGTGCGGCGGATCCTATGTTAAGTATGGCCGTCGTTCCCGCGTTGAGTTTTGAATTTTTTACGTCGTTTACGTAAGTCGTCCGGGAATACGGCCATACGTTAATTGCGTTAACATCGAAAACAATGACGTCCTTGCGACGTCATTTAAAGCAATGCACGCTGGGAAATTTTGCCGGCGGCGCATGCGCAGTACGATCGGCGCGGGGACGCGCGTGATTTAAATAGTAAACTCCCCCTAGCCGCGGAATTTGCATTCCGCCGGGGGATTTACGATCCGCCAGGGCTAATTACGAGGCAAGTGCTTAATGAATACAGCACTTGCCTCAAAAACTGGCGCAGGCGGATCGTAAAAAAGATAGATCACGCGGATCAAAAGATCCGCTGATCTACATGAATCTACCCCTTGGGAGTTTAATTTTCAGGTTTAATATACTTTGGCTAACAATGTTTTTTTTTTTATTATACATATATATATATATATATATATATATATATATATATATATATATATATATATATGTACTGTGTGTATATATATATATATATATATATATATATATATATATATATATATATATGTGTGTATGTGTATATATATATATATATATATATATATATATATATATATATATATATGTATGTCCCGTGAAGCACTATAGAGATTAAGTTAGCAACACGATATTGCAATACTAAATATACACACCCCCTTTTTCTTTTCCTTTTTTTTTTGTTGTGGTCCCCTATCTCCATTATTACATATTATGTCAACACTGAGATCCTGACCTCTCAGCAGAGAAATAGAATGAGCCAATTTTAAGTTTAGACAAGGGTATAGGGAGGAAAGGCATTACAGAACAGAATAGGAATCCGGGACCTCTGGGTCTACTTCATGCTTAGAATATTGATAAGGGAGAATACATTAAGACCGGGTATAATGGGGATGGGAATGTATGTATTTTAAGGTGTACAGTATATGTATGTAAAATGTATTGATTGGAAAATTAATAAAGCAATTTTTGAAAAAAAAAAAGTTTGATTACTTATGAGTCATGGTTATACTGTATATATGAGCTTGCTCATTGATGAATTTATTTTACAGCAGTATCACGTTGGGATTCATAGGTAGTTAGCGTGGCACCCTCTATTTATTTACATATTGTCACACGACTGTATGAGAATGTGATTAGTGCCAGCAGCTGCTCATATATTTATATTAATTTGGCAATTGTTATTAGCACTAGTAGGTAGCTCGCAAGATAGGGTGACCAGACGTCCCCGATTTCCGGGGACAGTCCCCGTTTTGAGGCCATCGTCCCCGGAGCCTGTGTGTCCCCGGTTTTGTCCCCGGATTCAGGGGTGGCTCCCATATCCATTGCTGACACTAGCCAACAGGACATGCAGCAGTGTGACCATGGATGCAGCGCAGACAGTGATTGGGGGCAAGCCGGAGGCAAGCTGGGGTCATATGGCTGCAGAGACAGTGAGTGGACCTGTCAGGCTGATGTCGGGGTGGGCGGGAGCGATATGCGGAGCTCCGCCCCCTTGTCAGACAACCGAGTGCATGGTCTAAAAAACAGCCGAGATCTCGGCAGAATGCTGGAGTTTAGTGAGCGGGAAGAACATCAAGGTGCCCAGCGGCTGACAAGCTCTCTCTCCCTCTGCCTTTCTGCTATGTTAGCAGACGATCCTCAGCTTCCTGGCATCTCTCCCCGCATGGCTCAGTGCTCTGATATCAGCTCTCCTCCCCTGCATGATCTTCCATCAACCTCTGTAAGTTTGTGACCCCTCCCCCTTCTAGATACTTGTCCTCCAGCTCACATTCTCCCTCACTGATTGTGCTCAGGACAGTCTCAATGCAGTCTCTCCTGTACTCTCCTTCTCTGTCCCATAGTGGATTGTTCCTCCAACTCACTGCCCCCAGCCTGTGTATTCCGTTCTGCTCCCCCCCAGCTCTGCCTCCCTGACACAGTCACAGCCTATCACCTACATTCAGGTCTTCTATCTTATATTATCCAGTGTAACTTCTCACTCTCTCTTCTAGTCTCCTTTCCCCCTCAATTCTGCTATAAATCTCCCATCCCCCCATCCTATGTAACTTCTACCCCCCCCCCCCCTCTACACTATCATCACCCCTTACACACTCCACCCCCCTCTACAAATCTCTATCACACTGCCCAGACACCACTAATTAACTCTTTACTGATTGATCTGGTTAATGTGTCATTTTCTATCATCTATAGCAGGGGTCTCCAAACTTTTTCCTTCGAGGGCCACATTCTATATTTTACACATATTCGCGGGCCGGAAAAATAATTTATAAATAAATCCGCAGTAGAAGAAGAATAGAATTTGACTTACTGCTGACAGCAGGACTGGATGGTGCTCCTATATTTTTTGCTGGCACCTAAACGCTGGAGCATCATGCAGCGGGGCTAAACTTCCAGCGTGCATGAGGTTTAACACCCGTGTCCCCATTTACCCGTGTCCCCATCCACCCGTGTCCCCATCCACCCGTGTCCCCATCCACCCGTGTCCCCATCCACCTCTGTCCCCATACATCTCTGTCCCCATCAGTCTCCCCATCCATCTGTGACCCCATCAGTCTGTGTGCCCCAATCCATCTGTCACCCCATCAGTCTCCCCATTCATCTGTGTCCCCATTCATCTGTGTCCCCATCCATCTGTCTCCCCATCCATCTGTGTCCCCATCCATCTGTGTCCCCATCCATCTGTCTTCCCATTCATCTGTGTCCCCATCCATCTGTCTTCCCATTCATCTGTGTCCCCATCCATCTTTGTCCCCATCCATCTGTGTCCCCATCCATCTGTCTTCCCATTCATCTGTGTCCCAATCCATCTGTCTTCCCATTCATCTGTGTCCCCATCCATCTGTCTTCCCATTCATCTGTGTCCCCATCCATCTGTCTTCCCATTCATCTGTGTCCCCATCCATCTGTCTTCCCATTCATCTGTGTCCCCATCCATCTGTGTCCCCATCCATCTGTGTTCCCATTCATCTGTGTCCCAATCCATCTGTCTTCCCATTCATCTGTGTCCCCATCCATCTGTCTTCCCATTCATCTGTGTCCCCATCCATCTGTCTTCCCATTCATCTGTGTCCCCATTCATCTCTGTCCCCATCAGTCTCCCCATCTATCTGTCTTCCCATTCATCTCTGTCCCCATCAGTCTCCCCATCCACCTGTGTCCCTATCAGTCTCCCCATTCATCTGTCTTCCCATTCATCTGTGACCCCATCAGTCTGTGACCCCATCAGTCTGTGTACCCCATCAGTCTGTGTCCCCTGTGTCCCCATCCATCTGTGTCCCCATCCATCTGTGTCCCCATCCATCTGTGCCCCCATCCATCTGTGCCCCCATCCATCTGTGCCCCCATCCATCTGTTGTGCCCCCATTCATCTGTGCCCCCATTCATCTGTGCCCCCATTCATCTGTGCCCCCATTCATCTGTGCCCCCATTCATCTGTGTCCCCATCCATCTGTGTCCCCATCTGTCTCACCAGCTATCTGTCTCCCCATTCATCTGTGCCCCCATCAGTCTGTGTGCCCCAAGCCATCTGTGTCCCCATTCATCTGTGTCCCCATTCATCTGTGTCCCCATACATCTCGGTCCCCATCAGTCTCCCCATCCATCTGTGTCCCCATCAGTCTCCCCATCCATCTGTGTCCCCATTCATCTGTGTCCCAATACATCTCTGTCCCCAATCAGTCTCCCCATCCATCTGTGTCCCTATCAGTCTCCCCAGCTATCTGTCTCCCCATTCATCTGTGTCCCCATCAGTCTCCTCATCCATCTGTGTCCCTATCAGTCTCCCCATCTATCTGTCTCCCCATTCATTTGTGACCCCATCAGTCTTCCCATTCATCTGTGTCCCCATCCATCTTTGTCCCCATCGCTCATCAGGCTATCCCCACAAATAGGTGTCCCCATTAGAGCCCCCCCATCATTAATCTGAGTCTCCCTGCACATTTGTGTCCCCATCACAGCCCACCCCCGCCTGCATATTTGTGTCCCCATCAGAGCCATTACCTCCCCTTCCGCATATTTGTGTCACCATTAGAGCCATCAGCTCCCCTCCTCACATGTTTGTGTCCCCATAAGAGCCACCATCACCCCCACATTTGTGTCCCCATCAGACCCCACTGATATTTGTGTCCCCATCAGAGTTATCACCCCCCCACATTTATGTCCCCATCAGAGTCATCAGCCCCCCCCCCACATTTGTGTCCTCATCAGAGTCATCAGCCCCCGCCCCCCCACATGTGTGTCTCCATCAGAGTCATCAGCCCCACCCCCACATTTGTGTCCCCATCAGAGTCATCAGCCCCCCCTCCACGTGTGTCCCCATCAGAGTCATCAGTCCCCACATATTTGTGTCCCCATCAGAGCCATAAGAGTTATCAACCCCCCCCACATTAGTCTCCCCATAAGAGTCAGCCCCCACATTTGTGTCCCCATAAGAGCTATTCTACCCACCCCCACACAAGTGTATCAGCCCCCCTCCTTGCATGTGTCCAGCGCGTCTCCATCACTAGCTGTGCAGACCTGCTGCACCTCCCGACTCCCGCCCCGCTGGTATTACACACTCGTTACTGGATAACAGCGAGGCAGGAGGCGGGAGGAGAGAGGCGGCAACAGGTCTGCACTAAACACCTCATTGGCTGCTGGGATGCCGTGGTCCCAGCAGCCAACACAGTGAAACGCCGGGAGGGATTACGGGACCTGCGCTGCATATTGCCTGGGACGAATATGCAGCGCAGGTTCCACAACTAACAGGGGAACTAAGGATTCAAGCTGCGGGCCGGAAGAAATGGCCTGGCGGGCCGGATGTGGCTCGCGGGCCGTAGTTTGGAGACCCCTGATCTATAGCTTAGATCTGTCATTATAGGAGTCTGAGCGCTAGTCCAATTGCATCCATAACTTCAGGTTCACACTTGTGCAATCACAGACATCGCATGTCATCCGCACCGCATTTCCATGCACATTACATGCCATGTCTGTGCAACTGTACGGCTGAAATCCCATCACTTTTACACCAGAATGGTGCAGGACTCTTTTTTTGTTTCCACACTGGAATAGGATCGCATTGGCTGTTTGACACCCATGCGATCCAATTCCTGTACCATTTTACAGTTCACACTGCAACCTGCGAACCAATCTGGGGGTGTCATTGGCTTTTTATTGACACCCGCAGTGGTTCGCAGATATCAGTGTGAACCATCTGTGATTCAGGTGTGATGCGGGAACCCGCACAGGATCCACAGGGTATGCGACATCACACCACTGTGAACCCATTTCACTACATTTCAATTGTTTTTCATAATTGTTAAAACATTTTGTCAATGGATATTTATAAGCATTAATCTGTGTGTGTGTGTTTGAGGGGGGGGGGGGGGGGGCTCGCAATCTCCAAAACCTCTATGGGATCAGCCATGATCCTTCTCCTTGTCCAGGATTCAACTCTCCCACCCCCCTCCAGCAGACCTAATCCCCTTGTGCACCCAGCAGCAGCTTCTCTTCTCTCAGCACACAGGGGGATAGTTTCAGGATAGGGGCGAGGGTGCCTTCCTGAACCTTGCACTCTGTACGTAGCATCCTCCTGAGCCCTGCACTCTGTATGTAGCATCCGCCTGAGCTCTGCACTCTGTACGTAGCATCCGCCTGAACCCTGCACTCTGTACGTAGCATCCTCCTGAGCTCTGCACTCTGTACGTACCATCCTCCGGACCTCTGCACTCTGTACGTAGCATCCGCCTGAGCCCTGCACTCTGTACGTAACATCCGCCTGGGCCCTGCACTCTGTACGTAGCATCCTCCTGAGCCCTGCACTCTGTATGTAGCATCCGCCTGAGCTCTGCACTCTGTACGTAGCATCCGCCTGAGCCCTGCACTCTGTACGTAGCATCCGCCTGGGCCCTGCACTCTGTACGTAGCATCTGCCTGAGCTCTGCACTCTGTACGTAGCATCCGCCTGAACCCTGCACTTTGTACGTAGCATCCTCCTGAGCTCTGCACTCTGTACGTAGCATCCGCCTGAGCCCTGCACTCTGTACGTAGCATCTGCCTGAGCTCTGCACTCTGTACGTAGCATCCTCCTGAACCCTGCACTCTGTACATAGCATCCTCCTGAGCTCTGCACTCTGTACGTAGCATCCTCCTGAACCCTGCACTCTGTACCTAGCATCCTCCTGAGCCCTGCACTCTGTACGTAGCATCCTCCTGAGTTCTGCACTCTGTACGTAGCATCCTCCTGAGTTCTGCACCCTGTACGTAGCATCCTCCTGAGTTCTGCACTCTGTACGTAGCATCCTCCTGAGTTCTGCACTCTGTACGTAGCATCCTCCTGAGTTCTGCACTCTGTACGTAGCATCCTCCTGAGTTCTGCACTCTGTACGTAGCATCCTCCTGAGTTCTGCACTCTGTACGTAGCATCCTCCTGAACCCTGCACTCTGTACCTAGCATCCTCCTGAGCTCTGCACTCTGTACGTTGCATCCTCCTGAGTTCTGCACTCTGTACGTAGCATCCTCCTGAGTTCTGTACATAGCATCCTCCTGAGCTCTGTACGTAGCACCCTCCTGAGTTCTGCACTCTGTACGTAGCATCCTCCTGAACCCTGCACTCTGTACCTAGCATCCTCCTGAGCTCTGCACTCTGTACGTAGCATCCTCCTGAGTTCTGCACTCTGTACGTAGCATCCTCCTGAGTTCTGTACATAGCATCCTCCTGAGCTCTGCACTCTGTACGTAGCACCCTCCTGAGTTCTGCACTCTGTACGTAGCATCCTCCTGAACCCTGCACTCTGTACGTAGCATCCTCCTGAGCTCTGCACTCTGTACGTAGCATCCTCCTGAGTTCTGCACTCTGTACGTAGCATCCTCCTGAGTTCTGTACATAGCATCCTCCTGAGTTCTGCACTCTGTACATAGCATCCTCCTGCATGTAGCACCAGCATACAGGGGGCACACTGACCACCAATATGCTGGGCCAGTGGTTACCTTTTATTTATCTCATGGATGAAATGTTAGAAATAACGTGTGTGTGTGTGTATATATATATATATATATATATATATATATATACACACATATATCATAAATCATTCCCTAAACACATAGCACATACACTGCATATATCAATTGAGGAATATATGCTTATAAAATAGTTTAGCATTTGCCAATAAAAAAAAAATATATATATATATATATATATATATATATATATATATAATATATGTCCCCGGTTTTCATTTTAAAAATCTGGTCACCTTATCGCAAGATCTTGTATACAGTTTATGAGTGGCCATGCTGGGAGGGATGGGATCTATGGCAGTGATGGTTAGGAATGAATATGTCATTAGTGCCAGTGATGGAGGATTGATGAGATCAGTGGCAGTGGTTGGGGGATGGGATCAGTGGCAGTTCTGGTGGCATTTCAGATAGGGGGGATAGGATGAGTGGCAGTGCTGGGGGGGGGAATGGGAAGTGTGGCAGTGCTGGGGGGTAATTGTGATCAGTGGCAGTGCTGGGGGGATTGATGGGATGTGTGGCAGTGCTGGGGGGTAATTGTGATCAGTGGCAGTGCTGGGGGGATTGATGGGATGAGTAGCAGTGCTGGTAGGGGGATTTCTAAACTCTGACGGAAAAAAGTCAGGTGGGGCCCACACGCGGTCGGAATATGCAATGAAAATATTCCGTCTGACATTTTTCATCGGAAATTCCGATCGTGTGTCAGATTTTCTGACAGGAATTGTGTGTTGACAGATTGTTGGCTGAAAATCTGACCGTTTGTATGCTCCATCGGACAATTGTTGTCGGATTTTCCGTGGACAAATGTTGGATGGACAACGGTCTGTTGACAACGGATTTTACGATCGTGTGTACACAAGTTCTACAGACAAAAGTCCAAAGTACAAACACGCCTGCTAGGAAGCAAGGACGAGCCAGAAGCGGACGGTCTTGTAAGCTTTCGTTCGTAATGGAAGATTAACATTCGTGACGTGTCGAAATGCAGCGCACATTCTCTTCTTCTTTAATGGGATAATAATGAAGCAGCTTTGTTGGTGATACTGACGGAGGAGAGTTCTGCCAAACGTATTTAAAACTGTTTTTTTCTAGTGATATCAAGAATAATATTATATATATATATATATATATATATATATATATATATATATATATATATATATATATATATATATATATATATATATATATATTAAATGAACTGCCTACTCTCAAACTGTCATTTGATGTAAAACACATAGCCAAGTATTATTCTACACAATTGTTTTTTTTTTTTATTGTACATTATTCAAAAACTTAAATAAAATAAATTAGACATGCTATTTGCTATACAAATCTACATAACTTAAACATGCTGCTGTGGTGGATGGGGTGCCTGTGGTGGGGCCCTACAAATCACAAATGTGGGTTTTGTATGTAATTTGTCCCCTCCCCCATTGTTGAGGAGATGCAGCATGAGTTCCTCACACATTTTCCTTTGCTCCACATCCCTCTCCCTTAACTTATTTGCCACCAGACACCCAAATGCCTCAGCTGCATCTGGGTCTGTCCTGATGGCACTAGTGACATGGCTAAAGAAGGCAGCTGTGGCCTTGTCCAGGTTCCTGGTATTCCTGGCCATTTTAGCAATAGGGCGTAGGTGAGGAATCTGGGACTGCGTGTGGGCGCTGGCCTTGGGCTCCTCCTGACTGACACTTTCCTGTGTATAAAAATGTGAAAATAACTTTTTTGTTTTTTGTTTTTGGTCATCGATCACACACAATTTTGATCTCCTGACTGTTGCAAATTGAATGTGGACAAATGGAAAAAGAATATCATTCTGACCCCAGCATTTTTCATTCTTGTACAAATCATTTTTGGTCACTACTAGAAATATTTTAACAATAACGTTTAGTTATCATTTTTTTTTTTTTTTTTTAATAAAAATATGTTCAACAATACTATACCTGGGTCAAGATGGGCTCCTCCATGGGGAGCTGTGGTGGCTCAACGTGATTGGCACTGCGCTGACAAGCCATTCACCTCTGCAGCCAAGGGTTCGGATCCCGGTCTCGGCTACATGTGAATTGAGTTTGGTGGTCTCAGCCCGGCTCCCGGTGGGTGTGCTATGCAAGGTACGCATGTGCTTAGTACAGCAACAGCAAAAGGACCTCATTTTGGAGAAGGTCATCGCCATTTTGGAGGGAGAATTTTCGATGCAACAAACTTCTACTAATGCCCCGTACACACAATCGGAAATTACAACAGGAAAAGACTGATGTGAGCTTTTGAATGGAAATTCCAACCATGTGTATGCTCCATCAAACTTTTGGTGGCGGAATTTCTGCCAGCAAAAGACTGAGAGCTGGTTCTCAAATCTTCCTACGGAAAAAATTCCTAATGTAAAATCTGATCATCTGTAGCAATCCTGACGCGCAAAATTCGACGCATGCTCAGAAGTAGGGATGAGCTTCGCATTCGATGCAAACTCAAGTTCGCATCGAACATCGGCCGTTCGATCGTTCGTCGAAAACGAACAAATATGGTTCTTCGCGCCAAAATTCGCATGACGTGCAACGGCCCATAATTCACTGTGGCGTTGCGCGCTGATGATTGGCCAAGCATGCACCATGACCCCGCATGCTTGGCCAATCACAGCGCCCAAAAAACGAAGAGACCGAATTGGCCAAAGCCAGGGTGCTTTGGCCAATTAGGGCTCAGGGATTTAGCACACGCCCCACACTATAAAAGGCCGCCTCCCGGGCGGCCTCGTGTAGTGTGTTCCGGCTTGCCTTACAGACAAGTTAGACAGACAGTGAGTTCGAGAGAGAGAGATAGATAGAGACACAGGCCCAGATTCACATACAATTAGATTTGCGTAGAGTATCAGAAATACACTATGCCGCCGTATTTTACCTGGCTCTACGTGGAATCCCGGTAGATTTTGTCCTGTGAACTACGGCGGCGTAGTGTATTTCTCCCGGCGCAAGCCATCTACGCGAGTAGGGGGCGTGAAGCATTTAAAATAGGCGCGTTCCCGCGGTGATCGAACGGCGCATGCTCCGTTCAGAAATTTCCCGCCGTGCATTGCGTGAAATCACGTTGTTACGTCATTCGTTGTTTGAGTAGCGTCGTTTACGGACATTCCTATTCCCGAACGAGTTACGTAATAAAAAAAATAAATAATTAAATTCGACGCGGGAACGACGGCCATACTTAACATGGGCTACGCACCGTTAGACCAGCAAATAGCTGGTCTAACAGTACGTAGCAAAAAAATGACGTAAGCGATTGCGAAGACCACTCGTATCTTCGTGGATTGCCGTAAAAAGTCATTTGCATATCCCGACGCTGAAAATGACGCGGACTCCTCCCAGCGGCCGCAAAAATATCGCAGCGTAGATCCGAAGGCTTACGAAGACGTAAGCCTCTCGGATCGAAGCCCGAAGCTGCCATATCATGGTTTGAGGATTCAAACTAGTGATACGGCGTGCAAAATTTGAAATTACTCCTGTCTAACACCAGTTAGACAGGCGTAATTGCTCTGTGAATCTGGGCCACAGTGTCTTTTCAGATAGATAGATAGATAGATAGATAGATAGATAGATAGATCAGGGAGGCTACTAGTTAGTATAGTTAAATGTACAGTTTGTAGAGAATATATTCACATCCCTAGGAGTTGTCAATATATTTATAAACTGTATAGCTTAGCTAGTTCTGCTATTAGTATCTGTCAGGCAGGAGATTGTGCTTGATGCTCTAACGTGTTAGTGTACACGTGTTAGTTAATTGCACATAGACGCATTAACCGTTACTGCACGTGTGCTATTTATTTGCACAGAAAGGCAGTTGCTGTTAATGCAAGTGGGCTATTGAATTGCACAGAAAGGCAGTCGCTCTGACTGTGCGTGTGCTGTTTAATACCACCTGAGCGCATTTGGGGTCACCGTACGTGTGCTGTGACATACCACCTGAGCGCATTTGGGGGTCACCGTACGTGTGCTGTGACATACCACCTGAGCGCATTTGGGGTCACCGTACGTGTGCTGTGACATACCACCTGAGCGCATTTGGGGTCACCGTACGTGTGCTGTGACATACCACCTGAGCGCATTTGGGGGTCACCGTACGTGTGCTGTGACATACCACCTGAGCGCATTTGGGGTCACCGTACGTGTGCTGTGACATACCACCTGAGCGCATTTGGGGTCACCGTACGTGTGCTGTGACATACCACATGAGCGCATTTGGGGTCAGCGTACGTGTGCTCCTATATACCACCTGAGCACAGTTAGTACCACTGTACGTGTGCTGGAATATATCACCTGAGCACAGATAGTGCCACTGTACGTGTGCTCCTATATACCACCTAAGCACAGATAGTGCCACTGTACGTGTGCTGCTATATACCACCTGAGCACAGATAGTGCCACTGTTTGTGTGCTCCTATATACCACCTGAGCAGAGTTAGTGCCACTGTACGTGTGCTGGTATATACCAACTGAGCACTGTTAGTGTCACTGTTCCTGTGCTGGTATATACCACCTGAGCACAGATAGTGCCACTGTTTGTGTGCTCCTATATACCACCTGAGCACAGTTAGTGCCACTGTACGTGTGCTGGTATATACCACCTGAGCATTGTTAGTGTCACTGTTCCTGTGCTGGTATATACCACCTCAGCACAGATAGTGCCACTGTACGTGTGCTCCTATATACCACCTGAGCACAGTTAGTGCCACTGTACGTGTGCTCCTATATACCACCTGAGCACAGATAGTGCCACTGTACGTGTGCTCCTATATACCACCTGAGCACTGTTAGTGTCACTGTTCCTGTGCTGGTATATACCACCTGAGCACAGATAGTGCCACTGTACGTGTGCTCCTATATACCACCTGAGCACAGTTAGTGCCACTGTACGTGTGCTCCTATATACCACCTGAGCACAGATAGTGCCGCTGTACGTGTGCTCCTATATACCACCTGAGCACTGTTAGTGTCACTATTCCTGTGCTGGTATATACCACCTGAGCACAGATAGTGCCACTGTACGTGTGCTCCTATATACCACCTGAGCACAGTTAGTGCCACTGTACGTGTGCTCCTATATACCACCTGAGCACAGATAGTGCCACTGTACGTGTGCTCCTATATACCACCTGAGCACAGATAGTGCCACTGTACGTGTGCTCCTATATACCACCTGAGCACAGATAGTGCCACTGTACGTGTGCTCCTATATACCACCTGAGCACAGATAGTGCCACTGTTTGTGTGCTCCTGTATAAATTTAGGGGACTCAGGGATTCCCTGCAACCCTGAGACTCCAACACACCCTGTGTGCTTCTATATACCACCTGAGCACAGATAGTGCCACTGTACGTGTGCTCCTATATACCACCTGAGCACAGATAGTGCCACTGTACGTGTGCTCCTATATACCACCTGAGCACAGATAGTGCCACTGTTTATGTGCTCCTATATACCACCTGAGCACAAATAATGCCACTGTACGTGTGCTCCTATATACCACCTGAGCACAGATAGTGCCACTGTTTATGTGCTTCTATATACCGCCTGAGCAGAGTTAGTGCCACTGTACGTGTGCTGGTATATACCACCTGAGCACTGTTAGTGTCACTGTTCCTGTGCTGGTATATACCACCTGAGCACAGATAGTGCCACTGTTTGTGTGCTCCTATATACCACCTGAGCACAGTTAGTGCCACTGTACGTGTGCTGGTATATACCACCTGAGCACTGTTAGTGTCACTGTTCCTGTGCTGGTATATACCACCTGAGCACAATTAGTGCCACTGTACGTGTGCTCCTATATACCACCTGAGCACTGTTAGTGTTACTGTTCCTGTGCTGGTATATACCACCTGAGCACAGATAGTGCCACTGTACGTGTGCTCCTTTATATACCACCTGAGCACAGTTAGTGTCACTGTTCCTGTGCTGGTATATACCACCTGAGCACAGATAGTGCCACTGTACGTGTGCTCCTATATACCACCTGAGCACAGTTAGTGCCACTGTACGTGTGCTCCTATATACCACCTGAGCACAGATAGTGCCACTGTACGTGTGCTCCTATATACCACCTGAGCACAGATAGTGCCACTGTACATGTGCTCCTATATACCACCTGAGCACTGTTAGTGTCACTGTTCCTGTGCTGGTATATACCACCTGAGCACAGATAGTGCCACTGTACGTGGCTCCTATATACCACCTGAGCACAGTTAGTGCCACTGTACGTGTGCTCCTATATACCACCTGAGCACAGATAGTGCCACTGTACGTGTGCTCTTATATACCACCTGAGCACAGATAGTGCCACTGTACGTGTGCTCCTATATACCGCCTGAGCGCTGTTAGTGTCACTGTTCCTGTGCACCTATATACCACCTGAGCACAGTTAGTGCCACTGTACGTGTGCTCCTATATACCACCTGAGCACAGATAGTGCCACTGTACGTGTGCTCCTATATACCACCTGAGCACTGTTAGTGTCACTGTTCCTGTGCTGGTATATACCACCTGAGCACAGATAGTGCCACTGTACGTGTGCTCCTATATACCACCTGAGCACAGTTAGTGCTGCTGTACGTGTGCTCCTATATACCACCTGAGCACAGATAGTGCCGCTGTACGTGTGCTCCTATATACCACCTGAGCACTGTTAGTGTCACTGTTCCTGTGCTGGTATATACCACCTGAGGACAGATAGTGCCACTGTACATGTGCTCCTATATACCACCTGAGAACAGTTAGTGCCACTGTACGTGTGCTCCTATATACCACCTGAGCACAGATAGTGCCACTGTACGTGTGCTCCTATATACCACCTGAGCACAGATAGTGCCACTGTACGTGTGCTCCTATATACCACCTGAGCACAGAGAGTGCCACTGTACGTGTGCTCCTATATATCACCTGAGCACAGATAGTGCCACTGTTTGTGTGCTCCTATATACCACCTGAGCACAAATAGTGCCACTGTACGTGTGCTCCTATATACCACCTGAGCACAGATAGTGCCACTGTTTATGTGCTTCTATATACCGCCTGAGCAGAGTTAGTGCCACTGTACGTGTGCTGGTATATACCACCTGAGCACTGTTAGTGTCACTGTTCCTGTGCTGGTATATACCACCTGAGCACAGATAGTGCCACTGTTTGTGTGCTCCTATATACCACCAGAGCACAGTTAGTGCCACTGTACGTGTGCTGGTATATACCACCTGAGCACTGTTAGTGTCACTGTTCCTGTGCTGGTATATACCACCTGAGCACAATTAGTGCCACTGTACGTGTGCTCCTATATACCACCTGAGCACTGTTAGTGTTACTGTTCCTGTGCTGGTATATACCACCTGAGCACAGATAGTGCCACTGTACGTGTGCTCCTTTATATACCACCTGAGCACAGTTAGTGTCACTGTTCCTGTGCTGGTATACACCACCTGAGCACAGATAGTGCCACTGTACGTGTGCTCCTATATACCACCTGAGCACAGTTAGTGCCACTGTACGTGTGCTCCTATATACCACCTGAGCACAGATAGTGCCACTGTACGTGTGCTCCTATATACCACCTGAGCACAGATAGTGCCACTGTACATGTGCTCCTATATACCACCTGAGCACTGTTAGTGTCACTGTTCCTGTGCTGGTATATACCACCTGAGCACAGATAGTGCCACTGTACGTGGCTCCTATATACCACCTGAGCACAGTTAGTGCCACTGTACGTGTGCTCCTATATACCACCTGAGCACAGATAGTGCCACTGTACGTGTGCTCTTATATACCACCTGAGCACAGATAGTGCCACTGTACGTGTGCTCCTATATACCGCCTGAGCGCTGTTAGTGTCACTGTTCCTGTGCTCCTATATACCACCTGAGCACAGTTAGTGCCACTGTACGTGTGCTCCTATATACCACCTGAGCACAGATAGTGCCACTGTACGTGTGCTCCTATATACCACCTGAGCACTGTTAGTGTCACTGTTCCTGTGCTGGTATATACCACCTGAGCACAGATAGTGCCACTGTACGTGTGCTCCTATATACCACCTGAGCACAGTTAGTGCCGCTGTATGTGTGCTCCTATATACCACCTGAGCACTGTTAGTGTCACTGTTCCTGTGCTGGTATATACCACCTGAGCACAGATAGTGCCACTGTACGTGTGCTCCTATATACCACCTGAGCACAGATAGTGCCGCTGTACGTGTGCTCCTATATACCACCTGAGCACTGTTAGTGTCACTGTTCCTGTGCTGGTATATACCACCTGAGCAGAGATAGTGCCACTGTACATGTGCTCCTATATACCACCTGAGCACAGTTAGTGCCACTGTACGTGTGCTCCTATATACCACCTGAGCACAGATAGTGCCACTGTACGTGTGCTCCTATATACCACCTGAGCACAGATAGTGCCACTGTATGTGTGCTCCTATATACCACCTGAGCACAGATAGTGCCACTGTACGTGTGCTCCTATATATCACCTGAGCACAGATAGTGCCACTGTTTGTGTGCTCCTATATACCACCTGAGCACAAATAGTGCCACTGTACGTGTGCTCCTATATACCACCTGAGCACAGATAGTGCCACTGTTTATGTGCTTCTGTATACCGCCTGAGCAGAGTTAGTGCCACTGTACGTGTGCTCCTATATACCACCTGAGCACTGTTAGTGTCACTGTTCCTGAGCTGGTATATACCACCTGAGCACAGATAGTGCCACTGTTTGTGTGCTCCTATATACCACCTGAGCACAGTTAGTGCCACTGTACGTGTGCTGGTATATACCACCTGAGCACTGTTAGTGTCACTGTTCCTGTGCTGGTATATACCACCTGAGCACAGATAGTGCCACTGTACGTGTGCTCCTATATACCACCTGAGCACAGTTAGTGCCACTGTACGTGTGCTCCTATATACCACCTGAGCACAGATAGTGCCACTGTACGTGTGCTCCTATATACCACCTGAGCACAGATAGTGCCACTGTACGTGTGCTCCTATATACCACCTGAGCACAGATAGTGCCACTGTACGTGTGCTCCTATATACCACCTGAGCACTGTTAGTGTCACTGTTCCTGTGCTGGTATATACCACCTGAGCACAGATAGTGCCACTGCACGTGTGCTCCTATATACCACCTGAGCACAGTTAGTGCCACTGTACGTGTGCTCCTATATACCACCTGAGCACAGATAGTGCCACTGTACGTGTGCTCCTATATACCACCTGAGCACTGTTAGTGTCACTGTTCCTGTGCTGGTATATACCACCTGAGCACAGATAGTGCCATTGTACGTGTGCTCCTATATACCACCTGAGCACAGTTAGTGCCACTGTACGTGTGCTCCTATATACCACCTGAGCACAGATAGTGCCACTGTACGTGTGCTCCTATATACCACCTGAGCACAGATAGTGCCACTGTACGTGTGCTCCTATATACCACCTGAGCACAGATAGTGCCACTGTACGTGTGCTCCTATATACCACCTGAGCACTGTTAGTGTCACTGTTCCTGTGCTGGTATATACCACCTGAGCACAGATAGTGCCACTGTATGTGGCTTCTATATACCACCTGAGCACAGTTAGTGCCACTGTACGTGTGCTCCTATATACCACCTGAGCACAGATTGTGCCACTGTACGTGTGCTCCTATATACCACCTGAGCACAGATAGTGCCACTGTACGTGTGCTCCTATATACCGCCTGAGCGCTGTTAGTGTCACTGTTCCTGTGCTCCTATATACCACCTGAGCACAGTTAGTGCCACTGTACGTGTGCTCCTGTATACCACCTGAGCACAGATAGTGCCACTGTACGTGTGCTCCTATATACCACCTGAGCACTGTTATTGTCACTGTTCCTGTGCTGGTATATACCACCTGAGCACAGATAGTGCCACTGTACGTGTGCTCCTATATACCACCTGAGCACAGTTAGTGCCACTGTACGTGTGCTCCTATATACCACCTGAGCACAGATAGTACCACTGTACGTGTGCTCCTATATACCACCTGAGCACAGTTAGTGCCACTGTACGTGTGCTCCTATATACCACCTGAGCACAGATAGTGCCACTGTACGTGTGCTCCTATAAACCACCTGAGCACAGATAGTGCCACTGTACGTGTGCTCCTATATACCACCTGAGCACAGATAGTGCCACTGTACGTGTGCTCCTATATACCACCTGAGCACAGTTAGTGCCACTGTACGTGTGCTCCTATATACCACCTGAGCACAGATTGTGCCACTGTACGTGTGCTCCTATATACCACCTGAGCACAGATAGTGCCACTGTACGTGTGCTCCTATATACCACCTGAGCACTGTTATTGTCACTGTTCCTGTGCTGGTATATACCACCTGAGCACAGATAGTGCCACTGTACGTGTGCTCCTATATACCACCTGAGCACAGTTAGTGCCACTGTACGTGTGCTCCTATATACCACCTGAGCACAGATAGTGCCACTGTACGTGTGCTCCTATATACCACCTGAGCACAGTTAGTGCCACTGTACGTGTGCTCCTATATACCACCTGAGCACAGATAGTGCCACTGTACGTGTGCTCCTATATACCACCTGAGCACAGATAGTGCCACTGTACGTGTGCTCCTATAAACCACCTGAGCACAGATAGTGCCACTGTACGTGTGCTCCTATATACCACCTGAGCACAGATAGTGCCACTGTACGTGTGCTCCTATATACCACCTGAGCACAGATAGTGCCACTGTTTGTGTGCTCCTATATACCACCTGAGCACAGATAGTGCCACTGTTTGTGTGCTCCTATATACCACCTGAGCACAGATAGTGCCACTGTACGTGTGCTCCTATATACCACCTGAGCACAGTTAGTGCCACTGTACGTGTGCTCCTATATACCACCTGAGCACAGATAGTGCCACTGTACGTGTGCTCCTATATACCACCTGAGCGCTGTTAGTGTCACTGTTCCTGTGCTCCTATATACCACCTGAGCACAGTTAGTGCCACTGTACGTGTGCTCCTATATACCACCTGAGCACTGTTAGTGTCACTGTTCCTGTGCTGGTATATACCACCTGAGCACAGATAGTGCCACTGTACGTGTGCTCCTATATACCACCTGAGCACAGTTAGTGCCACTGTACGTGTGCTCCTATATACCACCTGAGCACAGATAGTGCCACTGTACGTGTGCTCCTATATACCACCTGAGCACAGATAGTGCCACTGTACGTGTGCTCCTATATACCACCTGAGCACTGTTAGTGTCACTGTTCCTGTGCTGGTATATACCACCTGAGCACAGATATTGCCACTGTACGTGTGCTCCTATATACCACCTGAGCACAGTTAGTGCCACTGTACGTGTGCTCCTATATACCACCTGATCACAGATAGTGCCACTGTACGTGTGCTCCTATATACCACCTGAGCACAGATAGTGCCACTGTACGTGTGCTCCTATATACCACCTGAGCACAGATAGTGCCACTGTTTGTGTGCTTCTATATACCACCTGAGCACAGATAGTGCCACTGTACGTGTGCTCCTATATACCACCTGAGCACAGATAGTGCCACTGTACGTGTGCTCCTATATACCACCTGAGCACAGATAGTGCCACTGTTTGTGTGCTCCTATATACCACCTGAGCACAGATAGTGCCACTGTACGTGTGCTCCTATATACCACCTGAGCACAGATAGTGCCACTGTACTTGTGCTCCTATATACCACCTGAGCACAGATAGTGCCACTGTTTGTGTGCTCCTATATACCACCTGAGCACAGATAGTGCCACTGTACGTGTGCTCCTATATACCACCTGAGCACAGATAGTGCCACTGTTTGTGTGCTTCTATATACCACCTGAGCAGAGTTAGTGCCACTGTACGTGTGCTGGTATATACCACCTGAGCACTGTTAGTGTCACTGTTCCTGTGCTGGTATATACCACCTGAGCACAGATAGTGCCACTGTACGTGTGCTCCTATATACCACCTGAGCACAGTTAGTGCCACTGTACGTGTGCTCCTATATACCACCTGAGCACAGATAGTGCCACTGTACGTGTGCTCCTATATACCACCTGAGCACAGATAGTGCCACTGTACGTGTGCTCCTATATACCACCTGAGCACTGTTAGTGTCACTGTTCCTGTGCTGGTATATACCACCTGAGCACAGATAGTGCCACTGTACGTGTGCTCCTATATACCACCTGAGCACTGTTAGTGTCACTGTTTCTGTGCTGGTATATACCACCTGAGCACAGATAGCGCCACTGTACGTGTGCTCCTATATACCACCTGAGCACTGTTTTTTTTTTTTTTGTAAACTTTGTTTATTTGGTTTTCTGCACATACAAAAGTATACCGTTCAAAGGCACAGCATCGGGCAAAATATACAGGGAACATACCATCAAGATCACATTATTCAGGGCAGAAGACAGTGTATTACACAGTGTGGTTCCGTAGGCCCCAACCGGGGGTCCTAACAACAAATGTACCAGTTTAAATATACCGGACCCCGAGGGGTCACACCTTATAACAAACTACAACAATGTAAAACTAGCCCCAACAAAAAACACAACAAATAATTCAAAAAACAAACACAGCCATTCACACACCACTCCGGCCCCTCCCAACACCCCCCCCCCTGTCGATCACGGCTGAGAGAGCGGGGTATCGCTCCAAAAGGAATCCTCTATATCAAGCCAAGGTTGCCATATCTTATTAAACTTATGAGGACAACCCCTCCCTTTATATATACACTTGTATATTGGCATAACCTTGTTAGTCATACGGAACAGCATGTGGATAGTAGGGGCTGAGGCACCCTTCCAGTGCAGTAGGTTTAATTTCCTGGCATAATACAAGAGCAAACGTAGCAAGATTCGAGCATAGACCGTAGGCACATAGTCATTAAGCACACCCAGCAACCCCACTGCCGGCGTGAAGGGGACAGGGAGGTGCAGGGTATCCCTAAAGAAGGAGAACAGTGCTGCCCAGTATGCAAACAAATCAGGACATGACCAAAACATATGCATGCAGTCGGCCTCTGAGGAGCCGCACCTAGGGCAGGATACAGTAGGAACCAGCCCCATGCGGGCCAGTCTAGCAGGAGTGTAGTGCAGCTGATGTATAAATTTAAATTGAACATATCGGTCATTTAACCCAATAATATCTAGAAAGCAAGCCTCCGAGGCCTCCTCCCACCCCTCCTCGGATAATCCCGGAATATCCACCTCCCACTTTCGCTGGGCCACCCGGAAGGGATCATTCCCCGCCGACTGCAGGCGGCAGTAAATTGTTGTAACCAACTTCCTAATATCTGAATATGACATAAGCATCTCGAGGGGCGATTCAGTGAGCTCCTGGGCCAGACCCCCAAACTGCGCCCGCACAGCATGGCGCAGCAACAGATACTTAAACAGAAAGTTATCCGCTATCCCATTCCTCACCTTCAAGTCCGCAAAAGAGATAAAATTGTCACCCACAAATATGTGGGAGATCCGTGTGATCCCAAATCGGGTCCACCATCGGGCGTCTGGATGACCCAGGAGCTCAGGGAGGTTTAAGTTATACCATAGGGGAGCACTGGGAGACACCCCACCCGGATCCGCGAGCATCCCATTACCTTCATGCCAGGCCAGCCAGCTCACCTCAATCGGGGAGACTCGGGAGCAGCGCCCGGGAGCAGACCCAAGCAGGCCATCCACCAGCGACTCCCCGTGGTCACCCAGCTCAGTCAAAAGGGCAGTGGAGCAGGACAGGGAGACCCCGGGAACCAATCGTACACGTACGCCAGTTGGGACGCAATGAAATATTTCCGTATATTTGGGCAGGCCAACCCCCCAGCCAGCGTAGCCGCCTGAAGAGAGGCCCTGGAAATCCATGGGCTCGATCCGTGCCACAAAAAAGCAAAAAGTAACGAGTCAATTTTCTTAAAGAGTTTTTTCAACAAAAAGACTGGAGAGGCCCGAAACACGTATAGAAATTTGGGTAGGTATATCATCTTAAAGATATTCACTCGACCAATGAGGTTAAGTGGTAGCGAGGCCCAAGTTTTCAGCCTGGTTTCCATATGCGTTATATTTGGGTTAATGTTTAGGCGTTCATACGAGGATAAATCCGCAGTAATGTGTACCCCCAGATACTTAAACGTCGCTTGGACAGTCAATTTAGAGCGGGAGAGGTAGTCACAGTCAAATCTAGGGCCTATAGGAAAGGCCACCGATTTATCCCAACTCACCCGCAACCCGGAGACCTTTCCGAATTCCTCCACCACTCCCATTTGAGACTCAAAGGACCGCTCAGACCCATCCAAGTAGATCAGAGCATCATCCGCGTACAGAGAGATCTTCTCAGAGAGGGAACCATAACAGATGCCACCCACTGCCGCCGTCTGCCGCACCGCCAGAGCCAAAGGCTCAATGGCCAGAGCAAACAGAAGAGGCGACAGCGGGCAGCCCTGCCTGGTGCCCCTCTGCAAAGTAAATACATCTGAGACATCTTTATTGGTGCCCACCCTGGCCCTGGGATTGGTATATAGTAAGCGGACCCAGCGGATGAATTGGGCGCTAAAGCCCATACGGTGCATCGTCTCCCACAGAAAAGACCAGTTAACAGTGTCAAAGGCCTTACGCACATCCAGTGACAACACCAGACCACTTCTCTTAACCTTAGCAGCCTTATAAATATGTATGTAAAGGCGCCGGATATTGTCGTACGTACTCCTTCCAGGCATAAACCCAGCCTGGTCTCTGTGAACAAGATGAAGGACAACTTTCTGCAGGCGTGTGGCTAGGATTTTTGCAAGCACTTTGACATCGCAGTTTAGTAGTGAGATTGGACGATAGGATTCACACAGCAGCCTATCCTTCCCAGGCTTAGGGAGCACCACTATCAGGGCTTCACACATGGAGGAGGGGAGTTCCCCCTCCTGCAGTGCCCGCCCGAACAGGTAGAGCAATTTCTGCGACAGTTCATCTGCATAGTTTTTATACCACTCTGCGGGCAGACCATCCAGGCCAGGGACCTTATTAGGGGGGAGTGAAAAAATAGCCTCAGTGACTTCTTCCACCGTAAGGGGTCCGTCAAGGAGAGCAGTATACGACTCCTTCAGGACAGGGAACCGGATAGACTCAAAGAATCCCAAAGTCTCCAACTCATCCGGGGGGTGGGGCGGTATATAGGTTCAGATAAAAGGCCTTAAAGGTGTGATTAATAATCAAGGGGTCCGACGTGACAGAGCCGTCCAGCAACCGAATATGGGGTATCGTCCGATCCACATACTCCGTGCGGGAGAGATAAGCCAGCATCTTACCGTTTTTACCACTATGCTCGTGTAACCTGGCAGATAGGGACAGCTGCTGTCCCCGCGTCACATCCACCCTGTGAAGGTCCAGAGCCCTATGCGCCGCTACCAGGATCCCGTGAGTGTCCGGGGCAGGGAGCGCAACGTACCGGGCCCTAGCGTTCTCCAGGGAGGATTCCAAGGCCAAGAGAGTAGTCTGGGAGGACTTTCTGTACTGGGCAATGTTGGAAATGTACGAGCCCCGCACTGACGCCTTAAAGGCATCCCATGTGGGACCAAAGGAGGCGGAACCAACATTGTCCCTCCAGTAGTGGGACATATCATGCCGAACCGGCTCCTGAAATTCGGTAGTGGAGACCCAAAGGGGACTGAGCCACCACAACCGATATGAGGGTCTATGACCCATCATCAAATCAACAGACACAGCAGAGTGGTCAGATAGGGATTGAGTCAAGTGGGACACCTTTCGTACGTTGGGAATTAAATCAGGGGTTCCCAGAGCATAGTCCAGCCTGGAAAGAGTACGGTACGTCCGGGATTGACAGGTAAACTCCTGAGACCCAGGATGGCCGAGCCTCCAGAGATCCACATACCCAAAAGAAGAACACCATTGGCTAAACAATTTGGACTCATTCTGGAGGGGCCTCAAGCGGTCCCGAGCAGGGTCGAGCACCGAGTTGAAGTCCCCCACTATAAGAGTGGCCAGCACCGGGAAGGTGGCAAGGAGTACACTCAAATCTGTAAAAAAATCAGCCGTGACAGGGGGGGGAGCATATACCACCACCAGCAGCAGTGGTGTGGCATGTACCGTGCAGTGGAGAAAGACATACTGACCCTTAGGATCTGTCACCACCCTGACACAGGAGAAGGGGAGGCCCTTCCTTACCCACACAGACACCCCCGTGCATAATTAGAGTAGGTGGAGTGATAGCCATACATGACCCAGCACTTCTTCAACGCTAGCACCTTCGACCCCATAAGGTGCATCTCCTGTAAGCATAGCAAATGAGGGTTGTGCACCTTAAGGAAGTCAAACAGAGACGCCCTCTTAAACTTGGAGTTTAACCCCCGGACATTCCAGGAGATACACCTGAACCCAGACATAAGAATGCAGTAACAATAGTGAAACACAACAGTACCCCCAGGAAAGAATAGGTGGAGACTGAGACAGGGCCAGAAACAGTCACACACAGGCATACCACATCCATTCCAACACACAACAAAACTAACACAACCACAGACACACACAGCATGAAGAACGGTTCATTGCTTTTAACCCCTGCCAGACCCCAAAAACAAGGGGCTGGCTTTAGCCCCAAACTGCCTGTAGACATTAGCAACATGACCCGCACAAACAGACCAGCGGACAAGATGGAAACAGTCAGTGTTAAAAAAATGAGAACAAATGGGGGAAAAACAGTCAGCGGCACAGTCCATCAGTGGAGATCTGCATCCTCATGGTACAACAGTTACCGAAGATCTCCTGCCTCAGTTAGAAGCCCTTAGGCCCAATTGCTGGTGTACCTCGGGATAGAAAAAAAAAAAAAAAAACGAGTAAGAGAAAAATGAAGAGAGTCTGGGGAAGGAACGGCATCAGTGAAAATCAAGTCAGGTGTCAGGCGCCCGGTCAGACACCCGGCCGGGTTGATGTAGGGCCTCAAACCAGGACAGAGCATTGGCAGGGGATTGGAAAAAGTGCACCTGGCCCTGGTGCACCACTCTCAGCGTCGCAGGAAACAGTATTGAATATTGTATAGCCTTCTCCCTCAGCTTTTGCTTGACGTGTTGGTACTTGGCCCTCGAGGCACGAACAGCCGGGGAGTAGTCCGGGAAGAGAGACACAGAGGCATTATTAATCTTCAGACTCCCCTTAATGCGGGCGGCACGCAAGATGGAGTCGCGGTCCCTGTAATTCAGGAGACGCATTATCAAGGTGCGGGGGGGGTTACCTGGGGGCAGCGGCCTGCCAGGCACCCTGTGGGCCCGCTCCAGCACAAAGCAAGGGGACAGGCAATCTCCCTCAAATTCCTGGGCGAACCAGCTCTCCAGAAAGGCAACCGGGTCAGCTCCCTCGACCCGCTCAGGGAGGCCCACCAGACGCAGGTTATTTCTACGCAAACGGTTTTCCAAATCGTCCATTTTGTCTTCCAAGGAATGAATCTTAGTGTCCTGGGCCTTAATGGCCGGGAGAGCTGGGCCCACAGTATCCTCCAGATCACTAATGCGACGTTCCGCCTCCGAGACCCGAGCCCGCACTTTATGCATATCCTGGCGCATTATATTCATATCCAGCTTAAGCTCCTCCATTTTCCCCATAGTGTCAGCGTGATTTACCTTAATGGTCCTGAAAACCTCCAGCAGCGTGGGCTCCGGTCCTGGGTCACCCACCAGGCCATCTTCGCTGGGCAACGCCGTGGGCGTGCAGCGTTGGCACGGCCGAGGTTCCAGGGGAAGGAGGAGGGGATGAGTTAGTGTCGTCTGCAAAAAGCTCCGGCGTGGATGCAATGGAGGAGAGCGGCGCGGTGTTGCGGCGGCCATCTTGGCCGGAGCGTGTGGTTATGCTCATCCTGGCCGCGGGCTGTTTCTTTCGCCTTCCCATCCACCAGAATCCCCAAAGAACGTCCGAGGTGCTCCACCGAGGGAATAGAAAGGTTAGCAACCGAGTTGTGGAGACAGGAGATCAGGATGGGGCAGGATTGATTAGAGGGATCCCGGAGCCGCTACAGAAGACGTCCGCTCACATGCTGCGTCAGGCCACGCCCCCACCTGAGCACTGTTAGTGTCCCTGTTCCTGTGCTGGTATATACCACCTGAGCACAGATAGTGCCACTGTACGTGTGCTCCTATATACCACCTGAGCACAGTTAGTGCCACTGTACGTGTGCTCCTATATACCACCTGAGCACAGATAGTGCCACTGTACGTGTGCTCCTATATACCACCTGAGCACTGTTAGTGTCACTGTTCCTGTGCTGGTATATACCACCTGAGCACAGATAGTGCCACTGTACGTGTGCTCCTATATACCACCTGAGCACAGTTAGTGCCACTGTACGTGTGCTCCTATATACCACCTGAGCACAGATAGTGCCACTGTACGTGTGCTCCTATATACCACCTGAGCACAGATAGTGCCACTGTACGTGTGCTCCTATATACCACCTGAGCACAGATAGTGCCACTGTACGTGTGCTCCTATATACCACCTGAGAACAGATAGTGCCACTGTACGTGTGCTCCTATATACCACCTGAGCGCTGTTAGTGTCACTGTTCCTGTGCTGGTATATACCACCTGAGCACAGATAGTGCCACTGTACGCGTGCTCCTATATACCACCTGAGCACAGTTAGTGCCACTGTACGTGTGCTCCTATATACCACCTGAGCACAGATAGTGCCACTGTACGTGTGCTCCTATATACCACCTGAGCACAGATAGTGCCACTGTTTGTGTGCTCCTATATACCACCTGAGCACAGATAGTGCCACTGTACGTGTGCTCCTATATACCACCTGAGCACAGATAGTGCCACTGGACGTGTGCTCCTATATACCACCTGAGCACAGATAGTGCCACTGTACGTGTGCTCCTATATACCACCTGAGCACTGTTAGTGTCACTGTTCCTGTGCTGGTATATACCACCTGAGCACAGATAGTGCCACTGTACGTGTGCTCCTATATACCACCTGAGCACAGTTAGTGCCACTGTACGTGTGCTCCTATATACCACCTGAGCACAGTTAGTGCCACTGTACGTGTGCTGGTATATACCACCTGAGCACTGTTAGTGTCACTGTTCCTGTGCTGGTATATACCACCTGAGCACAGATAGTGCCACTGTACGTGTGCTCCTATATACCACCTGAGCACAGTTAGTGCCACTGTACGTGTGCTCCTATATACCACCTGAGCACAGTTAGTGCCACTGTACGTGTGCTCCTATATACCACCTGAGCACTGTTAGTGTCACTGTTCCTGTGCTGGTATATACCACCTGAGCACAGATAGTGCCACCGTACGTGTGCTCCTATATACCACCTGAGCACAGTTAGTGCCACTGTACGTGTGCTGGTATATACCACCTGAGCACAGTTAGTGCCACTGTACGTGTGCTGGTATATACCACCTGAGCACAGTTAGTGTCACTGTACCTGTCATGGACAGTCTGGCCCATCGGTGGGCACATCGGCGTGCACGGGCGCGCGCATGCGCGGGAGCGGCGCATCGGCGCGCATGCGCGGGAGCGGCGCGCACATTCGCGGCACCATAGCGTGCACGGGAGCGCGCACCAGCGGCGGCGGCGCGCGTGCACGTGGGGACGCCGTTCTGGCGCCAAAACCAGCTTTAAAAGTGATCTGATCCCTGTGCCTCTTGCTATCCTGTCTACAGCGTATCTGTGAGCTCCCAGTGTCTATATTCTGATTGACCTTGATCCTGACTACCCGGCTTGAACCTGTTGTACCTGTCTGCTACCTGCCCTGATCCCGGCTTGCTCGACCATCCCTCGGATTATCCTTTGTACCTCTGCTGCCCGCCTGTTGTTGACCCGGACTGGAAACTGACCCTGCCTGTACCGACCCTACCTGCTCCTGTACCCCCAGACAGCCAGTGGACTTACCTACGGGGACCTGTTCCAGCTTGTACTACGGGACACCTCCCCCGCTTCGGCTGCAACTCCAGCTCCCAGCTGCCCAGCAGTGAGCCTGAACCCTCAACCTACACGAGGACTCCTACGTGTCTCCAGGAACCACCGACTCTGCTCAAGGGCCCAGCACCCGCCACTACCAGGCGCTTGTGCGACTCTGTAGTCCCGAACCTCCTGTCTGCACTATCAGGGGTCCCGGGATCAGAGAAGCAAGGGCTGCCACTCCCTGCACGCCGGGCTCGTACCACCAGGTACGTGACAGTACAGGACAGCCATGACCGAGCCCACGCAGGGAGTGGATCCGATGCAGGAACTTTGCCGGCACCTTGATGGTCTGACTCAAGCCGTCCAAACTTTACAAGAGGGCTACACCCGACTGGAGAATAGAGTCCAAGCTTTGTCAGCTCCAGCTGCTACCTCCGCCACGTCAGGCACATCCGCTTCACCCTCCGTAATTATGCTGCCACCGGAGCCTAAGGTTCCCATGCCAGAAAGACTCACCGGAGAGCGACGCAAATACCGAGCGTTCCAGAACGCATGCGACCTCTACTTCGCACTTCAACCACTGACTTTTTCTCTGGAGGCCACCAAAGTGGGGTTTGTCATTTCGCTTCTGTCCGGAGAGCCACAAGCCTGGGCCCACCGCCTGTTGGAGCGTAAAGACGCGTCCCTTGACACCCTGACTACTTTCTTCCAAGCCATGTCCCTACTATACGAGGACCCTCACCAAACGGCCTCCGCTGAAGCCGCTTTACATGCCCTCCAACAGGGACGCAGACCAGCAGAGGACTACGTATCTGAATTTCGTAGATGGAGTTCTGATACGAACTGGAACGATGCGGCCCTTTGCTACCAGTTCCGCCTGGGACTCTCTGAACCTCTGAAAGACGAACTTGCTAGAGTGGGTGTCCCTGGAACTCTGGATGCCTTGATCAACCTAACGATCCAGATCGACAGGCGCTTAAGAGAACGCAGAACTGAAAGGGCCACTGGTCCGTCTCGCCCCACTTGGGTGATGCCGCGAGTACCTACCTTCTCGGATCCAGCTCCGCCGGCTCCCATGCCTCCGCTGCCTCATGACCTCTCTGAACCCATGCAACTAGGCCTCCTCCGCCCTACTCTGACACCTGAAGAACGCCAACGTCGCCGGCTTAATAATCTATGCCTGTATTGTGGGGGATCCGGACACTATGTGAGGTCTTGCCCAGTAAAGATCCGTAAGTGCCTGTCCATGTCTACTGTTCGTACCCCGATAAGTCCGCTCAAACCTACTCACCTGGCTATTTCCGTTCTTTTTCAGCTCCCAGGAGGGAACATCCAGGCCAGCGCTATCCTTGACTCAGGAGCATGTAGCTGCTTCTTGGACCGGACCTTTGCCACCAGTCACCAGATCCCTCTTCGCCCTAGAGCTTCAGGACTTTCCGTGTACTTAGCGGACGGATCAATCTTGAGATCTGGACCGGTTACCCAAGAAACCCAGCCACTGGCCACTACTATTGCTGAAACCCACCACGAACTTTTATGCTTAGACGTGATTGATTCCCCGCTATTCCCTATCATTCTGGGCATGCCGTGGCTACAGGCCCATAACCCTAAAATCAACTGGGTTACGGGGAAGATTAACTTCAACTCTCCTTACTGCCTGGAACATTGTCTGCAAGTGCCATATTCAGCCCCCTCTCTGCTCTGTATGGACTCTGATGCTGAGACCCGTCAAGTCGTCCCAGAAGCCTATCATGGCTTCTTAGACGTTTTTAGCAAGAAAGGAGCTGAGACTCTTCCACCACACAGAGCTTATGATTGCCCCATCGAACTTCTCCCGGGAGCAGAAGTTCCCTTTGGTAGGATCTTCCCTTTGACAGAACTCGAGCTGGAAGCCCTAAAGACTTATATAGATGATAGTCTCCGGAAGGGGTTTATCAGTCCGTCCACCTCACCTGCAGGAGCGGGTATCTTCTTTGTCGAGAAAAAGGACCATTCCCTTCGCCCCTGTGTGGACTATCGGGAACTTAATAAAGTGACTATTAAAAACCGGTACCCGCTTCCCTTGGTACCCGAATTGTTCCAACGACTAGGGACTGCAGTCATTTTCACTAAACTAGACCTTTGTGGGGCTTATAATCTTGTGCGTATCAAATACGGAGACGAGTGGAAGACTGCTTTCCGTACCCGCTTCGGGCACTTTGAATACTTGGTCATGCCCTTTGGGCTCTGCAACGCCCCGGCCACCTTCCAGCACTTTGTGAACGATATCTTTAGGGACTATCTGGACCTCTTCATTATCGTTTACCTGGATGACATCCTCATCTTCTCCCCTTCTTTGGAAAAACACCGGGAGCATGTCAAGAAGGTGCTCAGACGGCTTCGGATTCATGGACTCTATGCCAAACCCGAGAAGTGTGAATTCGAGCAATCCAGCATACAGTTTCTGGGGCTCATAATTTCAGTAAAAGGTATCCAGATGGATCCCCAGAAAGTCTCCGCAATCCTTGACTGGCCGGCACCCACAGACAAGAAGGGCGTTCAGCGCTTCGTTGGTTTTGCCAACTTTTATAGGAAATTCATCAGGGGCTTTTCTACCATCATTGCCCCGATAACCGACCTTACTAAGCAGACTGTCCGGTTTCGCTGGTCACCAGAAGCCCAAACGGCCTTTGAAACTCTTAAGGGACTGTTTACCTCCGCGTCTGTCCTCAGACATTCTGACGCGAGTTTACCATATATCTTGGAAGTTGATGCATCCGAAACAGCGGTGGGGGCAGTTCTTTCACAAAGACAGGGTCCCAAGGCCCTCTTACACCCTGTCGCTTTTTTTTCCCGCAAGCTATCAGAGGCGGAAAGAAATTATGACGTAGGGGACCGAGAACTATTAGCGATTAAGGCCGCTCTGGAAGAATGGCGGTATCTCTTGGAGGGCGCAGCACACCCAATCTTGATCTTTACTGATCATAAGAATCTTGAGTACTTGAAGGCCGCCAAGAGATTAAAGCCGCGCCAGGCCAGGTGGGCGCTATTCTTCACTAGATTCTCGTTCCACATCACGTACAGGCCAGGGTCGAAGAATACCAAGCCTGATGCTCTCTCACGCATGTACGGGGGTTCGGAGATCCAGGCCTCCCCGGATACCATTCTGTCATCAGGAAACTTCCTATTACTTCAAGAAGATCTGCTGTCTCAAATCAGGCAAGCCTCGTCCAGAAATACCTCCTTGTCCAGCCTGGAATTACAACTCAAAGATGGCCTACTGTGGCACCAAGACAAAATCTTTGTGCCAGAAGATCTACGGGTCAGGGTCTTGAACTTGTGCCACGACCATGAGCTGGCCGGTCATTTTGGGGTGCATAAGACGACCAAACTTCTACAGCGCACATTTTGGTGGCCCCAACTTCCAAAGGATTGCAAGAAATATGTAGAGTCTTGCACCACCTGTATTCGGAACAAAGGGGGCAATTCAAGAGCCTGGGGGTTACTTAAGCCACTACCGGTACCGGAGAAGCCATGGAGGATGATCTCCATGGACTTCATCGTGGAGCTCCCTCCTTCAGAGTGCTTTACCACTATCTTCGTGGTAGTGGACAGGTTGTCAAAGATGGCACACTTCCTGCCCATGAAGGGCACACCTTCGGCCCCGGAGACGGCCAAGGTGTTTATTAAAGAAATCGTAAGGCTCCACGGCATCCCGACAAATATTGTGTCTGATCGAGGAGTTCAGTTTACCTCTAGATTCTGGAGAGCTCTCTGTGGATCCCTCAATATCGGCCTGTCTTTCTCTTCGGCCTATCACCCACAATCTAATGGCCAGACAGAGAGAACCAACCAGACTCTGGAACAATACTTGCGTTGTTTTTCCTCATTCTCCCAAGAAGACTGGGTATCCCTGTTGCCGTTGGCCGAATTCGCGTACAACAACTCCGTCCACTCAGCCACGAAACAGTCTCCGTTCTACGCGAACTACGGCTTTCACCCGCTCTTTATGTCCAATTCTGTCCCAGAGTGCTCAGTACCTGCCGTCCAGGAAACATTGCATTTCTTCAGCACAAATAATAAGATCTTGCAAGAGACAATGGCCAAAACCCAGGAACACATCAAGGAAGTATTTGACAGGAGGAGGAGGGGAGAACTTAACCTGGAACCTGGAGATCAAGTATGGCTGTCTACTGCAAACCTGAAACTCGCCTGCCCGTCTAAAAAATTAGGCCCCAGATTTGTAGGCCCCTTCCCAGTTAAGAGAAAAATTAATAACGTAGCCTACGAACTGGAATTACCTGAGACATCATTCCGCATTCACCCGGTCTTCCATGTCACCCTCCTCAAGCCTGACGTTTCTGACCCTTTTCCTGGCCGGAACACTGGCCCCCCTGAACCAGTACTAATTGACGGAGAAGAGGAGTTCGAAGTCGAGTCCATCCTGGACTGCAGAAAGAGGCGCAACCAGGTTCAGTACTTAGTGAAATGGAGAGGCTATGGCCCTGAAGACAACTCATGGGAGCCAGAGTGTAATATACACGCGGAGAAGTTGATTCAGTCTTTTAAAGATGCCCATCCACTCAAGTTGGCCCAGTTGGGCATCCGGAGGCTGCCCCTTGGGGGGGGCAATGTCATGGACAGTCTGGCCCATCGGTGGGCACATCGGCGCGCACGGGCGCGCGCATTCGCGGGAACGGCGCATCGGCGCGCATGCGCGGGAGCGGCGCGCGCATTTGCGGCACCATAGCGCGCACGGGAGCGCGCACCAGCGGCGGCGGCGCGCGTGCACGTGGGGACGCCGTTCTGGCGCCAAAACCAGCTTTAAAAGGGATCTGATCCCTGTGCCTCTTGCTGTCCTGTCTACAGTGTATCTGTGAGCTCCCAGTGTCTATATTCTGATTGACCTTGATCCTGACTACCCGGCTTGAACCTGTTGTACCTGTCTGCTACCTGCCCTGATCCCGGCTTGCTCGACCATCCCTCGGATTATCCTTTGTACCTCTGCTGCCCGCCTGTTGTTGACCCGGACTGGAAACTGACCCTGCCTGTACCGACCCTACCTGCTCCTGTACCCCCAGCCAGCCAGTGGACTTACCTATGGGGACCTGTTCCAGCTTGTACTACGGGACACCTCCCCCGCTTCGGCTGCAACTCCAGCTCCCAGCTGCCCAGCAGTGAGCCTGAACCCTCAACCTACACGAGGACTCCTACGTGTCTCCAGGAACCACCGACTCTGCTCAAGGGCCCAGCACCCGCCACTACCAGGCGCTTGTGCGACTCTGTAGTCCCGAACCTCCTGTCTGCACTATCAGGGGTCCCGGGATCAGAGAAGCAAGGGCTGCCACTCCCTGCACGCCGGGCTCGTACCACCAGGTACGTGACAGTACCTGTGCTGCTATATACCACCTGAGCACAGTTAGTGTGACCGCACGTGTGCTGCTATATACCACCTGAGCTCAGTTAGTGTCACTGTACCTGTGCTGCTATATACCACCTGAGCTCAGTTAGTGTCACTGTACCTGTGCTGGTATATACCACCTGAGCGCATTTCTGGTCACTCCGCTTGTGCTGTTACATACCACCTGAGCTCTTCAATATGTCTGGAAGGAGAACAAAGAGAGGCAGAGAGTCACAAGGGCAAGCAGGTTCTGCATGTAGAGGTAACGCTGGTAGTGGATGTGGTGCATCCTCTTCAGCACGTGGCCGTGGCCGTGGCCGCTCGTCCTTCTTTTTGGGAGCTGGCCGTGTTGAACCTCAACATGCAGAGGAATTAGTAGAGTGGATGACCAAGCCGTCCTCATCCTCCTCATCCTCTCTCACACAGACTGATCAAAGTTTTTCTGGCAAAGCAGCTGCCAAGGCGTCCTCTTCCCTCTGCACGATAGCTTCACACAATACTTCCCTAGTACCACCATGTCCTCCTGAGGAGTCCCCCGAACTGTTTCAACACAGTGTTGGGTACAGGAAGATGCGCAGTGTTTAGAAGACTCCGATGACGGAACACTGATAGAGGAAGGCATTGATGTGAGCCCAGGGAGAGGGGGTGGCCGAGAGGGACAGCAATTTGTCAGTGAGGATTTTCCCCCAGCTGGAGCATACTGCCAGGTGGTTGACAGTGATGAGGAGGGAGGGGATGATGAGGTCACTGACTGTACCTGGGTGCCTGATAGGAGAGAGGAGGAGGAGGAGGAGGCACAGGCACATCTCCAAAGAGGCAGGATGCCCTCCAAGGGTCAGCTTAAGGTCACACCCACTGCATTACAGCGCACATCTATGGCGCTTGTGCATGGCGCTGCTGTGTCTGACCGGTACAGCAAAAATTCTTTGGTGTGGGCCTTTTTTGAAATATGTCCACAAGATCGTACCTTTGCTATTTGCAACTTATGTCGCAAGCGTATCTCGCGTGGCCAAAACATCAACCGCCTGGGTACCACATGCTTGTCCAGACATATGTCGACCAGCCATGCAGCTCGTTGGCAAGCACACCAGAAAGACCCACACCAAAGAAAAAAGTGTACCCCCCCTCGCCCTTCTGGGACCTCCACTGGCACCATTTGAGGAGGCCACGAGGATGGTGAGCAGTGACAGTGCATGCATCAGTGAGACTGTCCCTCTTATTCACCTGTTGGAGCACACGCTACGTGGAATAATGGACAGGGCCCTTGAGGCAAAACAGAGGGAGGAAGAGGAGGACTTCCTTACCTCTCAAGGCCCCCTTTACCCAGACAGTGGTCCTGCTTGCCCACCCATCACACAGGAAGAGGAGGAGGAGGAGGAGGAGGAGGATTGTATCAGCAGCATGGAGGTGGAGCCTAGCACTCAGCAGCAGCAGTCTTCAAGGGATCATTTACAGTCCCAAGGAGCATGTGGAGTTTTACGTGGCTGGGATGAGGTGCCTGTGGATCCTGTCGTCCTCAGTGACCCAGAGGACTGTGCCCCGAATGCCTCTGCAAACCTACGCTGCATGGCCTCCCTGATTCTGCAAAGCCTGCGTAAGGATCCTCGTGTACGTGCTATTAAGGAGAGGGATCATTACTGGCTGGAGACTCTCCTTGATCCACGTTACAAAAGTAAGGTTGCGGACCTTATGTTGCCATCGCAGAGGGAGCAGAAGATGAAACTTCTGCGGGAGGCCTTGCAGAAGGGTCTGTGCAATGCGTTCCCAGAACCGGGGGGATTACCAAAACCTGGCTCTGGACAACGTCTTGCTGAGGCTTCAGTGACTCACAGAAGGGGCGGTGGAGAAGGTGGTCGTCTGACCGATGCGTTCAGGCAGTTTTTTAGTCCGCAGCCCCAAGGTCTGACCGGTTCCAGCAACCATCGCCAGCGTCTGCTTTACATGGTCCTCCGGGAATACCTTGGGGCAAGATCCGACTTGGACACCTTCCCCACCGAAAATCCTCTGGCTTACTGGGTCTTGAGGATGGATCACTGGCCAGAGCTTGCCCAGTACGCAATTGAGCTACTGGCTTGCCCTGCATCCAGTGTTCTTTCAGAACGGACATTCAGTGCTGCTGGAGGCTTTGTCACTGATCACAGGGTGCGCCTCTCTACCGGCTCTGTTGATCGACTGACCTTCATCAAAATGAATCAGGCTTGGATCAACACCAGCTACCAAGCACCTGATGCTGATATTAATGAATAATATCTTTTTGTTGAAATTTCGGATCCCTTTTAGACTGCTGATGCTGAGTGACTGTCCTCTTATGCTGCTGATGGAATATCCTTCTCCTCCATACTTTTATTGCTGATAGCTAGTAAGAAATGTTGTGTCCCCAAGGCCCAATTTTTCTGCCCCTGTTTAACAGGGGCGCCTAATAACAATTTTTGATGCAATAATTTGCACGTGGCTCCTTGTTGCGCTCCAATTGGAGTTATTGTGAGGGGTTGCAGTGTTGTGTTGTGCCCAAGGCCCAATTTTTCTGCCCCTGTCTAACAGGGGCGCCTAATAACAATTTTTGATGCAATAATTTGCACGTGGCTCCTTGTTGCGCTCCAATTGGAGTTATTGTGAGGGGTTGCAGTGTTGTGTTGTGCCCAAGGCCCAATTTGTCTGCCCCTGTTTAACAGGGGCACCTAATAACAATTTTTGATGCAATACTTTGCACGTGGCTCCTTGTTGCGCTCCAATTACAGTATGTTTGAGGGGTGCCCTTTTTTCTAAAAATGTTCTTTCTCACAACAATAATGGCCCCCCACCGCTAAAATATTCGACATAATGTTGCCACACAGAATTTGCGCAAGTAGCATTAATTACTTTTTTTTTTGTCCTTTCATGTTGTGCAGGGACATCTCTAAACACGTGCCACTACTATAGACACCCAGCAGGTGTGATATTTAAAGGATTTTTTTTTTTTTTCACTTTAAGCATCATTAAAATGGCTGCTCCGCAAAAAACGGCCGTTTTAAAAAACATTTTTTTCCATTGATACATGTTTCCTGGGGCAAGACCCGGCTTCTGAATGACGTTTTCCAACATTTAATTGGATTTTGGTCTTTAAAATTACCGTTTTTGAATTCGAACGTGCGGGTCCCATAGACTTCAATGGGGTTCGAAATATTCGTGCGAACCCGCGGTCCGTTCGACTCATCCCTACTCAGAAGCATTGAACTTAATTTGCTTGGCTCGTAGTAGTGTTGTACGTCACCACGTTCTTGACGGTCGAAAGTTCAGAGAACTTTTGTGTGACCGTGATTGTGTGTACGGGGCATTACACGAAATTAGCAGAAGGAGCCCAAAGGGTGGCTCCTGACAATTGAACTTCCACTTTGTAGTCTCGTAGTACGTCGAATACATCACTGCGTTCGTGTTTGTTGGCCGACAATTCTTTGCCGTTTTGTATGCAAGACAAATTCCTGGCCAACGCCCTTCGGACAAATAGCAGATGCTTTGTCTGCGGAAAATCTGATCATGTGTATGAGGCTTTACTCTCACTATCTACAGTATATTACACAATTCCTTTTTTGTTCCAGGATGCTAAGCACCCTAGGCCTTTAGACAATGGATTTACTTAAACGTTCTACCTCTTTCCCCTAATGGTGTCAAATCCTTTGATGAACTCCAGAGATCATGTCAGCTACCCAACGGAATTATTTCACTACTAGTTAAGCGTCATATTTTATCTATAGCTTGGCTGCGAAGGGAACAGCCACTCTTCATTCCCTTGGAATCCAAGTATAAAAAGGATCCTATTTTTCCTGGTTTAAACTCTCCTTTCTACAATGCTGCTATTTCCAAATACTCTTTTGAGCCTCTCTCATAGATCAACAAATGGGTGCATAATCTCAATATACAGCAGAACTTGAAAAATAGTATTGGGATCAAATCTGGAGGCCCACTAAGTCTTGCTCATACATTATAGCAGCAATTGAAATCAAGTACAAGATACTGCTCAGATGGTGCTTGGTTAGCCCATGTAAATCCTACTGCCTCATTGTCTTGTTTTAATAGCTGTCCAGACCCAGGCGCATTTCTTCATATTTGGTGATGTTGCCCGGTGGTCCATAGATAATGGACCCAAACATACAGAATCCTAGCCACACTCTTGCAGAAAACCATACCTATGCTAACTTATGAATCACTTTTACTAAATAAGAAACCAGTGGATAACACACTTTTTGCAGATCTATAATGATTGCAAGCCAACAAAAATGTTGATTGTGAATCCCCCTCGGTCACACCTCATCCCCCCCCCCCCCATTAACATTCCCCATTACTTCTTCCTTCATGCTTTTCTAGCTATACCACTATTTTTCTCCATCTTTACACACTACTACTGTGTAAGTCTTATTTGAATGACAATATGTAAGTGTATTACTGCCAGTTGATTATGACGAGCTTACGCCTAGCTGCTTCTGAAATGTGAAATCAGCATTGTCGTGACTACTCTGTTTGATCATTGTATATGACAGTTTGTTCATGCAACCCTTATAATGTTTTTTTGCATTTGAAATGCACAATTAAATATTTAACAAGAACAATATTCAGGAATCTTTTGTGTGTGTCTACATATTTCAGACGCAGCTCTTTGTATATTAGCTAATGTTTTCTCAGTTTAAATAGCTCTTACAGCCTAATGGGGTTTTTATTACAGCGCGTCTTATTTAATGCTATGGAAATGAGGCAGTTGTTCTGCCTAAACACTTCCTTTTCTTCCTTTAATGCTCTTAGATTTTTAATTAATCAGAATGAAAATGCATGGCTTATAATCGGATAAACATAATCTGCTTCGCCAACCATCAAAACAGAGCCCTCAGGTATAACTTAATTCGAAAACGCAATTGGGATCATTTATTGTAACTCTTTTCATTACATTAGGCTTCAGCATCAAACTCAGTTTTTGGCCCAGAGCTGAGAGCAGTGTCATATTCTAAGCCACTTTTTCACTAAGTCTTCCTGCAGCAGCGGTCCATCCATAGAGGGCGCTGGAGCGCCGCCCCCTTTGGCTCCGCACTGCCACTGAAAATAACATACATTCATGCATTGCATGAATGTATGTTATTGTTGCTAGCTGCCGCTGGTCTATTCAGGTGGCCGGACATTAAGTGCAACCACCTGAATAACGGCAGCTGGTTGGCTGTGCTGAAGCGTCTATCAGAGCCAGCGGCTCTGATAGGCTTTCCGAGTACAGCCCTTGTCTCCCGGATGCTTTATCCAGGGAACGTACGGGTTGCGTTCCTTGGATAAGACTGACGGCCGTCTCAGCCAATCAGGTTTGTCGATTCTGGTTATCGGTAACCTAATTGGCCGAAGCGTCACCAAGGCAGGAGAAAACTTTGAGAGACGTGGAAGGATTTAGGTAAGTGCATTTTACAGGGCACAGCTGTGACAATGGGCACAGAGGCGACAAAGGGCACATTGGCATCAATGGGCACAGTGGCGACAAAGGGCACAGTGGGATCAATGGGCACAGTGGTGACAATGGGTACAGTGACAACAATTAAAGGGCACAGTTACATGCACAGTGGCAACAATGGGCACAGTGGCGACAATTAAAGGGCACAGTGGTGATAATTGGCACAACGGGCAACAATTGAGAGGCACAGTGGTGACAATTGGCACAGTGGCGACAAATGAGGGGCATAGTGGCTGCGATTGATGGCATGGCACAATGGTGACAATTGATGGCACAGTGGCTGTGTTTGATGGCATGGTACAGTGACTGCGTTTGATGGCATGGCACAGTGAATCCGTTTGATGGCATGGCACACTGACTGCGTTTGATGGCATGGCACAGCGACTGCGTTTGATGGCATGGCACAGTGGTGCGAATTGATGGCATGGTGACTGCATTTGATTGCATGGCACAGTGGTGATAATTGATGGCACAGTGGCTGTGTATGATGGCATGGCACAGTGGTGACAATTGATGGCACAGTGGCTGCGTTTGATGGCATGGCACAGTGATGACAATTGATGCCACAGTGGCTGCGTTTAATGGCATGGCACAGTAACTGCATTTGATGGCATGGCACGGTGGTGACAATTGATGGCACAGTGGTTGCATTTGATGGGCACAGTAAGGCCGCATACACACGATCAAATTTATCTGCTGGAAACGGTCCGACGGACCGTTTCAGCAGACAAATTAGATCGTGTGTACGGGCGAGCAGACAGGTTTTTCCAGCAGACAAATTTTAAAGCATGCTTTAAAGTCTGTCTGCTGGGAACCCGTCCATCCGACATGTCCGCTGGTTAGTACACTAACCAGCAGACATATCTGTCTTCACATGTGTCAAATGGATTTGACGCATGCGTGGAAGTATTTTGCTTTTTGGTTGTTTTTTAACCGCCATTTTTTTATCTTTCATCTGTCAATGGGAAATCCAAAAGCGCTTGTCAACCGCACCGCAAATGTACATAGGGTGTTTGGGAGGAGCGTTTTTAATGCTCACTAAAAGATTATCAACCACACCTATTAATGTGCATTAACGCTATAGGAGGATTTGATAAGGGTATTTTGAGTAAGTGTGAACAAGCCCTAATTCCAAATTCTGACCCTACCATCTGAATGTTGCCGCTAAAAAAAAGATTCATCAGCCTAGGCAATGTTTTTCCAATGTAACAAGAGTGGCACCCAATGTGATCTTCTGCTGCTGTAGCCCATTTGCCTCAAAGTTCATTGTGTTGTGCATTCAGAAATGGTATTCTGCATACCTTGGTTGTAACGAGTAGTTATTTAAGTTACTGTTGTCTTTCTATCATCTCAAATCAGTCTTCCTATTTTCCTCTGTCACCAACAAGGCATTTTGGTCCACACAAGCCACACACTGGATATGTTCTCTTTTTCAGACCATTCTCTGTAAACCTTTGAAATGGTTGTGCATGAAAATCCCAGTAGATTTCCCCATTCCGATGCTTGGTTTGAACTTCAGCAAGTCATCTTCACTAAGTCTAGATGCCTAAATGCATTGAGCTGCTGCCCTGTGATTGACTGATTAGCAATTTGGGTTTTTAAACGCCTACATTTAATGCCAGTGTGAACTCAGCCTTACTACTAATTGAGCATCATCTAAAAGCCATGGCCTACGTGAGTATTGTTGCTGAACATGCCCATTCCTTTATGACTACAGTGTACCCATCTTCTGATGGCTCCTTCCAGCAGAATAATCCACCATGTCACAAAGCTCAAATCATCTCAAACTGGTTTCTTGAACATGTCAATGAGCTCACTGTACTCAAATTGCCTCCACAGTCACAGATTGCAATCCAATAGAGCACCTTTGGTATGTAGTGGAACGGGAGATTTGCATCTTGCAAATCTGCAGCAACTGCATGATGCAATAATGTCAATATGGACCAAAATTTCTAAAGAATGTTTCCAACACCTTGTTGAATCTATGCCATGAATAGGGATGAGCCAAATCCCCCCCCCCCCTCCCCCCCCCCCCCCGGTTCGGTTCACAGCAGAACATGCAAACAGGCAAAAAGTCTATGGGACGCGAATGTGAAAGTTCAAAGTGCTAATTTTAAATGCTTTTATGCAAGTTATTGCCCAAAAAAGTGTTTGGGGACCTAGGTAAGTTTTTCAGGAGCAATGATTTAAATAATGCTTAAAGTGAAACAAGAAAAATGTAATATCGTGCTTGGGGGTGTCCTTAGTATGCCTGTAAAGTAGTGCATAGTAAAGTAGTCCCCCAGGCCTCCAGGCACTATACAGTTTACTCTGAACTGCAGTATATATGCTATATGGTCTGCCCTATATACTCTGCAGAAAAATTGGACCTTAGGTGTTGGTGGCGCCAGAACATTGTAACCCCTCCATTTACTCTTGTTGGGCGCAGGAACGAGCCCTGCTGTTAAATATGATTTAAATTTTTTTTATTATATGCCCATGTTAAACAGGGGCAGAAAAATTGGGCCTTTGGTGGTGGTGGTGCCCTAAACCAAAAATATTGTTGGAAGCTAGCATCATCGAGATTGAGGAGGAATAGGATAGTCAGCATAGGCAGTCTTCAAGGGATTCCAGTTTCATAGCAAATTCATTCTGTTACATCAGCATCAGGTGATTGATAGCTGCTGATTCAGGACTGATTCATTTTTATAAGTGTGAGCTATCAATGGAGTCTGTGGTCAGGCGCACTCTTAGGTCCGCTATAAACCCTCCAGCACCACTGAATGTGTGTTCAGAAAGCATGTTGGATGCAGGACAGGCCAGTAGCTCGATTGCATATTGAGCAAGTTCTGGCCAGTGGTCCATCCTCAAGACCCAGTAACTCAGTGGATGCTCTGTTGGAAAGGTCTCTAAGTCTGCTCTTGCCTCTAGATATTCCTGCACTATATAATGCAGACACTAGTGATGGTTGCTTGAACAGATCTGACCTTAGCACTGAGAACTGAAAAATTGTTTATTTTAATATTTATTTTATTTTTTAAAAGATAGGCAGATATACGTTAAAGGCTGTCACAGTAATCACACCTTGTTATACCATTAGCACGTACATCAACCCCTTAAATTAACAAGAAAAATAACCGAGAAAAAAACCCACAATGTGAAATTTTCCTATTTGGGCTTAACCCCTCACGGGTATTCCTTCTCTTCTGATTATCTTCCGGGTTTACCTTGCATTGTCTACCCCTTAAAAAGCATTGCCTGCCAAATGTCTTATCCCCCTTAATCACCCCTACCCCAACCCCCCTTCTCCCCCCCTAGATCCCCAACTTCCCCTCCTCTCCTTCAGATCTGTCCATCGGGGTGTCGACCATATTCACATTTTATGCCCTTGCCCTACTCATGTCTCCTGTAAGTTGGTTTCCTCTTTGCGAAGAGATTTCCCCTCTTCAGAAGCCAAGAAGGAGTTCCAGGGCGCCCAAGTTTCTAAGTACTTCTCTTGTTGTTGGCATGATGAGAGAACCATGTCTTCCAACCTGCTTATCTCTTTCACTTTACGGGCCCACGTTTGTATTGTTGGAGCTACTGTTGATTTCAATTTCAGTGGTATGCAAGTCTTTACCGCATCTAGTAAGTGGCAGACGAGAGATTCTTTATATCTTTTCTCTGGTATGTCATTCACATGTAGTAGGCAAAGTGCTGAGTCTTCTTTTATATCTAAATCTGTAAGCTGTTGTATAATTTGTATGATCTCTCTCCAGAAGATTTTCAGCTCAGGACAGTCCCAGAAGATAGTTACATAGTTACATAGTTAGTCAGGTTGAAAAAAGACACAAGTCCATCCAGTTCAACCATAAAAAAAAAATAAACAAACAAAATAAAACACAGTACATCCCATACACCCAACTCCATACCCACAGTTGATCCAGAGGAAGGCAAAAAACCCCAGCAGAGCGATGATCCAATTTGCTGCTGGAGGGGAAAAAATTCCTTCCTGATCCCCCGAGAGGCAATCGGATTTACCCCGGATCAACTTTACCTACAAATCTTAGTACTCAGTTATATTATGTGCATTTAGGAAAGAATCCAGGCCTCTCTTAAAGCAATCTACTGAGCTGGCCAGAACCACCTCCGGAGGGAGTCTGTTCCACATTTTCACAGCTCTTACTGTGAAGAAACCTTTCCGTATTTGGAGGTGAAATCTCTTTTCCTCCAGACGTAAAGAGTGCCCCCTTGTCCTCAGTGTTGACCTTAAAGCGGAGCTTCACCCAGTATAACAACATTTTACAATGTTGTTTGAAAAAAATAAAAAAAAAAAACCTGAAAAAAAAAGAAAAAAAATACTCACCCGAAATAGCTGTTGCTATGCGGAAGTCCGTAATCTGCCTCTTCCTAATCCGCGGTGTGTTTTCTTCTTCTTCTTCTCCTTGTGAATGGGCGCGCTGCTTCCTGGGAACTGTGTGTGTTCTCAGAGAGCAGCGCGCCCATTCACAAGCCAGCGTGAGACTCGCGGAGGCGCAGTAGGAAACGGGCAGTGAAGCCGTACGGCTTCACTGCCTGTTTCCCATATTGTGAATGGCGGCGCGGGACCCGGAGCGATCGTGGGACCGGCATCGGGGGGCCCATCAGCGCGGGCGCCTAGGACAGGTAAGTGTCTTTATTTAAAGTCAGCAGCTACACTGTTAGTAGCTGCTGACTTTAAAAAAATGTTTTACCGTGGCTGGAGCTCCGCTTTAAAGTGAATAACTCAAGACCAAGTTCATTATATGGACCTCTTATATATTTGTACATGTTGATCATATCCCCCCTTATTCTCCTCTTCCCAAGAGTGAATAAATTCAGTTCCTCTAATCTTTCCTCATAGCTGAGCTCCTCCATGCCTCTTATCAGTTTGGTTGCCCTTCTCTGCACTTTCTCCAGTTCTCCGATATCCTTTTTGAGAACTGGTGCCCAAAACTGAACTGCATATTCCAGATGAGGTCTTACTAATGATTTGTACAGGGGCAAAATGATATCTCTATCTCTGGAGTCCATACCTCTCTTAATACAAGAAAGGACTTTGCTCGCTTTGGAAACCGCAGCTTGGCATTGCATGCCATTATTGAGCTTACGATCAACTAAAACCCCCAGATCCTTATCCACTACAGATCCCCCCAGTTGAACTCCCCCTAGCATGTATGATGCATGCATATTCTTAGCCCCTAAGTGCATAACTTTACATTTATCAACATTAAACCTAATCTGCCACTTAGTCGCCCACTTAGACAGAGCATTGAGGTCGGCTTGTAAATTGGAGACATCCTGCAAGGACGTTATTCCACTGCATAGCTTGGTGTCATCTGCAAAAACAGAAATGTTACTTTGGTTCTCAGACCCAATATCATTTATAAATATATTGAAAAGTAAGGGACCCGACACCGAACCTTGGGGTACACCACTGATAACCTTGGACCATTCAGAGTAAGAATCATTAACCACAACTCTCTGAATCCTGTCTTTCAGACAGTTTTCTATCCATTTACAAACTGATATATCTAATCCTGTAGACCTTACCTTACACATGAGCCGTGTGTGGGGAACTGTATCGAACGCTTTTGCAAAATCCAAGTATACCACGTCCACTGCCACGCCTCTGTCCAGGGTTTTACTTACCTCTTCATAAAAGGAAATCAGGTTTGTCTGACAACTTCTGTCCTTCATGAATCCATGCTGTCTGCTGCTTAAATAGTTTGTTTCCAGCAAGAACTCATCCATGTGGACTTTTATTAAACGTTCCAGTATCTTCCCAACTATAGAAGTTAAACTAACAGGTCTATAGTTACTTGGTAAAGACTTTGTTCCCTTTTTAAATATAGGCACCACATTGGCTCTACGCCAATCCAGTGGTACTATTCCTGTCATTAATGAGTCCCTAAATATTAGATACAGTGGCTTTGAAATTTCAGAGCTCAATTCTTTTAGGATCCGTGGGTGGATGCCATCTGGTCCAGGTGCTTTATCCACCTTTATTCTGTCTAAATATTTCTGGACCATATCACTTTTGAGCCATTGTGGATTTGGGGCTGTGTCACTCCCACCCCCATTATGGACATGAGCTCCCTCATTCTCCATTGTATACACAGAGCTGAAGAAAGCATTTAATAAATTTGCCTTCTCTATGTCCTCAGTCACCCAGTCTAGATTATTTTGTAAAGGGCCTACATGCTCAGACTTGACCTTTTTACTATTAATATATTTAAAGAATTTTTTGGGGTTTGTCCTACTATCTTTTGCAATCTGTCGTTCATTTTGAATTTTTGCATCCTTGATTTCCTTTTTACATATTCTATTATATTCTTTGTAACATTTAAACGACACTAGTGTTCCTTCATTTTTATATTTTTTAAAAGCTATTTTCTTATTGTTTATAGCTTTTTTAACTTTGACCGTGAGACACATAGGGCCAGATTAAGGTAGATGAGAGTATCTTTCCTCTGGAGTAACGCTTCTCATTTACGTTACTCTGAAGACCCTTTCAGCGCAAGTCCTGTAATTCACATAGCAGTTGCGCGTAAACTTGCGCCAGAGTAACGATAATGCGCTGGCGTAACCCGACGCAAGTGGAAGTGGGTGTGATCATATGTAAATGATGGGCGGAGCCCAGCGCAGAGGCTTACGTTCAGCGCATCATCCACGGAGCATGCGCAGTGAGTGCGGCTCCACTCGCCCCCCTTGTGCGCATGCTCACAACTTCCGTCGGCACCACTTCCTGGGAAACGTCAGCGCAATGCGTTCCGCTGGGCGCTTAAAAGCGCTGGCGGAAACGCCATTCCGGCGCAAAAGTAGTTCCGCTTCCCCCCACCCCAGGGAAGATACTTTTGTGCTGTGATGGCTGCTCCCGCTACCCCCAGAGAGAGGAGGAACCTGAATTTTAATGCCCAGGAGGTCTCAGTGATCATTTCGGCAATGGAGAGGGATAATGAATTTCTCCATGGCAAAAAAAGCCGGAAGACCAGCCGGGAAAGGAAGCAGGGCATCCTGGAGTCGATTGCTGCCAGGGTCAATGTCCTGGGCTACTCCACCCGGACTGCTGGGGACATACAAAAAAAAATAAATGACCTGCGGCGCAAGGTGAGGGACAAGGTGGCCTCCATCAGGAGGTATGAGAGGGGCACAGGTGGTGGTCCCCCATGTCCTGTCACCCTGACCGCAGAGGAGGAGGTGGTTGCTCGCTGCCTGGAGAGGGAGCAGGTGGAGGGGGTCGCAGGCTATGACTCCGTGGAGGAAGGCACAAGGACAGGTAAGTGTTTTATAATCCCCTATTTGTTGTTTTGCATTTGGGGGGGGGAGGGTACATGTGCCAAGTGTGTGGGACCACCAACATGTGTCTGCTTTGTGTCATCCACAGATGACGGAGCTGGGCCATCATCGGTCAGCGTACATTCCACCCCATCCCCCCCACGCCATCGTGTGCCTGAGCCACTGGGTGGTGAAGAGGTTGTGGAGGAGGAGAGTGGCCACACCACACCTGCCGAGGTGGTTGTGGAGGATCCTGCTGTGGCAGAGCAGGACTTTTCATTAGTGTTGTCTGTCTCCTCCCCTTCTCCTGGGCCGTCTGTCGTCCCCTCCCCCATCCTTGGAAGCCCCTCAAGGGCGACTCCTTCCACCCGAGGACATCCATCTTCTGGCCCCAGGAAGGCGACCCAGAAGACCAGGGGGGTGTCTGATGGTATACAGGACCAGTTGGCGAGGGATCACGCCAGGCAGACGGAACAGATGGGGGCCATAGCGGTGCACTTGGAGAAAGTGTCTGACAGCCTGGGCTCCGTTGCCAACCTCAGCAACGCAGTGCAGGATGTCAGCTGTAATTGCGCTGCAGTGGTCACCACTTTGGGGGAGGTGCAGGGGGATATTCGGCACCGTACTGCAGCCGTCCAGGCCAACAGTGCTGCCATCCGGGACCAGGGGAGGCTGAGTCGGCGGGCCCAGCACTACCAGGTCACCCGTCAGCTCCGGATGCAGGCCCAGACCAACTCCTACCTTGGACGGATAGCCAGGGCCTTGGAGGGCACGCAGGCCACACCTGCCAGGAGTGGCCCACCTGGGGATCAGCCACCTCCAGATGCCCCCCCACCCCCACCCACTCCATCCAGGCAGCTGCGGAGCCAGAGAGGGGCCCCCAGAAGAAGCCCCCGGCATCCCCGATGAGGCCTTTTTTTTTTTTTTGTTTTATATTTTTGATTTGAAAATACTCAGGTCATGAGTTTATTTTTTCTTTTTCTCAGGTTATGAGATTTTGTTTCTTTTAATTATCAGGATATGATATTATTAATTTATTTTTGTACTGCACACGGTCAGGAGTGCAGGGGACAGTGTGAATGGTGTGTGAATGTGAGAGGGTGGCACTCCTGAAAGTAAGGGGTGTCACCCTCGGCCGTGGTGGTGAAGTTAACCCCACGGCTGAATGAATCACGTGTGAAAGGTGTGTGAATGGACAGTGACATCATTGGGGCCTTGACGCTGGCGTTACTGCTCCCAACTCCTACATGCTGGACTTGGGCTAATCCAATGCGATGTGCATGTGGTGTGTGTGATCTAGGGACATCAGTGGTGTACACGCGTGCACTGTCTGTGTTATTAATGTTTTGGTTTAGTGTCCAAAGATGCCTACGGCGAGGACCCTCCTGACTGCTCTTCCATCAGCAGACTGGGTGTCCTCTGGCAGGGGGGGGCTGTGTGGGTCGGGGGTCAGGTCATCACGTATGTCAATATGCAGGCCTTTTTTCATAGCAAAGTTATGTAGTATGCAACATGCAGCGATGATCTGACACACAAAGGTAGGGGAATACAATAGGGTCCCCCCGGACTTATCCAGGCAGCGGAAACGGGACTTCAGGAGCCCAAATGTTTGCTCCACCACTGCACGGGTTTTGATGTGTGCTTCATTGTATTTTCTCTCTCCTCTGGTTTGGGGGTTCCGGAAAGGAGTCATTAGATGGGGTCCCAGTGCATATGCAGAGTCACCTGTAAGGTAAAAGACAGGAGAATGTTAGTCATGCATGTGCGATTTCTGTTGTGCATCACGGGAGGGGATAGTCATGCCTGCCACCCATGTCACTCACCAACCAGCCAGCTGTCCCCATACATGTTCTGGTTAAATTCTGCTGGGATGGGACTCTGATTGTATATGAAGCTGTCATGGCTGGACCCGGGGTGTTTGGCACGGACGTGCCATATGAGGCGTTGGGCATCAGCTATCACCTGTACGTTGATGGAATGCCAATGCTTCCGATTGCGGTATATGTGCTCTGTGGCACTGGGGGGCTGTAGGGCCACATGTGTGCAATCAATGGCCCCCACAGTGCGTGGGAATCTGGCAATGCTGTAGAAATCTGTGGTGGGTCTGATGAACTGGTTGGACATGCGTCTGAGGATTGCAGGGACAACCTGGTGCACACATCTGCTCACGGAGGATTGTGACATCCCAGCCACCACTCCACTTGTACGCTGGAATGATCCACTTGCAAGGAAATGGAGTGTTGCCAGGACCTTCACCAGTGGCTGCACTGCTTGTGAGCGGTGTGTCGTGCTGGTGATGTCACCCTGCAGGGTTGTGGTTAGTTCAAGTATTGCATCAGGGCTGAATCTGAAGAGGCGATACACCTCCTCATCCCCCATGCCAAAGAGGCTCATACGTGTGCGGTATATCCTCTCACGTGCCCGCCTCCTTCGTTCCGGGGGACCCATCAGTAGTTCTAGGACCACAATTGCCCCTGGCATGTTGGCACACAGAGGTGTTGTCCTTGCAAGTGTGGTTGTTCAGCTAGCTCCTATCGTCGGTAACGCTGCTATAGCTGCTCTCCTGCTGACCTGTGACCGTCTGGAGTAAAGATAAAGCAGCCTTTTGTAGAAATAACTTTGCGCCGGACGGACGAGATATACGCGCGGCGCATGTAGCCAGCGTATGGTGCTAATCCGTTCGTGAATTGGGAAAAATCCCTCATTTGCAGGGGAAATCAATAGGCGCGACTGATGCGCCCAGCGAAATTAAGCGCTGACGATACTCTGGCGTCGGAACGTTCCGCCGGTCGCAAATGACCTGTTATTGGGCGCATCTAGTTTGGTGGGTACGGCACATAGAAACGACGGCGCATCATCACAGTTACGCGGCGCATATCGAAATACTCCAGCGCAAGTGTTCCTGAATCTGGCCCTAAGTGTTTTTATCTTTCCTGTATGTATTTCTTGCTTATAGTTTACATTAAACGAAATCATGTTATGATCACTGCTACCCAGGTGCTCCTTTATCTGAACATTAGTAATAAGCTCTGCATGGTTTGAGATTACCAGGTCCAACAGAGCATCATTCCTAGTTGGGGCCTCAATAAACTGGACCATAAAATTGTCCTGCAGTAGGTTTTTAAATTTTTGTCCTTTAACTGTCCCCGAAATTCCATTATTCCAGTCAATTTCTGGGTAGTTAAAATCCCCCATTATTATCACCGTCCCAGCCCTTGCAGCCCTTTCCATCTGTGCAAGGAGCCGAGTCTCCACCTCCTCATTAACATTGGGTGGTCTATAACAAACTCCAATGATTAACTTTGAACTACGCACATCTGTATGCAGTTCCACCCATAATGCTTCAACTTCATCACACTCTCCATTAACCAGGTCCTCTTTCACGCTTGCTTTGAGGTCACTTCTCACATAGAGACAGACCCCTCCACCTTTCCTTTTTACCCTGTCTTTCCGAAAGAGAGCATAGCCAGGAATATTAATAGCCCAGTCATGTGAGGATTGAAGCCAAGTTTCAGCAATACCGATTACATCATAGCTCTCCTCATGCACCAGAGCTTCCAACTCACCTGTTTTGCTTGGAAGGCTTCTGGCATTGGTGAACAAACACTTAAATGTATTGTTACATTTTTTGCTGGTGTTTTTTCATATGATTTTTAGTAGTGCAAATGGCACTATAATTTCCAATGGCTGTTTGCAACATGGGAACTTTCTTGTTACCTGCCATAACCCCACCTCCATCTATCCCCATTCAACTCTCCATTAATGTCTGACCCCTAACTGACATGTGTGCCCGATGTAATTCAAGTTCACCCGCCCCCCTCAAGTCTAGTTTAAATACTCCTCCAGCATTCCCCTAAACCTCTCCCCCAGCACAGCAGACCCCCTTCCATTCAAGTGCAAACCATCTTTAGCATATAGGTTGCACCCCAATGAAAAGTCATCCCAGTGCTCTAGAAACCCAAATCCCTCCTTCCTACACCAGGTCTTTAGCCATGCATTCAGCTCTCTAATCTCCCCCTGCCTTTCCTGTGTTGCGCATGGCACAGGCAATATTTCAGAGAATATCACCTTGGAGGTCCTTCCCTTCATCTTGCAGCCTAGTTCTTTAAATTGATTCTTAAGGAGCCTCCACTTTCCATGTATACTGTCATTGGTTCCAACATGGACCAAGACAGCTGGGTCATGCCCAGCCCTTCCCAGTAATTTATCCACCTGGTCCACCACATGCCGAACCCTGGCACCAGGGAGACAGCAAACCATTCGATTGAGGCGACCCTGGCGACAAATTATTCTATCAGTCCTTCTGATTATAGAATCCCCTATTACCACCAACTGTCTAGGCCTACCTGCACTCCCCTCACCACTTCTACTAGATGGGTTGCTCTCCCGGCTGTTAGGGGTAGCAGTAACATTTAGGGCTGCCAGCTCTGTGTTAGCCACCTCCACATCTTCACCCAACTTGGCAAATTTGTTTTGATGCACAAATACAGGATTGGCCTTCCTTGTCTGCAAGCCCCTTCCACTCCCTCTAACTACATCAACCCATCTTCCTATCTGATAATCCCGACTTGCCCCTCCACCCTCCACATCAACCCTACTGACCACCTGCTCAGCGAGCAGAGGACCCCTTTCAAGGTTGTCCTTTCTGCCCAGTGTTGCAACTTGCTCCTCCAGATCTCTAATGCAAGCTTCCAGAAGGGCAACCTGCTCACATCTGTCACAGCGGTATCCATCCTGGAGCTGTTGCACCAATTTTGCATACATGTGACACACTGTACACTGAGCAAAACCTTCAACCCTGCCAGCACACATTTCCCAGTTACAATATAATTACTTGTAGGAAGTTTAAGATGTTACTTACAGTTTAGAAGACTCCTGTCTTAACTCCTGTTTTCAACTCCTGTTTTTTTAACTCTTCCCACTTGTGTTTAAAAATCACCCTTCTGTTTAGAAAATCACATGTATATGTAAGATATGCAGCATTGTACCTGAAAAATTGTTTAAAGGCATCAGTCAGCCTTCTCCACCGCTCTTCCTCTGACTGAACAAAGACTCAGCAACACCTTGTCCAGCACCACAAAATAGTAACCTCTCAGGGTCTGGGAATGCATTGCACAAACTTTTCTTCAAGGCCTCCTGAAGATGTTTTATCCTCTGCTAAGGCAGGATGATTTCTGCAACTTTACCCTTGTAATGTGGATCAAGAAAGGGTTACCAGCCAGTAATGATCCCTCTCCTTGATACCACGAATTCTAGGGTCCTTTCGCAGGCTTTGCAGAATCAGGAAGGCCATGCAGCAGAGGCATTCGATATTGATTCCTCTGGGTCACTAAGGATCACATTATCTGTAACTACCTCCTTCCAGCCACATACAACTCCTTGGGTTTCTGGGGTCTGAAAACCTTACCTTGAAGACTGCCACTGAGTAGGGATGAGCCAAACACCCCTCAGTTTGGTTTGCACCAGAACATGCAAACAGGCAAAAAATGTGTTAGAACAACCGAACACCGTTAAAGTCTATGGGGCTCGAACATGAAAAATCTAAAGTGCTAATTTTAACCACTTGCTTACTGGGCACATACCCCCCTCCTGCCCAGGTGAAATTTCAGCTTCCGGCACTCCGTCGCTTTAACTGACAATTGCGCGGTCGTGCGACATGGCTCCCAAACAAAATTGACGTCCTTTTTTCCCCACAAGTAGAGCTTTCTTTTGGTGGTATTTGATCGCCCTTGCGGTTTTTATTTTTTGCTCTATAAACAAAAATATTCTTTACTTGTTGCTATAATAAATAGCCCAATTAAAACACATTACCAATGCTGGAATCTTTTTTTATTTTTATTTTTCTATTTTTAATAAAAGACTTATCCCAACGTTGTCTCTGTTTTTTTTTTTATGTTATTTACACTTTCTTTGTGAAATGGACACAGGGTTCCCCTTAATATCCATACCACACCTGAAGGGCCTGGTAATTGAATTTGGTGTCAAAATGTATTTATTTTTGTTAATGACTATCAATGACTTTTCTCTGTATTGCCGGGCGCCGACAATTCATTATAGCCGCAAGTACTTTTAAATTACTTTTTTTCCTTCAGAAATGACAGTTTATGCAGGGACATCTCTATGCACAGGAAACAAGTGCTACTTTACAGGCATACTATACACTCCCCTAGGTACAACATTTAAAGGAATATTTCACTTTTCCTGTTTCACTTTTAGCATTATTAAAATCACTGCTCCTGCAAAAACGGCAGTTTTTAAAACTTTTTTTGCATTGATACGCAAACACTTTTTAGATCAATAACTTGCATATAAGGCTTTAAAATTATCACTTTAGAGTGCGCATGTGCGGGATTATGGAATGGCAGCTTAGCCACAGAGCTCCGTATCGCCCCAGCCCCTCACTCCAATAGGCGAGCTCAGCGATTCATCTGCACCCTCAGCTCATGTGCCCCCTGCACGGGGACTAAGTCGGGCACCCTCCCGGATGGCTGGACCGGCCGCTCGCCGCGATCTAGGACCGCAGTTTGAGAGCTCCGACGGGGATGGGAGTTCCAAGATGGCCGAGGCGCCGGCCCCCGTACAGTCAAACGCGGCTCCAGGAGAGAGAACACCTTATGCTCTCAGGCAAGTCATAGCCCCGGCCACCCTAACATACTCCCAGGTGACACAAGGCTCCCACCCTCAACCCCAGGCTCAGTCACCGGCGTCCACATAGTCACTTATGGGGAGGATGGATGATTATACTGTCTCTCCAGCGGGACCTACTGTTCCTCTCCAGCTATTCACGCCATCACCTTGCCTGCTTAACCAGGATCAGTGTGCCCCGCAGGGAGATCTATTTGCTAAATTCTCTGCTTTACTAGAAAGGGGCCTTGCCAACACTGCTGCACAAATTACAAGGGATATGAAGTCAGACTTTGCCAATCTTGGTTCCAGAATGGAAGCTATTGAGAATAAACTGGACATGACAGGGGCACGCACCAACCAGAATGCGGCTCACATTCAGACCCTTCAGGACCAGCTAGACATTGCTCTTTCTAAGATCGATGAATTGGAGAACAGGTCCAGGAGGTACAATTTTAGGGTCCCTGAGACCATAACGGACGTCGCAGAGGCGATTCGGGACCTTGTCAAAGACCTCATTCCTAATATCCCGCCTCACCGATTGGAATTAGATCTGGCACACAGGACCTTGGGCCCACCCAGAAAAGACGGCCTACCAAGGGACATAGTGGTCAAGCCGCACTTTTATGCCACCAAGGAGGAGGTTCTGAGACAGGCTAGACTCCAAAAGGAAATTTCCTGCAGGGGCCATCAAATTCAAATCTTTGCTGATTTGTCCCCATCTACTCTCCAAAGGCGACAAGCCCTCAGACCTCTTCTTAATGTCCTAGCCAAAAGGGATATCAAATATCGCTGGAACTTTCCTTTTGCGGTTAAATTTTCGTTCCAAGGCAAGGCCTACGCCTTTTCTAATCTGCCTAAAGGTGAGAAACTCCTGCTTCACCTCAAATTGATTTCGCAAGAAGCGCCAATGGAGGTTTCAGCTGCTCCGGTGTCCTCGTCCAAGCGTCCGACACCTACGAGCCCTATCTTGCCGATGTGGCAGGTTGGGAAAACCAAGAAATCCAAAGATGGTCGTCCTCCTTGATATGGTGACAACATTCCTGTTTTGCTCCTTCTACTCCCCCTTGGGGACCTTGACTTCTAAATTGGTTCCTAGATGGTACCCACTCGTCAAGTTTGGTTATACTGCTTTCTATAATTTTCTTCTTGTTGCCTTGAGATATGTTCTGGACTTTCCCGGAATCCAAGCTATTTGTCCATTTAAAGTTCAGGAGTAACAGCAGAGGGACTTTTTTATTGTATCCTCACTTTTTGATAGAGGCTCCGAGTTGTCATTTGATGACTCCACTGCTGGTCTCCCTCTCACCCTTCCGGGGTTCCTGCCCTGCAGATTTCGGACCTGTCTAATTACCCGGGTTCCCTGTCCTTCCACCCCTCCTTCCCTTTTTGTGTGTGTTTTTTTTTCTTCTTCCCCCTTTTTTTTTTTTTTTATCCCTGGGGATAAATTTGACGTTGTCATGCTTCAGGAGACTGATTTTCTGGTCCGGTACAGTCCCAAATTCCTTCACTCCAATTTTCCCACCTTCTTTTTAGCAAACACTGAAAATACGACTGGGGGGTAGCTATTATCTTTTCTAAAAGTTGTGGTTTCCATCATACAGCCACACATGGGGACCCTGAGGACAGGTACATTCTGGTAAAGGGTTCAATTGAGGGGATCACATATTCATTCATCTCATATTACGCCCCCAACAAGGGTCAAGCCACTTTTTTTCAGTCTCTACTGATACTGCTGATCCCTCTACTTGAGGGCAGAGTTGTCTTTGGCGGTGACTCGAATGTTGCCTTTGATCAGGGCTTAGATAAATCTAACCCTTCTAAGCCTCGAATGACACACCCTACCAGAGCCAGCCTGAATATAGCCCGCAATCTTTATGCCCACGGCTTAGTCGATATGGGAAAGGGAGGGGGTTTATGAGTGGAAAGTTGCCCCAGTCCCCTGATCCTGAGTATCATACTAATCCACCTTGGAAAACTATGCCAACTAAGGGTAAGGGTCATCCCAAAGGGGGTAATGGTAATGTCCAGACAGGGGCTCCACCACCACCTTTATCTACATATAATTATTATGCACCTTTACAAAATTATTGGGAAGGGCCTCCCCCTACTAATCAACATTTTTTAGGACAGGGGAGGACCCCTTGGAGGGGACCTCCGCCGGCCCCTTGGAGGGGGCCCCCACCGTACCCCCCACCTTGGACCAACGAATGGAGGGAGAATTGTCCCCCACCCCCCCAGACGCCGAGAGGGCTGTCCAGTCTAAAAAGAAAAAATCTAGAGGGGTCCGAGGGGGCAGACGAGTCCAAAAGGCAAAGACCCTGATTGGTACAGGTATCTTTAACCTAAGTGGTGTACTTCTGACTGATAATGAGACACGTGTATTAGACAAGGGCCTCAAGTTTGCCCCCATACGTAATCTGAACAAATTTCAGACTTATGTCAGTGTTCAAAAATACATTAGGGGTCTTAATATGAAGAAGTATTTCCTCTCCAATCCTATAGAGAGGAATTCAGCCCCTAATAGTGCTGGGCATTCTAATCTGAGGAACCGATCGGTTTTTAACCCTCAGTATACCGATACTAGACACCTTGATGTCTTCCGTAATATGGTGTGTAAGGATCTTGATGATCTCCATATTAAAAAGGTCAAAGACTCCCAGTCGATTCAACAGGGGATTAAATCGCTAGAACAGCGGAATGATATTGTAATCCGACCCGCGGATAAAGGGGGTGGCCTTGTGGTATTAAGTAAGGCTTATTACCACGAAGAAATGAATAGATTGCTTAGTGATCATCACACCTACCTGACACTACGGGGTAACCCTATGGTTAAATACAAAAATGAGTTACATAATTTGATTGAGGATGGTAAAACACAAGGTATTTTGACTAGTAAGGAGGCGGCTTATTTGGATCCCCACCATTGCCGCACTCCTATCATATACTTTTTACCTAAACTGCATAAAGATGCTGTACGTCCCCCGGGTCGTCCTATTGTAAATGGGATCGACTCAGTGACCTCCAGGCTTGGCCAATATCTGGATTTTTTCTTGCAACCTTTGGTGCGTGTTATGCCTGCTTATCTGAGGGACACTAAGCAAGCAATCCAAATACTTGAGGCCATCCCCTGTACCTGTGATACTATTTTAGTTACGGCTGATGTGGGCTCCCTATATACAATTATTTGGCACGAAGCAGCTCTATCTTCAGTACAGTGGGCATTGGAGTCTCAAATGTTGGAAGGTCTCAAATTTTGTCTTCGTAAGAATTACTTTTGGTATAACAAAGAGTTTTATTTGCAACAATGTGGTATTGCTATGGGAGCCCGTTTCGCTCCCAGTGTGGCCAATTTATTTATGGCCCGCTGGGAGCGAGACACGGTGTTCCTAAATAGACCTCCCCAACTTGTCGGCTATCGGAGGTACATTGACGATCTGATCTTGATATGGGAGGGTGATATATTCTCATTACAGTCCTTTATGGATACATTGAATGCTAACACCAAGAATATAGTCCTGACCTGGACAGTGTCTCATTCTAAAATTAATTTCCTTGATTTGGAAATATTTAAGTTAGACAATAGGTTATGTACTAAGAATTATTTTAAATCTGTAGACCGTAATGGTTACATACCTATTACTAGCTGTCACCACCGTTTGTGGCTTTGTAACATCCCACGTGGGCAGTTTGTGCGGCTACGCAGGAATTGCACCAGTCAAGCTGATTACCTTTTGCAGTCCCAAGAGCTTGCTACTAGATTTGTAGCTAAAGGCTACTCTCGTCCTTCTATATTGCAGGAAATAGAGGAAGTTAGTGCTTTAGATAGGGATACTATAGTTGCTGATAAGGTGGCCAATGTTGATAAGGATCAAGCCAACTATAAATTATTGTTGGATTTCAACATACACCATAAGAAATTTGAGAAAATAGTTACCAGGCACTGGCCGATTCTAAAGGGAGACGCTGTGTTGGGTCCGGTGCTGCCGGACCGTCCCCAGTTCATATATAAAAAGACTCCCTCACTTAGAGATAGTCTGGCCCCTGGAGTGGTTGATCCCCCTACCAGGGCCCAGCCTAAACTCTTTAATTTTCTCTCTGGCTTTTATGCATGTGGCCGTTGCGCAACTTGTAAGCATGTCAGGCAGACTATTAAGAAGAGAAAAAGTTTTTGTTCTAATGTCACACACAAAGAGTATCCAATCAAGCAATTAATCACATGTGACACAGAGGGTGTAGTGTATATGCTCGAGTGCGATTGTGGTCTGCAATATGTTGGACGTACCTCTAGAGCTCTGCATGTGCGGATTGGTGAACACATTAGTAACATCAAAAGAGGAATTAGAACTCACAGTGTTTCTAAACATTTTAGACAATGTCACCATAAGGACCCTCGTGCACTTAAATTTTGGGGTATTGAAAAAGTGGACAAACACTGGAGGGGTGGGCATTATATTCGTCATATAAGTCAACGCGAATCCTTCTGGATATATGAGACCAAGGTTTCCTCACCCTCTGGTCTCAATGTTGAGTTTGACCTTAATTGTTTTATATCCAATAGGTAGCATTATTTTCTAGTATTAATTTTTGGTATTAAATATTAATTTGTATTCTTTGGAAATATGACGCTATTTATTAATGTATTTGCGTTGTGCCAATGGTTCTTGTTATAATCGCTTTATATATCTAGTGTCTAGTATTCACATTATTGTATTATTGTATGTTTTATTTTATTTTATTTACCTGAGTATCTGTAGCATTACCAATGATGATACTGGTGTATGTATTTGTGAATGTGCGATATGTGCAGTCTTGGATGACGTCTTTTATATTTATAATATAGCCTTTGGCTTTCTCTACTGAGACCTTGCATGGATCTCATTAGTTTTAAATATGGTTTTTATGTTTTATTTTTTCCTTGTCCTTATCATGATTTTTTCGCCTACTGTTCCGTTGATCTTTGCTGCGCGGTTGCGCTTGTTGTGCTTGTAGCTATGTTAGCTCTGCACTGATCCAATGGGAGGCGTCTGTGTCATGACGAGGGCGTGTATTCTATTATGCTGTTGGTTGCTTTGACAACCGACACCTTTAAATGTATTCAGCGGGACGTCCGTGTTGTTTCTGCCTTCCCCACGCTGATGAAGTCCCGCCTAGTGGACGTAACGACGTACGAGGGGGGAGTTACATGCGTGACGTCACCCGCGACTGCACATTGCACACCGCGTGTCCTAACAATCTGTTTGATGGATTCCCGGCTGTATGGCTTTTTACCTAGCACTCAGGAACGAGTTCTTTTTATGTGAGTGTGTTTATTTCATATGCAATACATTTTAAAGTACGCTTCAGAGAGCACTAGATCTTTTTCCATATTTTTTTTGCATAAACCATTACTGGCGTTTGAATTTACTGATGCCGCATGAGTGATCCTGCTGTTGAATTGATTGGACCATTCGGGAGATCCTTGATATTATATGCTGTTTGACCTTTTTGGTCTAGGCAATAAGGTGAGAGGCCATTCTTACCTTTCTTGGTGGAGGTTTTTCTTCTGATTTCACCATTCACGTTTTGGATGTAGCTCTTCATACTCACTATGGAATTATAGTACACTTATGGACAATTTTCTGGTTCCTCATATTCACTTTGGATGATCTGTACACATATGGACATTCTGTTTGATTTCTTTTATATGTTGTTTGATAGTATTGATTAATTTGTTTTGCGCTGCACTATATTTTTTTTCATTATTTCTGCTGGGGTGTTTTATTTGAATTTACCTTCAGTGCTGGCTTGCATTAGTTAGTTTTTTCACTGTGTGTTTACCTTCTAGTGCTGAATAATTCATTTATTTGTATCCTTGATCAGTAGCCATTAGGGTAGCGAAAAGAAGCCAAGCTCCCCTGACCCTGTCCTCGCACAAGTACTCATTGATGGCTCTCTACTGTGTTTGCAGCATTGCCAACGTTGAGTTCAACCTGGTGGGCATGTCACAAATGAGGCAGTTGGTGGGCAGGTTGCATTCCCTTTGAATGCCAGCCAGCTGAGCAATGGCTTTGTATGGCCAGAAGAAATGACCACAGACTTCTCTGGCCTGCCTCATGAGATCCTGTAAGCCTGGGTATCTGGTCAATAAATGCTGCGCCACCAAATTCAGGACGTGTTCCAAACGTGGAACATGGGTCAAGTGTCGCATACAACCATTCCTGACTGAAGCTGGCGTGGTGTCAACTACCTCTGAGCCTGCCCCTGCAGAGCTGACAGAATCTCTGCCCCAGTGTGGCCCCTGTCACCTAGGCAAACCAACTCAAGCACTGCATGGCATCTTTTAGCCTGACAGCTTGCGTAGCCCCTTGAACGTTTACGGAGCACTGCTGGTTCTGAGGACAAATTTGCAGAAGAGGCTATAGAGGAAGAAGAAGAGTAGGGGGTGGAGAATAGAGCTGTGGCGGAATCACCACTAGCTTTTTGAAGGCAGGGTGTCGGAACAAGCTCCATCAACACTGAACCCTGTCCTGCATCCTTCCCAGCTGCCAGCAGAGTTACCCAGTGCGCTGTGAAAGAAAGGTAAGCACTAAGCCTGCGGGACCATGAGTCAGCGGTGATATGCACCTTACTGCTGACCCCCCTGTCCAACAAGGCCAAAACATTACCTTCCACATGCCGGTAGAGAGCCTTGTGATGGCCTTCTGTGATAATAAATGGCATTTTGGAACATGCCACTAAGTTACATCACATTCCACAAATTCATGAAAGGGGGCAGTCCACCAGCTGAAAAGGCAGCAGTTGCAGTGCTAGCATTTAGACGCTGAGCATGTGGATGGCTGGGACCAAATTAATTTTTACAATTCAGCAACTGTGGTAGGAAAATTTGCCTGCTAAAATTAATTGGTGGTGTACTGTTAGCAGATTGGCTGCGAGTACTTGGGACACCTATTGCTATACCTTCATTCCTCTCAGTGCAGGTTTTTAGGAGGACTGGAGGTATAGTAGGGTTGGAGATCCCAGGTGAGGAACAAGAAGAAGTCTGCCTTTTTCGATGATGTGGGTCTTTCAAGTGCTTTTGGCAAAAGACTGCATGGCAGGTCGTCATATGTCCACATATAGTTTTATCAATAAACTTTAGTACTCTGGACAAAATGTGTACAACTGCACTTGCCAAGTGCATAGTCCATCTGCCTTAAGTAAATCAACCCCTGTGTATGCCTCTTCTGCAAAAAATATCTAATTCCAAGCAAAAATACATTTCAGAGTGTAGTTCTGCTTTAATAAGAATTTGCATTTTTTTTTATATAATATTTCCCCCCTTCCTGTGAATGTACAGTGTAACAGTTTCATAAGATGTGTCAAAATGAATAAATACTATAAAATGAAAGACCCCAAGGAGACCTATCACTCTATTCATATAAGTAACAGCCTTTTATCATTTGAAGTATGGCAGCTTATAATCAAACAGTCAGTTTGTCAGTCAATGAATTTTATGACATGCCTCTTTTATTTTGTTTCTAAAGCTTCAATCGCTTGAGTTTTTTAATATTCTTTGAAAAATAAGCACCTACATTAGAACTTCTGCTATTTTCTTGTTTTAGTGCAGTAAAAAAAAAATGTTTTTATTTAATTTGCATTCCTGTTGGGGAATTTATTTACCTATTATGTGGTCAGCAGAATAGGAAGTAAGGTGCCATTTTGTAATACAAATAAAGACAGCAAAAAAAGAATGACAGTAGTTTTAACCTCTCCACAATTTTTCCAAAATGTTTCCACCCTTTTCCCTCCTGCCCTAGTGGCTGCTGCGACCAGGGTGTACCTGTGGGGGGACTCCGGGTCCCTGTTGGGGACAGTGGGGTGTCAGGGTCCGCTTTCTGTGAGGGGTGGTCTGTCTCCTGGGAAAGTCCCTGCCACGGCCTTCTCGTCCACATCGCAGTGCTCCGGTGCCATTTTTACAGCGCCAACGCCATTTTTAGTGTGCCTGCCTTTCTTTATTGAAAATTCTATTGGTGGCCATTTTGCCATGGTCGCGCTGTGATGCAGGTTGGCATTGCGGACGGCCATTTTCTTGTGCTCCGCGCCCTTTTATCTGAGGTCATTTTGGAGTGGGTTTTGGCCTCTAGCATTGGCTTTCTGAACGGTGGGCAGTACATTCTCCTCACAGTTATTTCCTCGCAGCTTTCCTCACACACACGCTGTGCACAGTAGGAAGGCGGGCAGCGGCACTGAGCGGTCTCCCTCTGGATGGTGAATCCTCTGAGTAACCCTCCCGGTCGTTGCAGAAGGGAGGGTGGTAATGGAGTCAGTATCTGGCCTTTCTTCCCCTAAATTATAAGAGGCAGCAAACGGTGCCCCTGCACCTGCGGTTCCCATAGATATGCTGTCAGAGTCCGGAGTCCTTTGTTTCCAAGGATGGAAGTGGCGGGCGGGCGTAAGGGGGGGTAAAAAGTGCCCCCTCCCCTTCCATCTTCTGGGGAATGCTCTGACCCGGATTCGGGCCTGGCTGCGGCTCAAGACCCAGGTTCTGGTATGTTAGAGCATGGGTCTCCAAACTATGGCCCTCCAGATGTTCAGGAACTACAATGCCCATCATGCCTAGTCATGTCTGTGAATGTCAGAGTTTTACAATGCCTCATGGGATGTGTAGTTCCGCAACACCTGGAGGGCCGTAGTTTGGAGATCCCTGTGTTAGAGGATGCGGACCAGGATCTCCCTTGTGAGGAAGACCCCTCGTCCAGGTCATCGCAAGACAGGGCACTTGTAAGTGCACTTATTGATACTGTGAGGGACTCTCTCAAGCTGGAGGATACAGCTGGGACTTCCACAGAGGGGTCTGTCTCGAACTCTAGATGCGGCCCCCCCACTGTATCTGCAGTCGTACTGCGCCGCCTGATATGGCTGAAGAGCTGGTCCGCTGACCAAGCATCCAAAAAAGCTCTGGCAGATTTGGCCTATAAAGGTGGGAGGTGTTTTGGTACCTCACTGGGTGACATTATTAAGGATGTCTGGAGGTAAGAGCACACTTCTCCCTCAGTCCTCTAAGGGAAAGGAGCTGCGCTGTAAGCCGGGGCCCTCCTATTCCATGCAGAAGCAGTATTCTTGTCAGTCAGGATCAGCCGGCAGATCCTCTAAGACTGACAAAACTCTGGCTGTGGGACAGAAGCGTCCATGGGTGGGCAAGCCAAACAAGCCAGCTAGCAGGCCTGCTACCGCATTAAGTTTTGGCCCCGCCCGACTCAAGGGTGGGAGGGGCGGCTTTGCAGGTTTGCAGCTCAGTGTACCTCCCTGCTCTCCGACCAGTGGGTCTGCGAGGCTGTCACTTTAAGAAAAAGATTGAATTTCTTTCTTGTCTGCCAAACAGATTCTTTCCCTCAAATCTTCCTCTCCTTCCGGCTTGTCGGTCTGTTTTGATGGGAGCAGTACAGGACTTGCTCAGGTGCAGGGTAATTTTACCTGTGCCACTGGAGGAAAGGTTTCAGGGATTCTATTTGAATCTGTTTGTAGTCCCAAAGAAAGACAGTGTCTGTCCAATCTTGGATCTCAAAGCCTTCAATGCCTTTGTGAGGGTGCGAAAGTTCAGGATGGAATCAATTTGTTTGGTGGTTGCTGCGCTCCATCCGGGGGACTTTCTGGCATCCCTGGACATCAAGGACGCATACTTGCATACTTGCATGTCCCCATCATTCCTGTTGTAAAAATCTTTTGAAGAACTTCATGTTGTGAACTTGTGACTGTCACTGTATTAGCTATACACAACCACCTCCACCACATCACAATTGTCTTTAGATATGTTGCCAGCAGCAGAAGAAACACTGCCTTTAGGCTTGGATGCATTTTCTTACTTGTGGTCATACATTGTGGAATCTGTTTCAGGATCCAGCGATGTCCTCACCTGACCCAGCTCTTTGCCAGTCTTCAGGTCCAGGCGCTGGTATCTTATCTGTGGGTAGCCAACTGTGACTCCTTGTGGCTTTACAGCCAGCTACCCACTGCGCATGCACAAGCCGTGCTGCACCCCTTGGGCCTGCATTCTCCTGGGACCTGTGAAGTATTCAAAAAGGGTTAAGGAGAAGGAAAGGATCCAAACTTCTGGTCAGATCGCCATGGTGATCTGACCAGAAGAGAAAGCAGGTACCTGTCAAAATCAGGTATCCACTCACCCCAAAATAAATATTTCAAATATGGGAGAGGAGGGAGGAAGGAGGGGGAAAAGTGGAACTTCCCCCTTTGGGTAAAGTTCTGCTTTGGTAATTTCCTGAGTAATTCTTCCTGGACCATTTTTTGCTGACAGCAGTCTTTTGAACACTGGAGTGGAAAGTTTGTTTCTAAGATGAGTTCTCATTAACTTCACAGATAAAAGCATATGTTCCAACTCAGCTGTCCCACATGGAAGGTAAAGCATCGTTTTTGCAAATTTAACCAAATGTGGGAACTTAGATACTTTCAGATTGCATATAGCTTTGTCCTACTGTGTGCTCTTAAGAATCATAGCCCGGATTCACAGAGATGGGCGCATATTTACGTCAGCGTAGCGCACACATAGTACGCTACGACGGCGCAGCGCGGAGAGGCATGCACTTAATTCATCAAGCTATTGCTCCCAAATCTGCGCCAGCGTAGCTTATATTTCGTAGGCGTAAGCCGGCATAAGTGGAAGTAGGTGGAAGTGGGCTGGAAGTGGGCATGATCCATGCTAATGAAGCGTGGGCGTACACAGTGATCCGGAGTATTTTAGGCAGTTGTTCCGACGTGGTTGTGCGCATGCGCACGGGGATACGTCCACGTCTCTACGCATGCGCAGTTCGTTTTAAGTAACCTACGCCCAGCCAGACCCACGTTGACCCATATTCACAGACGTCAACGTACAATACGTAGGCTTGTGTTCCCTGGTCCATACCTTAGCATGGGTTGCGCCTCATCTATGGGCTACGCCGGACGTAAAACTTACGCAAACCGCGTATATCATGCGCTGGGCGCAAGTACATTTGTGAAATGCTGTATTTCCCTCATTTGCATATGTGAATGCCTAATCAATGGGAGAAGCAGCATACGTCCAGACCATATTTGCAACCACGCTACGGCGTAAGTAAGATACGTCGGGGTAGGATGGCCTATTTTTAGGCGTATCTTGGTTTGTGACTCTGGCGCACACATACGCCGGGCGCATATTTATGCTACGCCGGGAAAAGGTGAGTTACGTCGGCGTAATGCCTCGTACACATGAGCAGACAGATTTGTTCAAATCTGTCTGTCCGACAGATTTGAACAAATCTGTCTGCTGGGATTTTGGTTTGCTCGCGTGTACACACGAGCAAACCAAAATCCCCGCCAGCAGACGGCGTGCTGACATGCCGGTGACGTGGCGGTGACGTTGACGCCGCCACGTCACCGCACCAGGAAGTAAAACACTTCCGCGCATGCGCCGAATCCATTCGGCGGCGGTGCGGCGGCAGTGCGCCGGCGGTGCGGGACGACATGTCTGCTGGTAAGTGTACTAACCAGCAGACATGTCGGGCGGATGGATTCCCACCCGATAGATTTCAAAGCATGCTTTGAAATCTGTCGGGTGGCCAAATCCGTCGGCTCGGCCGTACACACGATCTAATCTGTCTGCTGAAACGGTCCAGCAGACCGTTTCCAGCGGACAGATTTGATCGTGCGTACGAGGCCTCAGGCCTCGTACACACGAGGGGATATGTCCGCTGAAAACGGTCCGATGGACCGTTTCAGCAGACATCTCCGCTCGTGTGTATGGGCTAGCGGACAGATTTCTCCACCCGACAGATTTCAAAGCATGCTTTGAAATCTATCCGGTGGGAATCTGTCCGCCCGACATGTCTGCTGGTTAGTACACTTACCAGCAGACATGTCGTCCCCCACCGCCGCCGCGCCGCCGCCGCGCCGCCGCCGAATGGATTCGGCGCATGCGCGGAAGTGTTTAACTTCCTGGTGCGGTGATGTGGCGGTGACGTGGCGGCGTCAACGCCACCGCCACGTCACCGCCACGTCACCGCGCCGTCCGGCGGCGGGGAATTTGATCCGATGGTGTGTACACGCCATCGGATCAAACTCCCGATCGGACATATCCGATGGAAATGGTCCGCGGACCGTTTTCATCGGATATGTCCGATCGTGTGTACGAGGCCTTAGTGTTTTGTGAATCCGGGCCCATACAGTATGTGTGAACCTTGAGCAACATCAGTGAAATATTTCACTTAGTATTCAATACTTCAGTAAGTAGTCTGTCAAAATCAGATGGGGAAACAATTTTTGTAAAAAGCTTTGCTAGTTCAATACTGTCCCAAGAATTAGCAGTAGACTTGTTTGAAGGTTTTAGTAAAGCCAACAGCTGAATGATTCTGCTTCCAATGGGCATCCGGTTTTTTAATAGCAGTTACTGCACTTGTGCAAAAACGTTGTTGCTTGGACCATGAGCTGTTGAACAGCTAAAAAATTATTTACCGTAGACAGATGTTTGCTTGTTTGGTAGTCAATTAAAATGCTGTCTGTTTATTTAAAGTTTGCACTATTAGTTTGGTCAAATGCAATCAGTGTAACATTTGCAAGGGCAACTAAGAGGTTTGGCCTGATAAAGTAGCACATAAGACTTTTCAGCAGTTGGCAGAACTTCAAGTACAAGTCAGGTAACAGAGTAGAATTGCTCTGGAAAATGTGATTGAATTGGGTGAAATTTGGCAGAACTGCTTAAAGAAACAGAAAGTAGCACTTAGTGATAGGATCCTGTAGCAAGAGACGTATCCTTTCCACATTTACCAAGTGGTCTGCATTATCACTTGACTAAAAATAACTTAACAGGGCTTCATATTAATTGACAACGAGGTTAACACACTCAAGTAAAGAAAGCCAACTAATAGAACAAAGCTGTAAAAACTTTAGACAATCTGCCTCAAAAAATTCTTGAAATTTGTGATACAACTGTATGCATTTGCAACTATGGAGTTATGTACAGTATGTCTCTGCACAGTTGCTCAACAGTTTTAGGTATGAGGTTACAGGCATCTGCAGCACACAAGGCAGTAATATGGCAGGTACAATGAATGTAAAATATATAAGGTTGTCCTGCTTTGAAGCCAGATAGTACATCATTTCTTGGACCGACCATTACACTTGCACCATTTGTACCAAGTGTCATAACATCTTTCAGGGAGATACCATCCTCTAGAAAAAAATGTTTAATCTGCTCAAAGATAGCATCAACAGTAGCTATAATGAGATTGACAAGGTGGTAGACCCAATAATGGGTTTTACCAGCATCTTTATCAAAATAAAAGGCTACCATGGCAAATTTTTTGTTTGTTCAAGTGTCTGAAGTTTCATAAATCAGAAATTAAAAGTGACAACAGGAAATTTTTGGGCACAGCAGCTCTTTATTGTACTTGCCAATGGTGTTTTTGATTATCATGCACCCTTTGGAATGCTTACAACAGAGGAATCTATTGGAGTCTGTTGGAGTCTGGAAACCAGTCATGCTATTAGTAAGATCATCTAACATAAGTAGTGAAAAGTTTTTTAGGCAATAAACTAAACTATTTTTAGCTTGGTTAACCACTTAAGGACCGCTGCACGATTATTTACGTTGGCAGAATGGCACAGCTGGGCACATGGATGTACAGGTACGTCCCCTTTACGATGCCCAGCCGTGGGTCCTGTGCTCGGTGACCGCACCCGTGGGACCCGCGGACCCGATTGCCGCCAGTGTCCCGCGATTAGGTCACAGAGAGGAAGAATGGGGAGAGGTGAGTGTAAACAAACCTTCCCCGTTCTTCTTAGTGTGCCTGTCAGTGATCGCCTGTTCCCTGTGTTATTGAACGATGATCAGTGACATCACACACAAAAGTTGTGGAAAAGCATGGACAATCTGAGGGTTACAAGTCAATCTTTAGAGATCTTAATGTTCCTGTGTCCACTGTGCACAACTGTCTATAAAACAGTTTGCAGAATAACTGGCATATCTGCTAATGCCCAGCAGAAACACAGATGGCTCATAGAAATTCAGCAATGCTGATGCGCATGGGCACGTGGGCAAAAACGCCCTCAAAGATTCATGTGCCAGTGCGTAGGCATCTGCCTCAATCACAGCTTCACTTCCATAAATTTTGATGCTGCACGGCTTCTGAAAAAACAGGAAAAAAGCTTATCTTTGAACCGTTCATCCATATATTTGAGAGTTGTCTGTCTCTCTGCAAAATAATATCCCTATCTTTATAGTTCATCTCTATGATCGTCGGAGGCCCGGGCGCGACGTTATGACGTCACGTTCCGGGCCGTAAACAAAGCCGCGATCGCGGCTGGTAAGCATTAGATCGGTGAATGTATTTTTTTAGATCTCATGCTTTCCATCCTGGAGAAGAGATTTGGGGTCATATTGACTCTCCTTAAAGAGGACCTGTCATGATAGATTTCTATTACAAGGGATGTTTACATTCCTTATAATAGGAATAAAAGTGATCCAATTTTTATTTATTTTTTTAAAGATAGTGTAAAAATGTTAAAAAATAATATTTAAAAAATAATTTTAAACTCCCCTGTCCCCAATAGCTTGCGCTCAGAAGCGAATGCACACAAAGATCCCATCCACATATGTAAACGCCGTTCAAAGCACACATGTTAGGTGTCACCGCGTGCGTTAGAGCGCGAGCAACAATTATAGCACTAGACCTCCTCTGTAACTGGTAACTTGTAAAAACAATTAAAGCATCGCCTATGGAGATTTTTAAGTACAGAAGTTTGGAGCCATCTTTCACATTATACAAAAAAATTGACTAGCTTCACTATTTTCTTATTTTTTTAATTCATGAAACCGTTTAAAAAAAAAAAAAAAAAGCATTCGAAAGATTATTGCGCAAATACCGTGCGAGATAAAAACAACCGTCATTTTATTCCCTAGGGTGTCTGCTAAAAAATCATACACAGTATAATGTTTGAGGGTTCTGAGTAATTTTCTAGCAAACAAATTATGTTTTTACATGTAGGAGAGGAGTGTCAGAATAAGCCCCGTATGGAAGTGGTTAAGTAGATTTTTGCAACAAGATCCCAGAGAAAAACAAATGTTTAGTAAAGTGGGGAAGATTAGGGAACTTCTGACATTGCTTTGCTTTTTGTCTTCTTGGTGACAGCCACTCTCTCCATTTCTTTCATAATCATGAAAGAAAGTGAAATTCTCTGCAATAGGGTCAAAGACGTAATAAACTGACGGAAACTTGCAATCTTTTACAGAATAATGTTGATGGTGTTAGGTTTTAAGATTTATATGGAACTACAAATCTCATAGTACATTAAAGCAAATAATCTATTGCTTTCTAACTTCAGACATAGGAAGCCTGAGTCATTTTCTGGAATCACACCTATGGCTCATTTAAATCATAATGTTCATTATATTCTTTCAAGAAATTGTTTGAAATCGAAAAGTTAATGGTCTAACTTGCTGCTGTGGTCGCTGATGGAGAGCAACATTTATATTTCTGTATTCTGCACAATGCAATTCAGTTATTAATAGCCAGAGATTCAACATGGCTTCCTTGATTTATCATCTAACCAACTATCCTGCATAATTTTCTGACAGTTTAAAGCTGAACTCTGGGGCAAATACAAAGATAAAAATGTATCAAGGGTACTAGTAAAATCAATTTTATTTACCCTATCCATCACTGGCTTCCTCCTCTCTTGCCTTTGTTGCCTGCATCCTTGTATTGTATGTGTAGTGCTCAACCCCGAAGGAGCCACTGGTGATTTGGTTCTCCACTCCTGCACAGCCAGGCAACACGTATATTCCACTCTTTTTCCAGACACAAGGAACAGTTTTTGAGCTTGTTTTTATTTTTTATTAGGGGTAATAACTTGGATGGGAATAAGGAATTATGGGATGCCCAACTTGATAGCAACAAAACTAGGGACAACTTCCTCCCTACAGTATGTACAACTCCAATTTGTCTCTTCTTCTTCTCTATGTACAACTCTGATTTCACGTTTGGCAACTGACAGTCTCTAATAGAAAAGCCCCTCAAAGAATAGGAGCTATCCGTTCCTTTTGAAAGTAGCACAAAAGTTGTAGGTTGCATACCCGAGTGACTCTAGACACAGATCCCAGGTCAACTGACTTCAGGAACTACCAGCCCCTGGGTTGTCTTAATGAGAGGGCACACCTGGGCACTGCCCAGGGTGCCCAGCTGCATGAGGGGGCCCTGCACTTTCCCCAAAGCTGCTGGTCCTTGAGCCCACGCTGCCCCAAAATTGGGGGCCCCATGATGGCACAGAGAGTGATAGATACACAGGGGAGGCAGTCTGCCTCCTACCAACTTGATGTCTGTTTACCTGCACTGTCATCATTGTAGGGGCCCAAGAGCATTACTTTGCCCAGGGGCCCATGATGCTATTAAGATGGCCCTGACCAGCCCATCTGGCTGCTACTGAAGATTTCCCAGGCAAAGTGAAGAAAATATTTAAGCCCAGCACTGCCTTCCAGAAGGGCTTGCTATATGTGACAGTCTTTTCCCCTGTACATTTCTAACCATGCTATAGTACTCATACTGTCCTCTTTGCTCTCACTGCTTCCTGGGCAAGATGCCTTCTGGACCATGATGCTACCAAAATCCTCCCAGGCCAGACCGAGCCCCATTTTGATTTAGAGCCCTTGAGGAGAACACCTCCATGATAGTCTCCTCAGCACTCCATCTTCAAGCCGAAACCCCTTTTCAGCATTACTCATCCATATTTAAGGGCTGGCTCAGCTGCCATGCCAGACCCACTTTCTGGGAATAGGCTAAACTCCCCTAAGTATGCAGATCAACCCTCCTGGCCTCTGCCTTCCAGTTTACTATAAAAATGCCACTGGCAGGGAAGGGGTTAACACTAGGGGGCGAGGAAGGGGTTAAGTATGTTCCCTGGGTACGTTCTCCAACTTTCAGGATCCAGGGGGAGTTACCAGAGACCTGCCTGTGTGAGTCATCCAGCCATGAACTGGAGAAAACTTTTAATCCAGATTCAGAGACTTATTTTAACATGAGCCAAAAACATAGATTTGCCTGCACTGCCATCAATAGCAAACAAGAGGGTGTTAAATATGTGTGGACACAGAGGGCCTGCCCACAACCCTTTGAGTAGTGTAGGGAAGAGGAAAGCAGTAGGTGAGTGATAGATAAGGTAAGTAAAAAAATTTCCCCACGGTGCATATGTGAAGGTATATTTCAGTATACAATAGATGGGAGGGCTGTAGCTTCTTGAGTAGATAATAAACATGGACTAGGTATGGTGTACCATCATCCAATTTGAAAGAAGAAAGGGAGGGACTGGAAGAGCGGTCCCTAACTGGTAACCCCAAAAAAAAGGAACATGTAACAGGACTATCCTGAGTGTATACTCAGGATTTTTAAAAAAATTATATACAATTTTATTAATACAAAGATTTGAAGACAAGACATTTTAAAAAATCATAAAAGGTACATGGTAACAATCCATTAGGGATGAGCTTCGCGTTCGATACAAACTTATGTTCGACTCGAACATTGTCTGTTCGTACATTCGTCGGAATTCGAACAAAAGCGGTCGTTCGCGCCAAATTCGAGTGACGCAAAATGGCCCATAATTCACTGCAGCATTGCGCGCTGATGATTGGCCAAGAATGCTGTATGTCCCGCATGCTTGGCCAATCACAGCGCGCAAAAAACGAAGAGCCATAATTGGCCAAAGCCTAGGTGGCTTTGGCCAATTATGGCTCAGGGCATTAGCAAACGCCCCACACTATAAAAGGCCACCTGCTGGGTGGCCTCGTGTAGTGTGTTCCGGCTTGTTAATGAGAGCAGTCAGAGAGACAGAGAGATTGTCTTTTTATATAGCTAGATAGAGCAGGCAGGCAGGCTAGTCAGTTTAGCTTAATTTACAGTGTGTAGAGAATAAATATACATCCCTAGGAGTTGTACATATATTTATACACTGTATAGCTTAGATAGATCAGTTCTTCCTAATTTACTGGCAGGCAGGTGATTGTGCTATTTAAAGACGTTATCACACGTATAGACACCCAGCAGGTACAATATTTAAAGGAATTTTATTTAATTTTTTTGAATTTAAGCATCATTAAAAACGCTGCTCCTGGAGCATAGATTTTAATAATGTTTAAAAAAAATAATGAAAGATTCCTTTAAATATTGTACCTGCTGGGTGTCTATAGTTTGTCTGTGAAAACGTCTTTGAGAACCCGGGTCTTGCCCGAGGGAACATGTATCAATGGAAAAAAAGTTTAAAAAACGTTCGTTTTTTCAGGAGTCCTGAAAAAACTACCGTTTTAATTTTTTTTCCATTGATACATGTTCCCTCGGGCAAGACCCAGGTTCTTAAAGACATTTTCACAGGCAAACTATAGACACCCAGCACTGCAGGTACAATATTTAAAGGAATTTTTCATTTTATTTTTTATTTAAACATTATTAAAATCACTGCTCCTGGAGCAGTAATTTAATGATGCTTAAATTTAAAAAAAATATAAAATAAATAAAATTCCTTTAAATATTGTACCTGCTGGGTGTCTATAGCTTGCCTGTGAAAACGTCTTTGAGGACCTGGGTCTTGCCCGAGGGAACATGTATCAATGGAAAAAAGTTTTAAAAACGGTCACTTTTTCAGGAGTCCTGCTCCTGAAAAAAATACTGTTTTTTAAACTTTTTTTCCATTGATACATGTTCCCTGGGGTAATACCCGGGTTCTCAAAGACGTTTTCCAACAATAACTTGAATATTGGTCTTTAAAATGAGCGTTTTTGAATTCGAACGTTCGAGTCCCATAGACTTCAATGGGGTTCTAAATGTTCGCGCGAACGGTCGGTCTGTTTGACGGTTCTGGTGTGAACCGAACACGGGTATGTTCGGCTCATCCCTACAATCCATCCATGTATATCACCAGCATACAAGTCCCCTGCATAGGAGGATCAAAATATGATGGATTGCCATGAATATGGTTGTTCTCAGCATGTTTTGCGGGGTTTCTACTGCTTCATCAGGAGAATATCTGTAATTAGTCAACAAGGCAGCCTGTATACGAAAATCTTCTTCTCGTGCACAGTTCCTGCATAACCACAGGTACTGTGCAAAAGGAATGCTACGTACAAGAGTTCTAGGATGTGCACTTGAAGCATGCAGCAAAGTGTTGCCTGCTGTAGATATCCAATAAAAATTGGTACTAATAATCCCATCTGGATTCTTGATAATCAAGAGGTCAAGAAAGGGAATCTGTGTACCATCCACATTGAAAGTGAAGTGTAGATTCATGTTGTTGATGTTGAGTACTTGGATACAATCTCTGTATCTACAGTATATACCAACACAGTATAAATTGAAGGTAGGGAGTAAATTGATCATTAGAAAATACACTTCTCTACCAGGCCCCCAAATAGAGGTTAGCATAAAATAGTGCACATGATGTACCAATCGCTATGCCCTGGGTTTGCAAAAAGTATTGTTCCCCAAATACAAAGTGGTTCAACTTCAGAGTAAGAATTAAATATAAAAGTCTGAGCATGAAATCATTAAGGGGCCAAGTCGTATGATCCTGTTCCATCAGAAAGGATTTTTCCCGTCAGGACACCCTGCTCGTGGGGGATACTCGAGTACAATGCCTTGATAATAATAGCCACGAGCAGTGAGTCCCAAGGGACCTGAATTCTGATGTGTTTCAACAAGTCTGTGGTATCACAAATGTAAGGTGGCAGACTCAAGACATGAGGCATCAAACAACTGTCAACGGATTTACTGCCATTGTCGGTCAATGACCCAATCCCAGAGACAATGGGTCTACCGGAGGTTGATGAAGATTTTTATGTGTTTTTGGCAAGGTGTAGAAAGTAAGGGTCCGTGGATGCTTGATTATCAAGAAGTTCAGAGTATTCTTATCAATCAGGCCTTTTCCAAAAGGCACTGGTGCAGAGTTCTTGGGATTCATTGATTAAACTATCAATTATAGTTTGATGAATTGGTTTGTACTATGTGGGGTTGTTTAATACCTCAAAACACATGATCTGGTATTGGGCATGGGACATGATCATAATGTTACCACCCTTGTTGGATGATTTGATAATGATGTCATCCCGTTTCTGCAATCGTTTGAGTGCTGAAAGTTGATTGGAGGTGAGATTTGAAGTATAGTATTCTATTTGTAGTGTTTTATGCCTTTGCTAGATTGATATAGAAATGCCAAAATAGCAAGGAAAGTCATCAGGTCTGGAAAATAATGTCATTTAGGATTACATTTTTTAGACATGATAGGTTGAGTTAAGGTAGGGTTACTTGGGGTGGCCAGAAAAACCAGCCTCACCCATAGACCTGTCCTGCGAAGAACCAGAGAAATCCTCATTTGCTCCTTCATCGAGTAGCATTAGGTCATGAAGTGCACGGAACTCCTCCATAGTGAAGTGCTTTGGGCGCTCAGTTAATTCACGTTCAAGTTTAGTGTTCTGTTGGTATTTGTCAAAGATGAATTTAAACGTTAGGTTCTGTACAAAGAGGTGTAGGTCTTTGATGGTTTTGGTGATATGTAGTGGGTCAAGGGGACAAAACCCTAGACCTAACTGCAGCACCGATAACAGGCGATAGTTCAGTGGATGTGAGATTGATAATGTTTAGTTGTGAGGTGTCATTGGGGTGCTGGGTGGGGGTGATGGGGGAGGTTTGTGAACAAAGGTGTCTATCTTGGTTTATTTTCCGATAGGAGAAGATTATCTTTTGCATAAAGTAAAAAGTTTTTAGAGCAAATAAAAAGTGCAGCTAGTAATACTGATACTGTTAAACAGGAATAATTGCTGAGGGTTTAGTATTACTTTAAGCTGCCATATCTGCTAGACAAAAAGTTTTAATTATACTAATTAATTAAGAATATACTTGCAATATCAGAAACCTGTCTAGATTTAAGTGTATTTATTTTTCAGAATGTGTTTTTTTATGTCCAGGAAAGCATATCTGTAATCTTATTCATACCCTGCATTTTGCATACAGATCTGACATAGCATTGTAAAATAACGTGCTGTGTATTTTGTGGCATTTTGCATTTTGGGGCATCATATGTGGATTTGATTACTCTCTGCCATTGCTTTCCTGTGTATTGTCTGCCTAGATCTCACTCCCTTTGGTAAAGGCCAGGGAATGCTGGAATTGTGTCTTTTTGTAGTGCATTGTAAAATCGAGAGATTCCTTTATTTTCAGAGGAGTGGGGTAAATAGTATGTTAATGCCTGAATGGGAATAGAGATCAAAAGTTGTGAGTTGCTCCTAAAACAGTGGGCAATTTGTAGATATAGGTAGTAGGATTCTGGGCCAAGTTTTAGGTCTGTTTTGAGGCTGTGGAAAGGTTAAATCTGACCTTTTGTGGACTAGGTCAGTCAAGAGTAAGGACTAAGGAGTCATGTTTGGGCCATTTATGTGTGAGAAGGTCAGGAATAAGTAAATTGAGAACCCTGTGTGGGTAATTTGATGGTTGTTGTAGGGGTACCGCTCCAAGTGGTGGATGTGGGTTTACACAGGACCGGGTGACATTCAAGACACTCTGAATCACACACAAATGTACACAAGGAATCACTCCGCAATACCTAAGCGAGAAAATAAAACCCTACGTCACCAAGCGCGTGCTCCGGTCAACCAACCAAAACCTTCTCCAAATCCCTAAATCTCACTACAAATCTAAGGGAGAATGCAGATTTGCAGTCCAAGGACCCAGGCTTTGGAATGCCCTACCCTCGAACATCCGCATGGAAGAAAACCATCGGGCCTTTAGGAAAAAACTGAAGACGCACCTCTTCTAAGGATCAGGACAACACTGGACGCAAAGCGCCTTGAGGCGATTAAGTTCACATTTGTTTCGCTATACAAGTTACTCACTCACTCACTCACACCATCCACTAACTGTTGCTACTATATAATGGTTAGGGGAAGGTTTTTTTTTTATTATGTTTTGATTTTAGATTTAGGCTACAGATACAGTTTTTGTGGTAAGGTCTGTAATGGCATGTTCTACCTGGTTAACTCTGTCACCCATTATGGATAAATATCATTTTTTTTTTTTATAGGTGATGTCAGTGAAATCCGCATGTAGAGAGCAGTGTAATGGGAGAAGCATCTCTTTAAGCTGGGTATCCAATACAGGCTGATTGGAGGTGGGAAGCTGTCTATGGGGGATTGGAGCTCTGTGTGCTCTATGGCTGGGGATAGTTGATGACTCATTCCTGTGTCTGCAGCTGATGTGTCCAGTCTCATCCTAGCTTTGGCTGGGCTTGTCCAGGGAGGACTGTGGAGTGGAGCTTCTGGGAGAGGATCCCCCAGCACTTCCATCAGCCCAGGTCATGGCATCCAGGAGGTCGGTATAATGATTGCCAAGCAGCCGACGCCACCTTGACCTCCACCTATAGGCATTTGGAGGCTTGCAGTTTTCCTGCTGCTTCCTTGACATTGTCAGAAGGTAGCAGATGATGACGGGAATCTGTGCCGGGCTCGGGTGTGTTTGGGCAGTGCCCCGTGTCTTTGTCGGGCATTGGTGTCCCCCCACCCTTTTCTTTTTATAAAGGTTTATTTTGTTTGTTTTACTACTACGCTTTACACCTGAAAATCACTAGCAACAATCTTCAGAGGGTTCCTGGAAATCATTTGAGAACTAAAATTTTTAGTGTACAATATTTGAGTACGGTATGGATTTTTTGGGGGAACCCCACACCATTTTTTTTTAATTATGCAGGGTTCCCATTTATATCCATACCAGACCTGAAGGGCCTGAAATGGAATTTGTGGGGACCCCTAGGCATTTTATTTTTTCCATTTTGGTTCCCTGCACAAAATGTCATTTTTGAAGTAAAAAAAGTAATTTAAAACTACTTGCGCTATAAATGAATTGTCGTGTCCCGGCAATACAGATAAAAGTCATTAAAAAAAACGCCAGGGGTTCCTCTTAACCACTTAACGACCGCCCACTGTATATATACGTCCTTTTTTTAAAGATATCTGCTGCCGTTACCGAGATATCCATCTTTACAGTGTGCGGTTCTGTCAACGATAACGGCGGTCTCCGCGGCGGATTCGCCGCGAGATCAGCGTTATCGGTGGCGGGAGAGGCGGAGGCGATCGGATCTCTGCTGGGCGGAAGTGACGTCAAAACGTCAGTCCCGCCCAGCGTCTTAAAGAGACAGGCCCAGATTCACAGAGCGATTACGCCTGCGCAACAGGAGATGCGCGTGCGTAAGTCTAAATGTGCGCGTGCGTTTCGTTGCGCGGCATCCCCAGAACGAGATATGCAAAAAATCGAAAAATTGTCCCGCGTAATTTCGTTAGATTGGCGCATCCTTCCGCGCAAAAGTGCGCTAGACACACCATTGATTTGCTAGTCAAATATGCTAATGAGGGACTTACGGGGATCCACAAAACAACGTTGGGGCAGCGCAGGCGACGCAGTGTGCGCAACAGCAAAATGTCCTGTCTAAAAGAGCATATAAAAGCTGGTCTAAAAAGAGAAAAAAAGTCTACTTGTCAGATAAAGCAACACTGTTAGTGAGGAGTTCAGCAGTCACACGTGTTGCACAACAATCTGTATGCCAACATGCCAGGGGCATCGTCGGGCATAGCTATACTACTGACTTTAGATGAACAAAGAAGGATGAGGGCACTGAGGAGGGCACTGAGGAGGGCACTAAGGAGGGCACGGGAGATGTTTTATTTTTATTTTTTATTTGCTTATATAAAATTTACAATTTAATCTAATCTAATACAATATTATTATCTGATACAAGCCCCTCACTCTTCACTTGATATATCACACACGCATAGACATCTTTGGCATGAGTGATTCTGAGGTGTCTCGCATCTTCAGATTCACCCCTCATGTCATCCTGGAATGACCACAACCTTGCAGGAGGACATCAGCAGCCCAACACATGGCACCACCCATGACACCCATGACAGCTACATATCCAATCAGAGCCCCATCCCCACAGATTTCGAACAGAACATGTATGGGGACAGCTGGCTGTTTGGTGAGTGACATGGGAGTCAGGCATGACTATCCCCTCCCGTGATGCACACCTCACAAGTGGCACATGCATGACTAACATCCTCCTGTCTTTTCCCTTCAAGGTGACTCTGCATATGCACTGGTACCCCATCTCATGACCCCATCTCATGCCAGCTCACATTATGCATCTTTGCACGTTAAACACACACATTAATCATGGCACAATGAGAATGCATGCATGCACACCACTGTGGTCCCTAGCACATACACATCACATCCTCATCAAATTGGATTGGCACCAGTCCACCATGCTGGACTTGTGAGCAGCAACGCCACGCCAAGGCTCCAATTATGTCACTGTACATTCATACACCATTCACACGGACCTGGGGATCACTTCTCCACCAAAATAGAGGGTGACACCCCTTTTCCGGCAGGAATGTCACCCCCACATTCACACAGCATTCACAACACAAAAAAAAAATAACCAAAAAAAATGACCTGCCAAAGCAAAAAATTTCCAGCAAAAAAAAAAAAAGACAAAAAATAAAAAAAAATCTATTAAAAAATAAAAAAAATGGGGAAAAACAAATTAGTGCCCTCTGCGTGAGCCACGCCTGGGGCGCCCCCGGCCATGGCCCCGGCTTCTCAGGGGAGACTCATGGGGAGGGGTAAAACCGGGGAAGGAGGAGCAGCCCCTGATCTCTGCCCACCTGGCGGCCTGCCCTCCAAGGCCACGGCTATTCTGTCCAGGGCAGCACCAAGTGTTGCCGTGTTGGCCTGGATAGCCAGGGTAAGGGCCCTCACATCCTGCCCAACGCCTGCTGATGTCGTCTGCAGTTCGTTTAGGCAGGTTGTGAAAGCCCGGGAGTGGGAGTCCAGGTTCCCCAGGCTCTCCTCCATCCGCACCAATGTCTGGCTGACCTGTCCCAGATGGCGGGTCTGGAGGAACTGGTCCCTTCTCAGGGTGGCGGGCAGGAGATCGGCCAACCCCCTGGTGGTCTGGGATGACATCCTGCCTTCAGCTGATGCTTGTGGCCGGGGAGAAGGGGAGGCCCTTGTGAGGGGAGCCACGTTGGGGGAGGAGGGGGGGGGGCTCCCCCTTAGGGAGGCCTGCCTGCTGCCAGGCAGAAGGGAAGAGTCCTCAAAACCCAAACGTCCAGTGCCTGACATGGACTCCTCCTCCTCATGATTCTCCTCCTCCTCATGATTCTCCTCCTCCTCATGATTCTCCTGCTCCTCTTGAACCTCCTCCGCGGACTCCGGCCTTGTTGGGGGGGCCTCATTAGGCTGCTGTCCTGGGGTTGGTGCGGTCAGGCCAGATGGCCCTGCACCATCCTGCACATCTGTGGATGACACAAAACATTCACAGGTTGGAGGATCCACACACTTGCCACATATTCCCTTTCACCCCCTCCCCCACACATGCTACACACCTGATATTAAAAAAAAATAAAACTTACCTGGCACCACGGGCTCCGGACTTGAGTCAAAGCCGGGCAGGCCTGCAACTTCATGCCGATGAAAGGTCAGGGCCACCGCACGCTCCTCCGCTGTCAGGCTAATACGGCATGGTGGGCCCCCTCCTGTGCCCCTGGCATGGGCATGCATTCTGGCCAGCTTCTTTTTGACCAGACGCCGGAGGTCATTGATTTTTTTGTCAATCCCAGACCTGGTCCGTGTCTCCCCCTGCCCCGCTGAATTCACCTGGTCAGTGATCCTATCCAAAATCTCCCTCCTCCTGGCCGGGGTGGTGTTGGCACTCTGTGGGCCGTGGAGGAAACGCCCATACTCGCTAATGGCCCGGGCAAGAATCTGTTTTTCCACAAGTGTAAAATTCAGCTTGTGTTTTCTCTCACTCATCCTTCCAAAAAAAATCAGTCCCAGTCAACAAAATTCACGCACACAAACAAGCACAACCAATCAAAAAAAACCACACACACAGAGAGAAAACTACTGAGCAAGAAACCGTCACCAAAAAACAAAACAAAAATACAGCAGGAAAAGAAACAAACACAAATATATCAATCAAACAAACAGTCTCTCAAACACTTATCAAAAACCACTTTCAAAAATCTACTAACAAACACTTGATCACACAGAACACTAATCTGACAACTACAAAACACACCGCAACGAACAACAGGACAAAAGCACTTTGTTAAATGGGAAGGGACAAAGGGATGTACTTTTGCAAAGGAAGTGCGTTTGTGTGTGTCTATTTATGCTGTCTGCTAGTGATGAGCGCAATACGCCATATTCGATTTCGCGATATTTCGCGAATATTTTGAAGAATATTCGCGAATATTCGTTAATATCGAATATTCGTGATATTTTATATAAAAAAAAAAAAATTGCGAATTTTCGCCAATGCGAATTTTCGCTAATGCGAATTTTCGCGATTTTTTTTTTTTTTATATAAAATATCACGAATATTCGATATTTACGAATATTCGGTATATTTTCTAAAAAAAAAAAAAAGCGAAATTTCACATATGCGGTCGCGAATATTCGTTAATATCGAATATTCGTGATATTTTATAAAAAAAAAAAAATTGCGAAATTTCGCTATTGCGAAATTCGCGAATGCGAAATTGATTGCGATTTTTTTGCGAAATTCATTGCGAAATTTATTGCGAAATTTGAAAAATACGAATATTCGAAATAGCGAATATTCGCCGCGATATTCGAGATATTCGCGAATACTCGAATATGCAATATTCGTAGCGAATATTCGCAATGCGAATATTCGTGAGCAACACTACTGTCTGCGTAGTTCACAACGTTGCCCTAGTCCATTTCCAATTTCACTGATTGCGCCGCTCCCGAGTTGTGAGCATGCGCACAGCGGAGCTGACATGGTCTCCTTCAAGCGCGCATGCGCGAGCCGGCCGGCCCTTCATTTGCATGGGGTCACGGCTCATTTCAATGTAACACGCCCACGTCCTTCCCAATTTGTATTACTCCTCCTTACGCCTCTGAAAAAACGTTACGTAAGCGCAATTTCCTGCGCAAAAGCTACGAGAATACGGTGATTACGCGGCAAAATTGCGCAAGTCTAACGTAAAGGCGGTGCGCTACGCCGGTTCAATAATGCGCAAATGTACCTGAATCTGGGCCACAATTTCTGTGTTTACCCTTTTTTCTTTTTCTTTTTTTTCTTTTCCATTTAAGCCTAAATATGAGATCTGAGGACTTTTTGACCCCAGATCTCATATTTAAGAGGACCTGTCATGCTTTTTTATATTACAAGGGATGTTTACATTCCTTGTAATAGGAATAAAAGTAATAATTGTTTTTTACTTCAGTGTTAAAAATGATAAAATAAATAAAAATAAATCCGAAACCAAAATTTTTTTTTTTTAAAAGCGCCCCGTCCCGACGAGCTCACGCGCAGAAGCGAACGCATACGCGAGTAGCGCCCGCATATGAAAACGGCGTTCAAACCACACAAGTGAGGTATCACCGCGATCGCAGAGCGAGAGCAATAATTTTAGCCCTAGACCTCCTCTGTATCTCAAAAAATGCAACCTATAGAATTTTTTAAAAGTCGCCTATTGAGATTTTTAAGGGTAAAAGTTTGACGCCATGCCACGAGCGGGCGCAATTTTTAAGCGTGACATGTTGGGTATCATTTTACTCGGCGCAACATTATCTTTCACAATATGTAAAAAAATTGGGCCAAATTTATTGTTGTCTTATTTTTTAATTCAAAAAAGTGATTTTTTTCCAAAAAAAAGTGCGCTTGTAAGACCGCTGCACAAATACGGTGTAACAAAAAGTATTGCAATGACTGCCATTTTATTCTCTAGGGTGTTAGAAAAAAAAATATATAATGTTTGGGGGTTTTAAGTAATTTTCTAGCAAAAAAAAATGTTTTAGTCCCGTAAACACGAAATCTGAAAAACACTCTCGGTCCTTAAGTGGTTAATATTCATACCAGACCCAAAGGGTCTGGTAATGGACTGGGGAGGACCCCTGTCATTTTTTTCAATTACTTTTCTCTGTATTGCCAGGACCCGACAATTCGAGTAGTTATAAATGACTTTTATTCCTTCAGAAAAGACACTTTGTGCAGGGACAGTTCTAAACACAGCAAACATGTGCTACTTTACAGGCATACTTTAGACACCCCCAGGTACGAAATTTAAAGGAATATTTCACTTTTCACTTTTATTGTTTCACTTTAAGCATGATTAAAATCACTGCTCCCGAAAAAAAATTAAAACTTTTTTTGCATTGATACATGTCCCCTGGGGCAGGACCCGGGTCCCCAAACACTTTTTATGACAATAACTTGCATATTAACCTTTAAGATTAACACTTTTGATTTCTCCCATAGACTTTTAAGGGTGTTCCGTGGCTTTCGAACTTGCCGCGAACACCCCAAATTGTTTGCTATTCGGCGAACAGGAGAACACCCGACGTTTGACTTGAACATTGGGCTCATTCCCACTGTTTATCTATTGCCGATATATTCCATTACCTAATTTTATGACATTCTATTTGTGGTACTACTCATCTAGATGTTTGTCTAGAGCTCTTTTTTTATGTAATGCTATGATATATGGCTTGATTTTGTGTACTGGCATATGGTGCTGAATTGACATGCATTTTTAATTATTAAAAAACTTAAGACCCACCTCTTCTGAAGAATCAGGTTGACATTGGATGGAAATAAGCGCCTTGAAGCGATTTAGTTCGCATTTGCATCGCTATACAAGTTATTCACGAACTCACTCATTATCTTACATGCGGAGATGCTGATGCTATATCCAAGAAGTATTTGACTAGTAGATTCCCTATGGTTTCTGGTATCAATCTCTACAGAGCATCTACCTGACCTACAGTACAAGGTCAACCAGCAGCAGTTTCTACTACCCCCTACCTTAGCAATGACCTGGCACCTCAGTGTCCTTCAAGGGGCACCTGCTACTCCTAGCATGCTGGACAGTTTGTCTTTCTTAGGGATCTTTCCTGGTATTCCCATTATGGAATCCTTAGATGACCTTCCCCGTAGAAAGTCAGCTTCTTTAAAATCCCTTTTTAAGAACTCAAAACCTGTAAGATTTGACTGGATAGGTTTCTAATGTATCTGTTCCTGTTGAACAGCTTTTAGGCATCTCAACTGTTTTTTGAATTCTCAGATCCATTAGTAGGCAAGAAAGAAAAACCTATTTTTGTACTTGCTGTAAAATTGTTTTCTTAAGGGTTCATTTGAGGGATAAGGGTCCCACCCCTCATGTTTATTCTTTTGTCTTTGGTGCTGGTTATCTATAAAGTTGAAGCATGTTGGGTCGAGGAAGGGTTATACAGGGGTGGCTTACAATTTTTCTGTTTTCCAGTGTCCCAACCTCCTGTTGGTGGCAGGATAATCTGTTTCTGAATTCCTGTGTTCCTCAAAGGATTCTGTGAAAACGATTTGACAATAAGTAATTTGTGGTGTGTATTTCACTGATGTTTGGTATACACAAATGTGTATAATGATAGAACCTTGTAATTATGCAACAAAAAAATAAATAAATGCATATTGCATCAAATTATATAACTGTTGCATAACTTCCTCTATTATATAAACTATGCCTCTCTACTTGTCTTTCCTTTGTGGAAACAGCTCTCTGTGGATGCAGTTACGCTGGCCTTCATCTGTTTCTATACTGATTGCGTAAGTGTACTGTAACTAAATGGCAGATTACTAGTACAGATAGCTATGCACACATTATAGAGGAAAAAACAAAGCATATGTGTTTGTTTACAATTTTGTTTTGTTTATTTTTTGTTTATTTTTTTGTGTTTCCTATATAGAAGGATAGTCTATAGAGATGCTTAAATTGTTTACAGTTAGTCATATGAGCATGCATATTTTTTTGTCTGACAGCCCGACTTCATGCTATTTTTATTGTCCCTCCCACAAAAAAAAAGAAAGCAGGCTGCAATACTTACTTTTAATCTGGAGCTGTCCAAAACAGTTGCATCGTTTCACTACAAAATGCCCTCAGTCTTCAGAGTTTAACTACTTAGAGCTGGGGCCATAGGCAAATGGCCACAAAGTGGCTCTTAAAAGCCGGGAGGATGTCTATTGATGTCCTCGCCTCCTCCGGCCACTGGGGGGCGCACCAGCGCCACCAGCGGTGCGTGCGTGCCCGCCACGTTACTGGGTTGCCAATGCGCGTGCCTGTTGGCCGCGATGCTTGCCAGGCACCCGCGATCAGCCGTTTACACAGACAAGGACGTGGATCTGTGTGTGTAAACACACAGATCCACGTCCTGTCAGGGAGAGGTGAAAGCTGATGTGTCCCTTGTACACAGATCGGTCACCTCCCCCAGTCAGTCCCACAGTTAGAATCACTAGTAGGGAACACATTTAACCCCTTCCTCGCCCCCTAGTGTAAACCCCTTCCCTGCCAATCACATGTATACAGTTATCAGTGCATATTTATGGCACTGATCGCTGTATAAATGTGAATGATCCCAAAAACGTGTCAAAAGTGTCCTATGTGTCCGCTATAATGTCGCAGTCCCAATAAAAATCGCCACCACTAGTATAAAAAAAATAAAAAATACAAAAAATTTGTAGGCGTAATAACTTTTGCGCAAACCAATCACTATATGCTTTTTTTTTTTTTACAGGATATTTATGATAGCAAAAAAGTAAAAAATATTGGGCCAGATTCACGAACACTTGCGCTGGAGTATTTGGATATGCGCCGCGTAACTGTGATGATGCGCCGTCGTTTCTATGTGCCCGTACCCACCAAACTAGATGCGCCCAATAACGGGTCATTTGCGACCGGCGGAACGTTCCGACTCCAGAGTATCGTCAGCGCTTAATTTCGCTGGGCGCATCAGTCGCGCCTATTGATTTCCCCTGCAAATATGCAAATGAGGGATTTTTCCCAATTCACGAACGGATTAGCACCATACGCTGGCTACATGCGCCGCGCGTATCTCGTCCGTCCGGCGCAAAGTTATTTCTACAAAAGGCTGCTTTATCTTTACTCCAGACGGTCACAGGTCAGCAGGAGAGCAGCTACAGCAGCGTTACCGACGATAAGAGCTAGCTGAGCACCCCCACTTGCAGGACAACACCTCTGTCCATGCTTGTCTGTCAAATTTTACAGCCATGGAGGAAGACATCATAGGTCTCCATAGCCGAGATGACGGCTGACAGCTCCTGGCCATTAAAGTTCAGCTTTCTCCTGTGTGTTTGCGGGGAACGGGAGCAGCCATCTCAGAACAAAAGTAACATCACTGCGGGGAGGGGGAGCAGGATATACTTTAGTGCCGGAATGGCACTTCTACGGGCGCATTTAAACGCCCAACGGAAGGCATTGCGCTGACGTTTCCCGTGAAGTGGTGCCGACGGAAGTTGTGAGCATGCGCACAAAGGGGGCGAGTGGAGCCTCACTCACTGCGCATGCTCCGTGGTTGATGCGCTGAACGTAAGCCTCTGCGCTGGGCTCCGCCCATCATTTACATATGATCACACCCACTTCCCCTTGCGTCGGGTTACGCCAGCGCATTATCGTTACTCTGGCGCAAGTTTACGCGCAACTGCTATGTGAATTACAGGACTTGCGCTGAAAGGGTCTTCAGAGTAACGTAAATGAGAAGCGTTACTCCAGAGGAAAGATACTCTCATCTACCTGAATCTGGCCCATTGTGTTTTTTTCAAAATTGTCGCTCTTCTTTGTTTATAGCACAAAAAAATAGAAACCGCAGAGGTAATCAAATACCACCAAAAGAAAGCTCTATTTGTGGGTAAAAAGGACGTCAATTTTGTTTAAGAGCCATTTCGCATGACCGCGCAATTGTCGGTTAAAGGGACGCAGTGCTGAAAGCTGAAATTTCACCTGGGCAGGAAGGGGATATATGTGCCCAGTAAGCAAGTGGTTAATTAATACCAACAAAAATATTATTTAGCACTTAGTGTGAAAAAGTGTACATAGTGAGCAGCACCCATTAAACAATATCAGAATATTCTATGTCAGAATTTTTATACATGTGAAACCCGAAAAATTTGAATATTGTGTAAGCCAGGGGTGTCAAACTCAATTTCATCGTGGGCCGCATCAGCATTATGATTCTTCTCAAAAGGGCCGGTTGTATCTGTAAGATTAGATGTCCAGCGCATTCCCCTCCCCTTACATAAGATGTCAAGAGCCCCCCCACCATCAGAAGTTGAGTCCCCCACCCTCCCTTACATCACAGTGCACCCCCCTTTCCTTATGCTGCTGCTGGGAAGAAGTTAGATGCATTGCTTGAAAGCAGAAAGTAAGGGTCTGGAGGAGGACTGGAGAGGTACGACGGCCGCATGAAATGGCCCGGAGGGCCGCATTCGGCCCGTGGGCCTTGTGTTTGCCACCTCTGGTGTAAGCCATAATCATCACAATTATGACAAATCACAGCTTGAACTATCTTGCTTTGCATGTATTGAGTCTATCTCATATTAGTTTCACCTTTTGAGTTGCATTAGTGAAATAAATGAACGTTTGCACGATATTCAAATTTTTCGAGTTTCACCTGTATACACATACAATGTGTGTGCATCCACACAAATAAAAGTCCACAAACATCAAGTGAAAACACTGGCCCAGATTCAGGGAGAATTGGATTCTCGTAGCGTATCAGAAATACACTACGCCGCCGTTTTTTACCTGGCTCTACGTGGAATCCAGGTAGATTTTGTCCAGTAAACGACGGCGGCGTAGTGTATTTCTCCCGTCGCAATCCATCTACACGAGTAGGGGGCGTGAAGGATTTAAAATAGGCGCGTTCCCGCGGCGATCGAACTGCGCATGCTCCGTTCGCAAATTTCCCGCCGTGCATAGCGCAAAATCACGTCGTTACGTCATTCGTTGTTTGAGTAGCGTTGTTTACGGACATTTCTATTCCCGAACGAGTTACGGAAAAAAAAAAAAAAAATTAAATTCGACGCGGGAACGACGGCCATACTTAACATGGGCTACGCACCGTTAGACCAGCAAAAAGCTGGTCTAACAGTACGTAAAAAAACCCAGACGTAAGCGATTGCGAAGACCGCTCGTATCTTCGTGGATCGCCGTAAAAACACATTTGCATATCCCGACGCATGAAAACGACGCAAACTCCTCCCAGCGGCCGCAAAAATATCGCAGCGTAGATCCGAAGGCTTACGAAGACGTAAGCCTCTCGGATCGAAGCCCGAAGCCGCCGTATCATGGTTTGAGGATTCAAACTAGTGATACGGCGCGCAAAATTTGAAATTACTCCTGTCTAACACCAGTTAGACAGGCGTAATTGCTTTATGAATCTGGGCCACTGGGTTTAATTACAAATCAGAAGACTGAGAACATACTGTGAGTGCAGGGAATTATTATTGCATCTGCATCCACTGCATAATGGTGCACAAAGCAGCACTGATCTCATCAAGTCAGGGTAATACACTGTATCATAGAGGAGTCCCAGACCAGAAAGAGGACTCTGTGGCATCACATTTCCTATTAACACAGCATACCTATGAATATTTTTTTCTTAAATGTTCTTACCTTTCTAGTTGTATCTTTGGAGCATGATTAAAGATGGGACTCTATAGGCAGTTTGTATTGATCAGAAAAACTTGCAAAAGACAGATTAATTACGGATTGATTTAAACATGCATTAAAGTGATTGCAAACTTCTGAAATGAAAAATTCACAAAACATATTCTCATATAGTGTGTACCTGCCTCAGTCCATGACACTTAAAGGGTTTGTAAAGGAAATTGTTATCTTAATAGCTTCCTTTACCTTAATGCAGTGCTGTTTTCATGTCCTGATTTTTCGTTTTTGCTCTCAAGTTGCTGTAATTCTTCTCTGATCTCTACAATTTCCTGGTTGTCTGTTTCCTGATAACCACAGTGCTGGGAGCTTTCTCTCTGTGGTCACTAATCAAGAAGGTGTGGTTACTGTGTGTCTAAAACCCCTCAGCACCAATCAGTTTTGTTTTCCAAACCATCACTGCCCTGTATTGGCTCTGTGGCTCTGTATAGCACAGGCAGGAAACAACATGCAAAAACGAAACTAGAAACTGCAGGCACATTATATTATTGATTATTATCTATTTGTAATCATTTTTAAAAGGAATCAGTTAACTATTATGTCTCTATACCCTGTAAACAGTAATTTAAGCAAAACATTTTTTCTTTTTATTTACAACTCCTTTAACCACTTAACCCACGGACCATATTGCTGCCCAATGACCAGAGCACTTTTTGCGATTTGGCACTCTGTCGCTTTAACCACTTAAGACCCGGACCTTTAGTGAGCTAAAGGACCCAGGTCAGGTTTTGCGATTTGGCACTGCATTGCTTTAATTGACAATTGCGCGGCCGTGCGACGTGGCTCCCAAACAAAATTGACATCTTTTTTTTCCCACAGATAGAGCTTTCTTTTGGTGGTATTTGAACACCTCTGCGTTTTTTTTATTTTTTGCTTTATAAACCAAAAATATATATATTATGCTATAATAAATATCCCCAAAAAAATATCTAAAAAATTTTTTTTTTTTGCTCAGTTTAGGCCGATTTTTTTGCTCAGTTTAGGCCGATACGTATTCTTCTACATATTTTTGGTAAAAAAAATCAAAATAAGCGTCTATTGATTCATTTGCACAAAAGTTATAGCGTTTACAAAATAGGGGATAGTTTTATGGCATTTGTATTAATATTTTTTTACTAGTAATGGCGACGATCAGCGATTTTTATCGTGACTGCGACATTATGGCGGACACTTTTGACACATTTTTGGGACCATTGTCATTTTTACAGCAATCAGTGCTATAAATATGCACTGATTACTGTGAAAATGACACTGGCAGTGAAGGGGTTAACCACTAGGTGGCGCTGAAGTGGTTAAGAGCGCCCTAGGGACTGATTCTTACTGTTAATGGGCGTGGCTACATGTGACACATTACTGATTTTTGTTCCCGATCACAGGGAACAGACAATCAGTGACAGTGTCACTAGGCAGAACAGGGAGATGCATGTTTACACTTGCTTCTCCCCGATCTGCAGCTCTGTGACCCGATAGCGGGACACTGGAGGACATCGAGTTTGCGAGTCCCATGGGCACGGTTATGGAGCTTGCATATATATATGTCACTTTGCCCAGCCGTGCCAATCTGCCGACGTATATCTACAGGAGCTGGTTGGAAACAGTCTGCTCACATAATTTGTAATAAAAAACATCTTTGACATTCTAAAGCTTCCCGCCAACCACTTTGCATATTATTTTATATATATGTGATTCTGTACTTGCCAAATATGCTGCAGAAATCTCCCTCCACTAAGTTTGGCTGTAGCTATTTTAACTGTGGGCAGCTGAAGCTGCTGCCTGTTCACTTCCAGGATTTACACAGACACAGGGGCACACCTCCAGCTCTGCAGGTCTCATTGACCCTCTTATGGCTCACCCACCCTCCCTTACTGGCAAACTCTCACAAGAGTGAGAGAGAGAGAGCTGTGCATGATGTCATACGCTTAGGCCGCGTACACACGATCAAATCTATCTGCTGAAAACGGTTTGACAGACCGTCTCAGCAGACAGATTTGCTCGTGTGTACAGGCGAGCAGACGGATTTGGCCAGCCGACTTTAAAATCTGTCTGCTGGGAACCCGTCGGACCAATGTGTTTGCTGGTTAGTACGCTAACCAGCAGACATATCTGCCCGCACATGCGTCGAATGGATTTGATGCATGCGCAAAAGTGTTTTACTTCCTGGTGCGGTGACGTGGCGGTGTCAACGTCACCGCCATGTCACCGCGCTGTCTGCCGGTGGGGATTTCGGTTTGATCGTGTGTACAGCGATCAAACCAAAACAGCCAGCAGACAAATCTGATCAAATCGGTCTGTCCGACCGATTTGAGCAGATTTATTTGCTTGTGTCTACGGGGCCTTAGGCTTTTTACCAGACAAGAAACAGGAAGTGGGCTGTATAAGGTATTTACTGGCAGAAAAAAAAAATGTTTAGCTATCCAAAGTTAAAACAACAAGAGTAGAAGATTTAGGCTCCATGCACACTGAAGCTGATAAACTGGCGTTTTGAACGCCAGATTTCTGGCAGAAAAAGCTCCTTTAAAATCTAGCTTTTATCATCGTTTTGTATCAGCTTTTATCAGCGTTTATCAGCGTTTATCAGCATCAGCGTTAATGAGCGTTTTTATTGTATAAACACTAAGGACACTCCAAAAATCCCACAATGCATTCCCAAACTCCCAGAATGCATTTTTTTAAAGCTCATAAACGGCCGCTAATTAGCGTTAATTAGCATATAGCGTTTTTTGGCATTTTTTCACGCCGAAAAACAGCACTTTGAACGCAAATTTCGGCTGTTCAGAAAAAAGCCAATAAACTCCAAAGCTCATTAAAGCTAAAAAAACGCCCAGGTGTGCATGGGCACAGAGGCTAACATAGAGTTCAGTTTATGGGCTTTTAAAAAAAACGCCAAAACGCCAATAAACTGCAGTTTATCAGCTTCAGTGTGCATGGAGCCTTAATAGATGTTTTCAGTAGTATAAACAAGGTCTATTACAGTGGATTTACAGGGAATTTAAATGGTAGCTTAACCACAAAACATGTGGAGACATGATACTCTTTTTTTTTTTTTTTAACCACGTGAGACTCAACCACAGCAAGAGACTTGCTCATGATTTCATTTGTTCATAAATATTTGGGCTGATTTACCAAGCCTGTGCGCCAAGACTCATGGTGCACAAGCAGGAGTAAACCTGTTTTTGACATTTACCAAAGAAACACGCTGCCAGTGCAGCGTGTTTCCTCATTTACTAAAGTGCCTAATGCGCCCAGAAGAGGGCGCACAGCACGCCAGTACAGAGCTGGCGTGCGGCATTTAGTAATGTAAACATCGGGGATTCGGGCGGGAGTTTATGAGGGGAGGGAGGGGGGTGATGCAGGGGAAGTGTAGTGACATGTGTTTAAACTTGTGTGGCGGGCCGATTTGAAAGGGAAAGTGACTTTTGGGACCCGATCCCCGTGCCCTTGCAAAGTACGCTAGAACCTCGGAAGGTTCACTTGCATACTGGGCATGCGCAGAGGGAACAATCGGAGCTTACCGCGCGCCTCTTCAGTACGCCGGGAAATCCTTGGTAAATACCAGGCGGCGTAGCAGTGTTTGCACTGCCTGGAGCGGCGCACGGCAAGCTCCGAGCTGTTCTCGGGCTGCGCTGACACTGAAGGGGAACTCCGCGCCAAATTTCAAATGTGAAACCGGCGCGGCTTCCCCCCCAGGGGTACAATAGGCTCTCCGGCTTGGTCCGGAACGTGAGGGGTTAACCCACGCCAAAATCGGCGTGGGGTTCCCCCCCAGATCCGTACCAAGCCCTCATCCCAGGCATGCAGTCTGGCCGGACAGGAATGGGGGTGGGGACGAGCGAGCGGCCCCCCCCCCTCCTGAGCCGTACCAGACCACATGCCCTCGACATGGGGGAGTGTGTGCTTTGGGGGAGGGGGGCGCTGCCCCCCCACCCCAAAGCACTCTTGTCCCCATGTCGATCGGGACAAGAGCCTCTTCCCGACAACCCTAGCCATTGGTTGTCGGGGTATGCGGGCGGGAGCCAATCAGAATCTGGGAGCCCCGTTTAATAAGGTGGCCCCCAGATTTCGGGCCCCCACCCTATGTGAATGAGTATGGGGTACATCGTACCCCTACCCATTCACCTGGTGAACGTTTTCACTTTTGAGGGTCTTCCGCCGCCCCCTTCAAATTCTTCTGCCTGGACGGGGGTCGTACATCCCATCCAGGACTTGGACGTGGCGGGCTTCTCGTCGCTGTCTTCTGCCGCTGCCCCCTTCACCACGAAGCTCCGTGCTTGTTTGATGAGGGCAGCGGGCTTCCGTCGTCTTCTCCGGGGCGAGGGTCGTACATCCCACCCCGGATTTCGTCGCCGGGTTCTGCCTGGCTCCTACTAGGGGCCAGGGCTTCTTTTGCCGTCTTCCGCCGGAGGGCGCCACTCTCCGGGCTTCTCGACGTTGTCTTCCGCCGCGGGGGCCAGGCCTTCTTCTTTGCCGCCCTCCTCGATTTTTTCGGCCTGGACGGGGGTCGTACATCCCATCCAGGACTTGGACGTGGCGGGCTTCTCGTCGCCGTCTTCTGCCGCTGCCCCCTTCACCACGAAGCTCCGTGCTTGTTTGATGAGGGCAGCGGGCTTCCGTCGTCTTCTCCGGGGCGAGGGTCGTACATCCCACCCCGGATTTCGTCGCCGTCTTCTGCCGCTGCCCCCTTCACCACGAAGCTCCGTGCTTGTTTGATGAGGGCAGCGGGCTTCCGTCGCAGTCTTCCGCCGCGGGGTGACACTCGCGGGCTTCTTCTTCCATTCGATGTTGACACGGCGAGGTCCGGCGCTGAAATGCCTTCTGAGCGGCGGGCAAGGACTTATATTGGCATTGGGCGTGGGCGTGGTTATGCCAACATGTGACCTTAACCCATGTGACAGTGATGTGACGTGACATCACTGTCACATGGGTTAAGGTCACATGTTGGCATAACCACGCCCACGCCCAATGCCAATATAAGTCCTTGCCCGCCGCTCAGAAGGCATTTCAGCGCCGGACCTCGCCGTGTCAACATCGAATGGAAGAAGAAGCCCGCGAGTGTCACCCCGCGGCGGAAGACTGCGACGGAAGCCCGCTGCCCTCATCAAACAAGCACGGAGCTTCGTGGTGAAGGGGGCAGCGGCAGAAGACGGCGACGAAATCCGGGGTGGGATGTACGACCCTCGCCCCGGAGAAGACGACGGAAGCCCGCTGCCCTCATCAAACAAGCACGGAGCTTCGTGGTGAAGGGGGCAGCGGCAGAAGACGGCGACGAGAAGCCCGCCACGTCCAAGTCCTGGATGGGATGTACGACCCCCGTCCAGGCCGAAAAAATCGAGGGGGGCGGCAAAGAAGAAGGCCTGGCCCCCGCGGCGGAAGACAACGTCGAGAAGCCCGGAGAGTGGCGCCCTCCGGCGGAAGACGGCGAAAGAAGCCCTGGGAGGAGCCAGGCAGAAGCGGAGGAGCCCGAGGTGGGGCGACACCCCCGTTGTTCTCCGCTGTTTTCGGCCGGCCCCCCCCGGATGTAAAAGAGCTTCATTTTGGGGTGGGGGCACAGTCGAGCATGGCGGAGAGCATGGGTGGGTGTTTCCCCCCCCCGGCAGAAGACGGCTAGAAGACCGAGGAGTGGCGACGCCCCCGTTGTTCTCCGCCATTTCCGCCGGCCCCCCCCGGATGTAAAAGAGCTTGATTTGGGGTAGGGGGCCTGGCCGAACATGGCGGAGAGCATCGGTGGGTGTCTCTCTCCCCGGCGGAAGGCGGCGGCGAAGACCGGGGGGGGGGTAGGTGTACCCCCCCGGCGGAAGGCGAAGACCGAGGAGGGGTAATTTTTTATTTATAAAACTACGACCAAAAGGTTAACAAATATATAAAATAAACAAAATAACTAAATAAACCAAATAACACAAAAACAAACAACAAAACACAAACCATCAAATCACCGACCTCCACCCACCAAGAAATAACTATAAAGAAAAAAAAAATAAAATTAATAAATAGCACCAGAACAGGTATTTACAACAGGCTCACTGGTACAAGAGAAAGTCTTTATAGTCCATCAGGAAAAGCTTGCCCAGATCATTGCCAAAAAAAAAAAAACCACTTAAAACGGCTCACTGGTACAGTAGGGAGATATTAAAGTCCATAGAAACCACTACTGTCCAGATCATCGCCAACCCACAACACACCCCACCATCACAACAACAAATACCTACAACCCACGTATGAGCAAGAACATGATAGTCAGACATGTCTGTAGCCTTATTTCAAAAAAATACCATAAACAAAATCTAAGGGGGTGAAAAAGGATAGATGCCCCTACCCATGGAGAGGGGCAGAGCCGTGACCTAAGGGGGCTGGAAGAGGAACCCCCTCCATAAATGGGCACACCTCTCAGGCCCGACCCTGCTCCTTTCCAGATCCCGCACCTTCACCAACTCCCGAAAGATACCGCCCACCACCTCATGCACAGGCAGGATTTTGTCCCTAGTGGACACCAAACACCGAGCGTGCCAAGTGTAATAAAGCACAACTAGGCTGACTAAATAAAGTGACGATAACTCAAATCCCCTGCGGACCCCAAAATCACCATACACTCGCTCAGCATAGGTCAGGGCCGGAAGGCGGGGGTAGCCAATGGCACCCCCTACCTTCGTAAGAACCTCCATGTTGAAGGGACATTGGACCAGAAAATGGTCCATGGTCTCCAATGTCCCACCACATTCCTGACGGGGGCAGTCCCTGTCCCCCAGGTTCCTGTATTTGAGATTCGCACGGACATAGAGTCGTCCATGGAACGACCTCCATGCGAGATCCCAAAACTTACTTGGAATTCTAGAAGAATTCAAGAGGGCTAGCCCCTCCGTGAGGACCCTCTCAGGGCAGTCCCTCAAAGACAGGGGCTTCAAAATGTCCGAGGCCATGACCCTCAAGTACAGCTCCCGCCGACCCAAAGAGCCCACCTCCAGGGCAGTTATCCGCCACTGCCTCAGTACCTTTAATGCCAGGGGGACATAGGAAGGGAGATACCCATGCGATCTCCTCAGATCGCCGGGCCTCCCCCCCTCCCCCCACTGCCTCAAGAACAGCAAGAGCCAGTCCTTGCATGAACACTCCCACCAGGAAGGCTCGTCCACAAATATGGACTGCAAATTGTATTTAACAAAGATGGTGACAAAGAACACCACCGGGTTGACCATGTCCAACCCACCTTGCCGTCGCTGGCGGTATGTGACCTCCCTCTTGATCAGGTTCAGTCTGCTTCCCCACAACAGCAGGAAGAACAGACCATAGACCCGAGCATAGAGAGATGCTGGCAAAAGACACACATAGCTTACAAAGAGAAACTCAGGCAATAAGTACGTCTTGACCAAGCTTACCCTTTCCCTCAGGGAAAGTTTCCAACCTTTCCAGGCCTTCACCTTCCGAGTGGCACTCACCAGCCTGCGCTCCCAGTTTAGCTTGGGATAATCACCCGGGCCGAAATGAATGCCAAGAACTCGAATCTCTGGTACGGGCGTGGGGAACACGTCCGGAAGGGGGAACTGCTCCCCCTCCTTCCCCAACCAGAAAACTTCACTCTTGTCCCAATTGACCAGCGAGCCTGACGCCTCAGAGTAGCACCCGATCTGGGACTCCACATAATGGGCCTCCTCACGACCAGATACCACCACCGAGACGTCGTCCGCATAGGCCACAACCCTCACCGCCGAAACCGGACCCCCGACAGGTCCCACCGGAACCCCCCCCAGACGCCCGCAGTCTAGCCTCCTTACGAAGGGGTCGACCGCAAAGATGTACAGGAGGGGGCTCAGCGGGCACCCCTGCCGGACGCCAGAGTCCACGGCAAAGGCCCGGCCCACCCAACCGTTGACAAGAGGGAAGCTCTCAGCTCCCCTATACAATACCTGCAGCCAATCAACGAATTGATCAGGCAGACCGTATCTCCTCAGAAGCAGCCAAAGGTACTCGTGGTTCACCCGATCAAACGCCTTAGCCTGATCCAATGCAAGCAGATACCGCTCGCTGCCATCAGCCCTGCACCTTTCCACAGCCTCCCGGACGCTCAGGACGGCACTAAAAGTGCCCCGGCCAGGAATTGTGCAGTGCTGAGAGGGAGACAGCATCCTGCCCGCCAAAGCAGACAGACGTGTAAACAAGATCTTTGCCAGTATCTTCCTATCTGTGGTAAGAAGGGCGATCGGACGCCAATTCTCCACCACAGACGGATCTTTCCCCTTTGACAGTAGGATCAGAGCTGACCTTCTCATTGAGGGAGGCAGCAGGCCATAGGCCAAACATTCACTAAACACGTCCCTCAGATGAGGAGCCAAGAGGCTCTTAAAGGTTTTGTAGAACTCGGCCGTGAGCCCATCGGGCCCAGGTGACTTTTTAGAAGCTAAAGAGCTAATAGCCTGCTCAACTTCAGCTACCGAGATCTCTTCTGTCAGAGAGTCAGGAAGGTCAGACCCCACTTCCAGCGGGGTCTCATCAAGGAATTCCCTGACTTTCTCCATGTCTAGAGGCCGCTTCTTCAGGAGGTCCGAAAAGTGGTCTCTGACGACACCCAGGATCCCCGATCTGGACCGGACCAGAGATCCTGAGGCATCCTTCAGGCCATGTACGACCTTCGACCTCGCCACCTCACCACAGCTCCTGTAGGGATCAGGAGAGATAAACTTCCCATAATCCCTCTCAAAAACCAGGGAGGCGAGACGGTCGTACTGACACTCCTTCATCTGCGCCTTCAGACCGGATATCTGTTCCTGAGAGCCCCCAGAGGACACCAGGCGGTCAAGCTGCCTGCGTAGTCTCTGGTAAGCCTGGTACTTGGAAGCTGCCCTGTACCCAGAGATTTCCCGGAAAAAGTCGCCAGACCTCTTTTTAACTACTTCCCACCACTCAAGGCGGGAGCAGTTGCCCTCAAGGAGCGAGGTCTGGCCCAGGAAGAAAACCTCATAGGCTTCCCTAACCTCAGGATCCTCCAGTAGCGACCCATTCAGGCGCCACAAACCCCTCCCTTTCTGAGGAGTGTCAGCGACATTCAGGGCCACAGATACCATACAGTGATCGGAGAACTCTACCGACTGCAGCTCAGGAGCCGAGCAGACAGAGTCCTCCTTTAAAAAAAACCTATCTAATCTACTCTTACTACTACCTCGGGAAAATGTGAAACCAGTGAGGTTGGGGAGGTGACGAACGTGCACATCCACCAACCTGGCCTCCCTCACTACGTTATTCAAAAAAATACTATCATATCCCAGAGGGTTGGCGGCACCTGCCCGGTCTTTGGGCCTAGTGATCATATTGAAATCGCCACCAAAAATCACCTGCTGGGACGTAAAAAGATAAGGCTTAACCGCCGTAAGGAGGCTCCTCCTCTCCCTCCTAGTTTGAGGCCCATAAAAATTTATGAGCCGGAGGAATTGCCCCCTCACGACAGCGTCCACCACCAGACATCTACCGATCTCCACTTCAATCACTCGCCGGCAAGCCACCGGACCAGTCTTAAAAAGGACCGCAACCCCACTGCAGGGCTCGGCCGCAAGAGACCAGAGGGAGGGCCCACATCTCCACTCCCTCTTTGCTAGATGCATCTCTGCCACAGATGCCAGCCAGGTCTCCTGCAAAAACAAAATGTCAGCTTCAACACGGCTGAGAAAATCGAAGGCCATAAAACGAGCTCCCGCAGAACGAATACTTGCGACATTAATGGTCGCAAGCCGTATTGGAGAGGGTACCGCCATCAGAATGATTGAAAGTGGTCATGTTCTCCTTCATACTACAAACACAAAAACATATTTACATATCTACACTTCCTCCTCCTCTGAGCCCGAGGAGGAGGAGAAGATACCAAACGGGTTCCCCAGGGACACCCCACTTCGTGCCCCTGGGGGAACCCCACCCTTCACTGGGGACTTCCCGCCCCCAGATCTGGCAGCCTTCCCCTTCTTCTTTTTGCGTCTCACCTGCTCCCACTCCTGCCACCTCTCCGAGATGACTACACCACCCCCCTCCTCGGACCCGCTGCTCGAGATTTCCCTCTTGGATGAGGCTCGAGCAGCTTCCATCTCCATGGCCACAGGGCCAGAGGAGACTCTGGGTCCAGAAGGGGGGGGAATGGAAGAGGCAGGAGGGGGGCCAGAGACAGGGGAGAGGACAGGGGGGGGACCAGACTTAGCTGGACGGGAAGAAGAAGGGGAAGGGGGGGGACGGGACTTGGGAGGGGGGGGACGAGGGGGGGGGGTACGAGGAGGGGAAGATGAGGGAGGAGGGCATGGGGAAACAGATGGAGGGCCAGGTGGATGGGTGGGGCAATGGTGAGGAGGGGGAGAGGGAAGGGGGATGGGGATCGGCCCTGCAACATTAGGAGAGGAAGGCCCTGGCCCCGGACCCTCAGGCCCGGGACCCCCAGGCCTCCCCGACTCCTCCCCACCGGCTCCGCCCTCCGGAGGATCGGGAGCCTCCTGGCCAACCGAGCCCGTGTCCCCCGGGGGGGGAGCCCCACGCCCACGCCTGCTCCGCCTTCTTTGAGGCAATGGGCCTGTTGGTCCCTCCGGAGTAGTACTAGGGGCTCCAGGATCCCCACCCCCCCGGCCATCACTCGCCGGGGGGGCTTCGGCCGCTCCCGGCCCGGGAGGTCCCCCCCCTGAGGAAGAACCCCGATATGCTTTGGGACACCTGCTAAATGGGTGCCCCATCTCACCACACAAGTTGCAGCATATCTTCCCACATGACTCGGACTGGTGGCCAAACTCGTGGCACCGGCCACATCTGACCACCGTGCAGTCCGAGCTCATGTGGGTCGGGCTGCCGCACTTGAAGCAACGACGGGGCTGTCCCGGGTAGAACGCCAGGATCCGGTCTCTGCCTAGAAAGGCGCTGCCAGGGAGGTGGGCAACACTGTTGCCCTCCCTCTTGAGCCGGATCCTGGTCAACCAAGCCCCGGTCCAGACCCCGCGCTCATCAAGGTTCTTCCTCAGGGGGGTCTGCAACTGCCCGTACCTCCCGAGCCAGGTGGCAATGTCCTCCGGAGGGAGCGACTCATTCCTCACCAGGATGGTGATGTTCTTAACCTCCTCCTGCCTGGAGATGGGAATGAGCCTGTACCTCTTCCAAGGGTCAACGCCCCTCACCAACCCAAAGCCGGTGATAAAGCGTTCCATACACACGGGAGTGACAAAACTTATATCAAACTCCCGTGTGTTGGTGGGATGGATGACAGCAAAAAGGTCATCCACCCCAAAACCCAAGGAGAGTACCAGGCCCACCACCTCACCTCGAGCGGGGCAGGGGTCCGGACCCTCGTACCGAAGCTGGACAACATTCCTACGCCTCCTCTCTGGACCACCTGTACCCCTCGTCCACGCCGACCCCTGCGTCCTCTCCTGGTCAGCAGGGGGGGCGCGGAAATTCTGGGCGCCAAACCGGCTGTACAGGTGGTCCAGAGGGGCACGAGAGCCCAACACCTGGGCGAAAGAGCGACCCCCCTTTAGGGCAGACAATAAGTTGGCCTCCGGAGACCCCCGAAAGATGTTCTCCGGAAGTGGGGCACCCCCCTCAGCACCCCCAGAAGTGGGGGGGGACGGGGGGGCCCCCATCCCTGCCGGTGGTGTTGCACCCACCCCCGCTGATATACCCTGACCACCCTGACCCACCACCTTTGGCCTGACTACAGGCTCCCCCCCCCCCGGGACCACAGCAGAGGGGGGTACCACCCCCACCAAACTCCCCCACCCAGACCCCTCCGCGACCACACCAGCCCCTTGGGACTCCACCTGTACTGGGGGGGAGCCCCCCTGGGACCCCTCCAACTGCCGGATATAATCATATGCTATACAGTCCACTGGGAGGGGTCCCACCTGACTTTCCCCCCACCCCGCCTGTGCTGCAGGGAGCCCCTCGGGGCCTGTGGCAGTGTCCATGGGGACCTGGGGGGGTGGCAGCTTACCGTCCAATTTACCGTCCTCACCGTCTCTGTCCATCTCCTGCCGGGGGTGCCTGGAGGTGCCTGCTGCAGCGTCCGGGGCTGGGCACCCCTGCACCCCCGGCCTCTCATCCCCCAGGTCCCCTGAGCCCCCACCGACCACCGCAAACTCGCGGGGGGGCACTTCCGGTCGCGGGACGGGCACTTCCGGTTTCGGTCTGGTCACTTCCGGTTCCGGTCTGGTCACTTCCGGTTCCGGCTGGGGCACTTCCGGTTCCGGCTGGGGCACTTCCGGTTCTTGGGCGGTCACTTCCGGGTCCCGGTCTACTCCACCCCCAACAGCCGGCGCCATCTTGGCCACACTGCACACAAGCTGTTTACCTCCAGATGACCGCAGCACAATGCCTCCACCATGTGTCTGCCTCTCTCCCGATGACATAGCAGCCGCAGGAGCAGTCCCTGGCCTTTCCATGGCCAGATCCTCCCGCTCCACTGCAAGCTGAGGGGTCATGGAAGCCGACACATGGCGGGCTTCAGCTGTGGCAGTGCGACCATCCTGGGGGAGCCTGGGTATGCTGACCTGAAGATGGCGGGGGGGTACCGCCGGCGGCACCTGGGCCCGGCGACCTCCTGGATCACTGGACTCCCCGGACTTCGCCAACCCCCCAGTCCCTTCCACGGACCGAGGGATCGGCTCCCGGGAACCCTCCCCAGGTTTTATGGCCATACTGGGCCCTGCACCACCGGCACTCGCCCCCCCCCCACTGCACCCAGGCTCCCCTGACTCTCCTGGCTGTCTGGGGGGTTGGGACCCCTTCTTAGACCGCCCGCTCCTCCTCGCTGCCTGGCTCCCTTCCCGGTTGGCCTGCTGGAGGGTCCTCCGGAGCTCCTCTAGGAAGTTCATCTCTCCAGCCCCACGTTGGCAAAAGCCCCCCAGGTATTCCCATATTTCTTTTACTTCTAGTCCTAGGGTGGTGATGGCCCCCTTGAATTCAGATCTCTTATTACTGGAGCACCTGTCCCTCTTTTCCCTCAGGCCTGCGAGAGTAGTCATCTTTTCCACGCAGGCCTGAGATATCCTCACCAGCAGGGATTTGATTTTATCCCGCCTCTTCCTGGTTCTTGCTTCATTCTCACCTGGCTGAGGGGCTGTCCAGTCTGAGAGACCCTCCTGGGTCTCCAGGAAGAGACGGTCCTCCCTGCTGATGGTGGTGGCGGTGGTCTGGCTGGAGGGCAGGTGCTGTTGACTCCTCCGGAGGCCGGAAGCCGGTCCACCTCCGGGGCTGAGGGAGGCCATCCCACCCCTCTTCCGGGGCAGGGGGCTGGGGGCTGGAGGCTGGTCCTGGTAGGCTGGAACACAGGAGCTCTGGAAGACAGGTCTTCTCTCCTCTCCAGCAGGAAGCAGAATGAGCTCTGTGGGAGGAGCCGGAACTACTGCCAGTGGGAGGAGCTGCACTGAGACCGAGGAGGGGTAATTTTTTATTTATAAAACTACGACCAAAAGGTTAACAAATATATAAAATAAACAAAATAACTAAATAAACCAAATAACACAAAAACAAACAACAAAACACAAACCATCAAATCACCGACCTCCACCCACCAAGAAATAACTATAAAGAAAAAAAAAAAAAAAAAAAAAATAGCACCAGAACAGGTATTTACAACAGGCTCACTGGTACAAGAGAAAGTCTTTATAGTCCATCAGAAAAGCTTGCCCAGATCATTGCCAAAAAAAAAAAAAAAAAAACACTTAAAACGGCTCACTGGTACAGTAGGGAGATATTAAAGTCCATAGAAACCACTACTGTCCAGATCATCGCCAACCCACAACACACCCCACCATCACAACAACAAATACCTACAACCCACGTATGAGCAAGAACATGATAGTCAGACATGTCTGTAGCCTTATTTCAAAAAAATACCATAAACAAAATCTAAGGGGGTGAAAAAGGATAGATGCCCCTACCCATGGAGAGGGGCAGAGCCGTGACCTAAGGGGGCTGGAAGAGGAACCCCCTCCATAAATGGGCACACCTCTCAGGCCCGACCCTGCTCCTTTCCAGATCCCGCACCTTCACCAACTCCCGAAAGATACCGCCCACCACCTCATGCACAGGCAGGATTTTGTCCCTAGTGGACACCAAACACCGAGCGTGCCAAGTGTAATAAAGCACAACTAGGCTGACTAAATAAAGTGACGATAACTCAAATCCCCTGCGGACCCCAAAATCACCATACACTCGCTCAGCATAGGTCAGGGCCGGAAGGCGGGGGTAGCCAATGGCACCCCCTACCTTCGTAAGAACCTCCATGTTGAAGGGACATTGGACCAGAAAATGGTCCATGGTCTCCAATGTCCCACCACATTCCTGACGGGGGCAGTCCCTGTCCCCCAGGTTCCTGTATTTGAGATTCGCACGGACATAGAGTCGTCCATGGAACGACCTCCATGCGAGATCCCAAAACTTACTTGGAATTCTAGAAGAATTCAAGAGGGCTAGCCCCTCCGTGAGGACCCTCTCAGGGCAGTCCCTCAAAGACAGGGGCTTCAAAATGTCCGAGGCCATGACCCTCAGGTACAGCTCCCGCCGACCCAAAGAGCCCACCTCCAGGGCAGTTATCCGCCACTGCCTCAGTACCTTTAATGCCAGGGGGACATAGGAAGGGAGATACCCATGCGATCTCCTCAGATCGCCGGGCCTCCCCCCCTCCCCCCACTGCCTCAAGAACAGCAAGAGCCAGTCCTTGCATGAACACTCCCACCAGGAAGGCTCGTCCACAAATATGGACTGCAAATTGTATTTAACAAAGATGGTGACAAAGAACACCACCGGGTTGACCATGTCCAACCCACCTTGCCGTCGCTGGCGGTATGTGACCTCCCTCTTGATCAGGTTCAGTCTGCTTCCCCACAACAGCAGGAAGAACAGACCATAGACCCGAGCATAGAGAGATGCTGGCAAAAGACACACATAGCTTACAAAGAGAAACTCAGGCAATAAGTACGTCTTGACCAAGCTTACCCTTTCCCTCAGGGAAAGTTTCCAACCTTTCCAGGCCTTCACCTTCCGAGTGGCACTCACCAGCCTGCGCTCCCAGTTTAGCTTGGGATAATCACCCGGGCCGAAATGAATGCCAAGAACTCGAATCTCTGGTACGGGCGTGGGGAACACGTCCGGAAGGGGGAACTGCTCCCCCTCCTTCCCCAACCAGAAAACTTCACTCTTGTCCCAATTGACCAGCGAGCCTGACGCCTCAGAGTAGCACCCGATCTGGGACTCCACATAATGGGCCTCCTCACGACCAGATACCACCACCGAGACGTCGTCCGCATAGGCCACAACCCTCACCGCCGAAACCGGACCCCCGACAGGTCCCACCGGAACCCCCCCCAGACGCCCGCAGTCTAGCCTCCTTACGAAGGGGTCGACCGCAAAGATGTACAGGAGGGGGCTCAGCGGGCACCCCTGCCGGACGCCAGAGTCCACGGCAAAGGCCCGGCCCACCCAACCGTTGACAAGAGGGAAGCTCTCAGCTCCCCTATACAATACCTGCAGCCAATCAACGAATTGATCAGGCAGACCGTATCTCCTCAGAAGCAGCCAAAGGTACTCGTGGTTCACCCGATCAAACGCCTTAGCCTGATCCAATGCAAGCAGATACCGCTCGCTGCCATCAGCCCTGCACCTTTCCACAGCCTCCCGGACGCTCAGGACGGCACTAAAAGTGCCCCGGCCAGGAATTGTGCAGTGCTGAGAGGGAGACAGCATCCTGCCCGCCAAAGCAGACAGACGTGTAAACAAGATCTTTGCCAGTATCTTCCTATCTGTGGTAAGAAGGGCGATCGGACGCCAATTCTCCACCACAGACGGATCTTTCCCCTTTGACAGTAGGATCAGAGCTGACCTTCTCATTGAGGGAGGCAGCAGGCCATAGGCCAAACATTCACTAAACACGTCCCTCAGATGAGGAGCCAAGAGGCTCTTAAAGGTTTTGTAGAACTCGGCCGTGAGCCCATCGGGCCCAGGTGACTTTTTAGAAGCTAAAGAGCTAATAGCCTGCTCAACTTCAGCTACCGAGATCTCTTCTGTCAGAGAGTCAGGAAGGTCAGACCCCACTTCCAGCGGGGTCTCATCAAGGAATTCCCTGACTTTCTCCATGTCTAGAGGCCGCTTCTTCAGGAGGTCCGAAAAGTGGTCTCTGACGACACCCAGGATCCCCGATCTGGACCGGACCAGAGATCCTGAGGCATCCTTCAGGCCATGTACGACCTTCGACCTCGCCACCTCACCACAGCTCCTGTAGGGATCAGGAGAGATAAACTTCCCATAATCCCTCTCAAAAACCAGGGAGGCGAGACGGTCGTACTGACACTCCTTCATCTGCGCCTTCAGACCGGATATCTGTTCCTGAGAGCCCCCAGAGGACACCAGGCGGTCAAGCTGCCTGCGTAGTCTCTGGTAAGCCTGGTACTTGGAAGCTGCCCTGTACCCAGAGATTTCCCGGAAAAAGTCGCCAGACCTCTTTTTAACTACTTCCCACCACTCAAGGCGGGAGCAGTTGCCCTCAAGGAGCGAGGTCTGGCCCAGGAAGAAAACCTCATAGGCTTCCCTAACCTCAGGATCCTCCAGTAGCGACCCATTCAGGCGCCACAAACCCCTCCCTTTCTGAGGAGTGTCAGCGACATTCAGGGCCACAGATACCATACAGTGATCGGAGAACTCTACCGACTGCAGCTCAGGAGCCGAGCAGACAGAGTCCTCCTTTAAAAAAAACCTATCTAATCTACTCTTACTACTACCTCGGGAAAATGTGAAACCAGTGAGGTTGGGGAGGTGACGAACGTGCACATCCACCAACCTGGCCTCCCTCACTACGTTATTCAAAAAAATACTATCATATCCCAGAGGGTTGGCGGCACCTGCCCGGTCTTTGGGCCTAGTGATCATATTGAAATCGCCACCAAAAATCACCTGCTGGGACGTAAAAAGATAAGGCTTAACCGCCGTAAGGAGGCTCCTCCTCTCCCTCCTAGTTTGAGGCCCATAAAAATTTATGAGCCGGAGGAATTGCCCCCTCACGACAGCGTCCACCACCAGACATCTACCGATCTCCACTTCAATCACTCGCCGGCAAGCCACCGGACCAGTCTTAAAAAGGACCGCAACCCCACTGCAGGGCTCGGCCGCAAGAGACCAGAGGGAGGGCCCACATCTCCACTCCCTCTTTGCTAGATGCATCTCTGCCACAGATGCCAGCCAGGTCTCCTGCAAAAACAAAATGTCAGCTTCAACACGGCTGAGAAAATCGAAGGCCATAAAACGAGCTCCCGCAGAACGAATACTTGCGACATTAATGGTCGCAAGCCGTATTGGAGAGGGTACCGCCATCAGAATGATTGAAAGTGGTCATGTTCTCCTTCATACTACAAACACAAAAACATATTTACATATCTACACTTCCTCCTCCTCTGAGCCCGAGGAGGAGGAGAAGATACCAAACGGGTTCCCCAGGGACACCCCACTTCGTGCCCCTGGGGGAACCCCACCCTTCACTGGGGACTTCCCGCCCCCAGATCTGGCAGCCTTCCCCTTCTTCTTTTTGCGTCTCACCTGCTCCCACTCCTGCCACCTCTCCGAGATGACTACACCACCCCCCTCCTCGGACCCGCTGCTCGAGATTTCCCTCTTGGATGAGGCTCGAGCAGCTTCCATCTCCATGGCCACAGGGCCAGAGGAGACTCTGGGTCCAGAAGGGGGGGGAATGGAAGAGGCAGGAGGGGGGCCAGAGACAGGGGAGAGGACAGGGGGGGGACCAGACTTAGCTGGACGGGAAGAAGAAGGGGAAGGGGGGGGGGGGACGGGACTTGGGAGGGGGGGGGACGAGGGGGGGGGGTACGAGGAGGGGAAGATGAGGGAGGAGGGCATGGGGAAACAGATGGAGGGCCAGGTGGATGGGTGGGGCAATGGTGAGGAGGGGGAGAGGGAAGGGGGATGGGGATCGGCCCTGCAACATTAGGAGAGGAAGGCCCTGGCCCCGGACCCTCAGGCCCGGGACCCCCAGGCCTCCCCGACTCCTCCCCACCGGCTCCGCCCTCCGGAGGATCGGGAGCCTCCTGGCCAACCGAGCCCGTGTCCCCCGGGGGGGGAGCCCCACGCCCACGCCTGCTCCGCCTTCTTTGAGGCAATGGGCCTGTTGGTCCCTCCGGAGTAGTACTAGGGGCTCCAGGATCCCCACCCCCCCGGCCATCACTCGCCGGGGGGGCTTCGGCCGCTCCCGGCCCGGGAGGTCCCCCCCCTGAGGAAGAACCCCGATATGCTTTGGGACACCTGCTAAATGGGTGCCCCATCTCACCACACAAGTTGCAGCATATCTTCCCACATGACTCGGACTGGTGGCCAAACTCGTGGCACCGGCCACATCTGACCACCGTGCAGTCCGAGCTCATGTGGGTCGGGCTGCCGCACTTGAAGCAACGACGGGGCTGTCCCGGGTAGAACGCCAGGATCCGGTCTCTGCCTAGAAAGGCGCTGCCAGGGAGGTGGGCAACACTGTTGCCCTCCCTCTTGAGCCGGATCCTGGTCAACCAAGCCCCGGTCCAGACCCCGCGCTCATCAAGGTTCTTCCTCAGGGGGGTCTGCAACTGCCCGTACCTCCCGAGCCAGGTGGCAATGTCCTCCGGAGGGAGCGACTCATTCCTCACCAGGATGGTGATGTTCTTAACCTCCTCCTGCCTGGAGATGGGAATGAGCCTGTACCTCTTCCAAGGGTCAACGCCCCTCACCAACCCAAAGCCGGTGATAAAGCGTTCCATACACACGGGAGTGACAAAACTTATATCAAACTCCCGTGTGTTGGTGGGATGGATGACAGCAAAAAGGTCATCCACCCCAAAACCCAAGGAGAGTACCAGGCCCACCACCTCACCTCGAGCGGGGCAGGGGTCCGGACCCTCGTACCGAAGCTGGACAACATTCCTACGCCTCCTCTCTGGACCACCTGTACCCCTCGTCCACGCCGACCCCTGCGTCCTCTCCTGGTCAGCAGGGGGGGCGCGGAAATTCTGGGCGCCAAACCGGCTGTACAGGTGGTCCAGAGGGGCACGAGAGCCCAACACCTGGGCGAAAGAGCGACCCCCCTTTAGGGCAGACAATAAGTTGGCCTCCGGAGACCCCCGAAAGATGTTCTCCGGAAGTGGGGCACCCCCCTCAGCACCCCCAGAAGTGGGGGGGGACGGGGGGGCCCCCATCCCTGCCGGTGGTGTTGCACCCACCCCCGCTGATATACCCTGACCACCCTGACCCACCACCTTTGGCCTGACTACAGGCTCCCCCCCCCCCGGGACCACAGCAGAGGGGGGTACCACCCCCACCAAACTCCCCCACCCAGACCCCTCCGCGACCACACCAGCCCCTTGGGACTCCACCTGTACTGGGGGGGAGCCCCCCTGGGACCCCTCCAACTGCCGGATATAATCATATGCTATACAGTCCACTGGGAGGGGTCCCACCTGACTTTCCCCCCACCCCGCCTGTGCTGCAGGGAGCCCCTCGGGGCCTGTGGCAGTGTCCATGGGGACCTGGGGGGGTGGCAGCTTACCGTCCAATTTACCGTCCTCACCGTCTCTGTCCATCTCCTGCCGGGGGTGCCTGGAGGTGCCTGCTGCAGCGTCCGGGGCTGGGCACCCCTGCACCCCCGGCCTCTCATCCCCCAGGTCCCCTGAGCCCCCACCGACCACCGCAAACTCGCGGGGGGGCACTTCCGGTCGCGGGACGGGCACTTCCGGTTTCGGTCTGGTCACTTCCGGTTCCGGTCTGGTCACTTCCGGTTCCGGCTGGGGCACTTCCGGTTCCGGCTGGGGCACTTCCGGTTCTTGGGCGGTCACTTCCGGGTCCCGGTCTACTCCACCCCCAACAGCCGGCGCCATCTTGGCCACACTGCACACAAGCTGTTTACCTCCAGATGACCGCAGCACAATGCCTCCACCATGTGTCTGCCTCTCTCCCGATGACATAGCAGCCGCAGGAGCAGTCCCTGGCCTTTCCATGGCCAGATCCTCCCGCTCCACTGCAAGCTGAGGGGTCATGGAAGCCGACACATGGCGGGCTTCAGCTGTGGCAGTGCGACCATCCTGGGGGAGCCTGGGTATGCTGACCTGAAGATGGCGGGGGGGTACCGCCGGCGGCACCTGGGCCCGGCGACCTCCTGGATCACTGGACTCCCCGGACTTCGCCAACCCCCCAGTCCCTTCCACGGACCGAGGGATCGGCTCCCGGGAACCCTCCCCAGGTTTTATGGCCATACTGGGCCCTGCACCACCGGCACTCGCCCCCCCCCACTGCACCCAGGCTCCCCTGACTCTCCTGGCTGTTTGGGGGGTTGGGACCCCTTCTTAGACCGCCCGCTCCTCCTCGCTGCCTGGCTCCCTTCCCGGTTGGCCTGCTGGAGGGTCCTCCGGAGCTCCTCTAGGAAGTTCATCTCTCCAGCCCCACGTTGGCAAAAGCCCCCCAGGTATTCCCATATTTCTTTTACTTCTAGTCCTAGGGTGGTGATGGCCCCCTTGAATTCAGATCTCTTATTACTGGAGCACCTGTCCCTCTTTTCCCTCAGGCCTGCGAGAGTAGTCATCTTTTCCACGCAGGCCTGAGATATCCTCACCAGCAGGGATTTGATTTTATCCCGCCTCTTCCTGGTTCTTGCTTCATTCTCACCTGGCTGAGGGGCTGTCCAGTCTGAGAGACCCTCCTGGGTCTCCAGGAAGAGACGGTCCTCCCTGCTGATGGTGGTGGCGGTGGTCTGGCTGGAGGGCAGGTGCTGTTGACTCCTCCGGAGGCCGGAAGCCGGTCCACCTCCGGGGCTGAGGGAGGCCATCCCACCCCTCTTCCGGGGCAGGGGGCTGGGGGCTGGAGGCTGGTCCTGGTAGGCTGGAACACAGGAGCTCTGGAAGACAGGTCTTCTCTCCTCTCCAGCAGGAAGCAGAATGAGCTCTGTGGGAGGAGCCGGAACTACTGCCAGTGGGAGGAGCTGCACTGAGACCGAGGAGGGGTAATTTTTTATTTATAAAACTACGACCAAAAGGTTAACAAATATATAAAATAAACAAAATAACGAAATAAACCAAATAACACAAAAACAAACAACAAAACACAAACCATCAAATCACCGACCTCCACCCACCAAGAAATAACTATAAAGAAAAAAAAAAAAAAAAAAAAATAGCACCAGAACAGGTATTTACAACAGGCTCACTGGTACAAGAGAAAGTCTTTATAGTCCATCAGGAAAAGCTTGCCCAGATCATTGCCAAAAAAAAAAAAAAAAAAAACACTTAAAACGGCTCACTGGTACAGTAGGGAGATATTAAAGTCCATAGAAACCACTACTGTCCAGATCATCGCCAACCCACAACACACCCCACCATCACAACAACAAATACCTACAACCCACGTATGAGCAAGAACATGATAGTCAGACATGTCTGTAGCCTTATTTCAAAAAAATACCATAAACAAAATCTAAGGGGGTGAAAAAGGATAGATGCCCCTACCCATGGAGAGGGGCAGAGCCGTGACCTAAGGGGGCTGGAAGAGGAACCCCCTCCATAAATGGGCACACCTCTCAGGCCCGACCCTGCTCCTTTCCAGATCCCGCACCTTCACCAACTCCCGAAAGATACCGCCCACCACCTCATGCACAGGCAGGATTTTGTCCCTAGTGGACACCAAACACCGAGCGTGCCAAGTGTAATAAAGCACAACTAGGCTGACTAAATAAAGTGACGATAACTCAAATCCCCTGCGGACCCCAAAATCACCATACACTCGCTCAGCATAGGTCAGGGCCGGAAGGCGGGGGTAGCCAATGGCACCCCCTACCTTCGTAAGAACCTCCATGTTGAAGGGACATTGGACCAGAAAATGGTCCATGGTCTCCAATGTCCCACCACATTCCTGACGGGGGCAGTCCCTGTCCCCCAGGTTCCTGTATTTGAGATTCGCACGGACATAGAGTCGTCCATGGAACGACCTCCATGCGAGATCCCAAAACTTACTTGGAATTCTAGAAGAATTCAAGAGGGCTAGCCCCTCCGTGAGGACCCTCTCAGGGCAGTCCCTCAAAGACAGGGGCTTCAAAATGTCCGAGGCCATGACCCTCAAGTACAGCTCCCGCCGACCCAAAGAGCCCACCTCCAGGGCAGTTATCCGCCACTGCCTCAGTACCTTTAATGCCAGGGGGACATAGGAAGGGAGATACCCATGCGATCTCCTCAGATCGCCGGGCCTCCCCCCCTCCCCCCACTGCCTCAAGAACAGCAAGAGCCAGTCCTTGCATGAACACTCCCACCAGGAAGGCTCGTCCACAAATATGGACTGCAAATTGTATTTAACAAAGATGGTGACAAAGAACACCACCGGGTTGACCATGTCCAACCCACCTTGCCGTCGCTGGCGGTATGTGACCTCCCTCTTGATCAGGTTCAGTCTGCTTCCCCACAACAGCAGGAAGAACAGACCATAGACCCGAGCATAGAGAGATGCTGGCAAAAGACACACATAGCTTACAAAGAGAAACTCAGGCAATAAGTACGTCTTGACCAAGCTTACCCTTTCCCTCAGGGAAAGTTTCCAACCTTTCCAGGCCTTCACCTTCCGAGTGGCACTCACCAGCCTGCGCTCCCAGTTTAGCTTGGGATAATCACCCGGGCCGAAATGAATGCCAAGAACTCGAATCTCTGGTACGGGCGTGGGGAACACGTCCGGAAGGGGGAACTGCTCCCCCTCCTTCCCCAACCAGAAAACTTCACTCTTGTCCCAATTGACCAGCGAGCCTGACGCCTCAGAGTAGCACCCGATCTGGGACTCCACATAATGGGCCTCCTCACGACCAGATACCACCACCGAGACGTCGTCCGCATAGGCCACAACCCTCACCGCCGAAACCGGACCCCCGACAGGTCCCACCGGAACCCCCCCCAGACGCCCGCAGTCTAGCCTCCTTACGAAGGGGTCGACCGCAAAGATGTACAGGAGGGGGCTCAGCGGGCACCCCTGCCGGACGCCAGAGTCCACGGCAAAGGCCCGGCCCACCCAACCGTTGACAAGAGGGAAGCTCTCAGCTCCCCTATACAATACCTGCAGCCAATCAACGAATTGATCAGGCAGACCGTATCTCCTCAGAAGCAGCCAAAGGTACTCGTGGTTCACCCGATCAAACGCCTTAGCCTGATCCAATGCAAGCAGATACCGCTCGCTGCCATCAGCCCTGCACCTTTCCACAGCCTCCCGGACGCTCAGGACGGCACTAAAAGTGCCCCGGCCAGGAATTGTGCAGTGCTGAGAGGGAGACAGCATCCTGCCCGCCAAAGCAGACAGACGTGTAAACAAGATCTTTGCCAGTATCTTCCTATCTGTGGTAAGAAGGGCGATCGGACGCCAATTCTCCACCACAGACGGATCTTTCCCCTTTGACAGTAGGATCAGAGCTGACCTTCTCATTGAGGGAGGCAGCAGGCCATAGGCCAAACATTCACTAAACACGTCCCTCAGATGAGGAGCCAAGAGGCTCTTAAAGGTTTTGTAGAACTCGGCCGTGAGCCCATCGGGCCCAGGTGACTTTTTAGAAGCTAAAGAGCTAATAGCCTGCTCAACTTCAGCTACCGAGATCTCTTCTGTCAGAGAGTCAGGAAGGTCAGACCCCACTTCCAGCGGGGTCTCATCAAGGAATTCCCTGACTTTCTCCATGTCTAGAGGCCGCTTCTTCAGGAGGTCCGAAAAGTGGTCTCTGACGACACCCAGGATCCCCGATCTGGACCGGACCAGAGATCCTGAGGCATCCTTCAGGCCATGTACGACCTTCGACCTCGCCACCTCACCACAGCTCCTGTAGGGATCAGGAGAGATAAACTTCCCATAATCCCTCTCAAAAACCAGGGAGGCGAGACGGTCGTACTGACACTCCTTCATCTGCGCCTTCAGACCGGATATCTGTTCCTGAGAGCCCCCAGAGGACACCAGGCGGTCAAGCTGCCTGCGTAGTCTCTGGTAAGCCTGGTACTTGGAAGCTGCCCTGTACCCAGAGATTTCCCGGAAAAAGTCGCCAGACCTCTTTTTAACTACTTCCCACCACTCAAGGCGGGAGCAGTTGCCCTCAAGGAGCGAGGTCTGGCCCAGGAAGAAAACCTCATAGGCTTCCCTAACCTCAGGATCCTCCAGTAGCGACCCATTCAGGCGCCACAAACCCCTCCCTTTCTGAGGAGTGTCAGCGACATTCAGGGCCACAGATACCATACAGTGATCGGAGAACTCTACCGACTGCAGCTCAGGAGCCGAGCAGACAGAGTCCTCCTTTAAAAAAAAACCTATCTAATCTACTCTTACTACTACCTCGGGAAAATGTGAAACCAGTGAGGTTGGGGAGGTGACGAACGTGCACATCCACCAACCTGGCCTCCCTCACTACGTTATTCAAAAAAATACTATCATATCCCAGAGGGTTGGCGGCACCTGCCCGGTCTTTGGGCCTAGTGATCATATTGAAATCGCCACCAAAAATCACCTGCTGGGACGTAAAAAGATAAGGCTTAACCGCCGTAAGGAGGCTCCTCCTCTCCCTCCTAGTTTGAGGCCCATAAAAATTTATGAGCCGGAGGAATTGCCCCCTCACGACAGCGTCCACCACCAGACATCTACCGATCTCCACTTCAATCACTCGCCGGCAAGCCACCGGACCAGTCTTAAAAAGGACCGCAACCCCACTGCAGGGCTCGGCCGCAAGAGACCAGAGGGAGGGCCCACATCTCCACTCCCTCTTTGCTAGATGCATCTCTGCCACAGATGCCAGCCAGGTCTCCTGCAAAAACAAAATGTCAGCTTCAACACGGCTGAGAAAATCGAAGGCCATAAAACGAGCTCCCGCAGAACGAATACTTGCGACATTAATGGTCGCAAGCCGTATTGGAGAGGGTACCGCCATCAGAATGATTGAAAGTGGTCATGTTCTCCTTCATACTACAAACACAAAAACATATTTACATATCTACACTTCCTCCTCCTCTGAGCCCGAGGAGGAGGAGAAGATACCAAACGGGTTCCCCAGGGACACCCCACTTCGTGCCCCTGGGGGAACCCCACCCTTCACTGGGGACTTCCCGCCCCCAGATCTGGCAGCCTTCCCCTTCTTCTTTTTGCGTCTCACCTGCTCCCACTCCTGCCACCTCTCCGAGATGACTACACCACCCCCCTCCTCGGACCCGCTGCTCGAGATTTCCCTCTTGGATGAGGCTCGAGCAGCTTCCATCTCCATGGCCACAGGGCCAGAGGAGACTCTGGGTCCAGAAGGGGGGGGAATGGAAGAGGCAGGAGGGGGGCCAGAGACAGGGGAGAGGACAGGGGGGGGACCAGACTTAGCTGGACGGGAAGAAGAAGGGGAAGGGGGGGGACGGGACTTGGGAGGGGGGGGGACGAGGGGGGGGGGTACGAGGAGGGGAAGATGAGGGAGGAGGGCATGGGGAAACAGATGGAGGGCCAGGTGGAGGGGAGGGGCAATGGTGAGGAGGGGGAAGAGGGAAGGGGGATGGGGATCGGCCCTGCAACATTAGGAGAGGAAGGCCCTGGCCCCGGACCCTCAGGCCCGGGACCCCCAGGCCTCCCCGACTCCTCCCCACCGGCTCCGCCCTCCGGAGGATCGGGAGCCTCCTGGCCAACCGAGCCCGTGTCCCCCGGGGGGGGAGCCCCACGCCCACGCCTGCTCCGCCTTCTTTGAGGCAATGGGCCTGTTGGTCCCTCCGGAGTAGTACTAGGGGCTCCAGGATCCCCACCCCCCCGGCCATCACTCGCCGGGGGGGCTTCGGCCGCTCCCGGCCCGGGAGGTCCCCCCCCTGAGGAAGAACCCCGATATGCTTTGGGACACCTGCTAAATGGGTGCCCCATCTCACCACACAAGTTGCAGCATATCTTCCCACATGACTCGGACTGGTGGCCAAACTCGTGGCACCGGCCACATCTGACCACCGTGCAGTCCGAGCTCATGTGGGTCGGGCTGCCGCACTTGAAGCAACGACGGGGCTGTCCCGGGTAGAACGCCAGGATCCGGTCTCTGCCTAGAAAGGCGCTGCCAGGGAGGTGGGCAACACTGTTGCCCTCCCTCTTGAGCCGGATCCTGGTCAACCAAGCCCCGGTCCAGACCCCGCGCTCATCAAGGTTCTTCCTCAGGGGGGTCTGCAACTGCCCGTACCTCCCGAGCCAGGTGGCAATGTCCTCCGGAGGGAGCGACTCATTCCTCACCAGGATGGTGATGTTCTTAACCTCCTCCTGCCTGGAGATGGGAATGAGCCTGTACCTCTTCCAAGGGTCAACGCCCCTCACCAACCCAAAGCCGGTGATAAAGCGTTCCATACACACGGGAGTGACAAAACTTATATCAAACTCCCGTGTGTTGGTGGGATGGATGACAGCAAAAAGGTCATCCACCCCAAAACCCAAGGAGAGTACCAGGCCCACCACCTCACCTCGAGCGGGGCAGGGGTCCGGACCCTCGTACCGAAGCTGGACAACATTCCTACGCCTCCTCTCTGGACCACCTGTACCCCTCGTCCACGCCGACCCCTGCGTCCTCTCCTGGTCAGCAGGGGGGGGCGCGGAAATTCTGGGCGCCAAACCGGCTGTACAGGTGGTCCAGAGGGGCACGAGAGCCCAACACCTGGGCGAAAGAGCGACCCCCCTTTAGGGCAGACAATAAGTTGGCCTCCGGAGACCCCCGAAAGATGTTCTCCGGAAGTGGGGCACCCCCCTCAGCACCCCCAGAAGTGGGGGGGGACGGGGGGGCCCCCATCCCTGCCGGTGGTGTTGCACCCACCCCCGCTGATATACCCTGACCACCCTGACCCACCACCTTTGGCCTGACTACAGGCTCCCCCCCCCCCGGGACCACAGCAGAGGGGGGTACCACCCCCACCAAACTCCCCCACCCAGACCCCTCCGCGACCACACCAGCCCCTTGGGACTCCACCTGTACTGGGGGGGAGCCCCCCTGGGACCCCTCCAACTGCCGGATATAATCATATGCTATACAGTCCACTGGGAGGGGTCCCACCTGACTTTCCCCCCACCCCGCCTGTGCTGCAGGGAGCCCCTCGGGGCCTGTGGCAGTGTCCATGGGGACCTGGGGGGGTGGCAGCTTACCGTCCAATTTACCGTCCTCAACGTCTCTGTCCATCTCCTGCCGGGGGTGCCTGGAGGTGCCTGCTGCAGCGTCCGGGGCTGGGCACCCCTGCACCCCCGGCCTCTCATCCCCCAGGTCCCCTGAGCCCCCACCGACCACCGCAAACTCGCGGGGGGGCACTTCCGGTCGCGGGACGGGCACTTCCGGTTTCGGTCTGGTCACTTCCGGTTTCCTTCGGTCTGGTCACTTCCGGTTCCGGCTGGGGCACTTCCGGTTCTTGGGCGGTCACTTCCGGGTCCCGGTCTACTCCACCCCCAACAGCCGGCGCCATCTTGGCCACACTGCACACAAGCTGTTTACCTCCAGATGACCGCAGCACAATGCCTCCACCATGTGTCTGCCTCTCTCCCGATGACATAGCAGCCGCAGGAGCAGTCCCTGGCCTTTCCATGGCCAGATCCTCCCGCTCCACTGCAAGCTGAGGGGTCATGGAAGCCGACACATGGCGGGCTTCAGCTGTGGCAGTGCGACCATCCTGGGGGAGCCTGGGTATGCTGACCTGAAGATGGCGGGGGGGTACCGCCGGCGGCACCTGGGCCCGGCGACCTCCTGGATCACTGGACTCCCCGGACTTCGCCAACCCCCCAGTCCCTTCCACGGACCGAGGGATCGGCTCCCGGGAACCCTCCCCAGGTTTTATGGCCATACTGGGCCCTGCACCACCGGCACTCGCCCCCCCCCCACTGCACCCAGGCTCCCCTGACTCTCCTGGCTGTTTGGGGGGTTGGGACCCCTTCTTAGACCGCCCGCTCCTCCTCGCTGCCTGGCTCCCTTCCCGGTTGGCCTGCTGGAGGGTCCTCCGGAGCTCCTCTAGGAAGTTCATCTCTCCAGCCCCACGTTGGCAAAAGCCCCCCAGGTATTCCCATATTTCTTTTACTTCTAGTCCTAGGGTGGTGATGGCCCCCTTGAATTCAGATCTCTTATTACTGGAGCACCTGTCCCTCTTTTCCCTCAGGCCTGCGAGAGTAGTCATCTTTTCCACGCAGGCCTGAGATATCCTCACCAGCAGGGATTTGATTTTATCCCGCCTCTCCTGGTTCTTGCTTCATTCTCACCTGGCTGAGGGGCTGTCCAGTCTGAGAGACCCTCCTGGGTCTCCAGGAAGAGACGGTCCTCCCTGCTGATGGTGGTGGCGGTGGTCTGGCTGGAGGGCAGGTGCTGTTGACTCCTCCGGAGGCCGGAAGCCGGTCCACCTCCGGGGCTGAGGGAGGCCATCCCACCCCTCTTCCGGGGCTGGGGGCTGGAGGCTGGTCCTGGTAGGCTGGAACACAGGAGCTCTGGAAGACAGGTCTTCTCTCCTCTCCAGCAGGAAGCAGAATGAGCTCTGTGGGAGGAGCCGGAACTACTGCCAGTGGGAGGAGCTGCACTGAGACCGAGGAGGGGTAATTTTTTATTTATAAAACTACGACCAAAAGGTTAACAAATATATAAAATAAACCAAAATAACTAAATAAACCAAATAACACAAAAACAAACAACAAAACACAAACCATCAAATCACCGACCTCCACCCACCAAGAAATAACTATAAAGAAAAAAAAAAAAAAAAATAGCACCAGAACAGGTATTTACAACAGGCTCACTGGTACAAGAGAAAGTCTTTATAGTCCATCAGAAAAGCTTGCCCAGATCATTGCCAAAAAAAAAAAACCACTTAAAACGGCTCACTGGTACAGTAGGGAGATATTAAAGTCCATAGAAACCACTACTGTCCAGATCATCGCCAACCCACAACACACCCCACCATCACAACAACAAATACCTACAACCCACGTATGAGCAAGAACATGATAGTCAGACATGTCTGTAGCCTTATTTCAAAAAAAATACCATAAACAAAATCTAAGGGGTGAAAAAGGATAGATGCCCCTACCCATGGAGAGGGGCAGAGCCGTGACCTAAGGGGGCTGGAAGAGGAACCCCCTCCATAAATGGGCACACCTCTCAGGCCCGACCCTGCTCCTTTCCAGATCCCGCACCTTCACCAACTCCCGAAAGATACCGCCCACCACCTCATGCACAGGCAGGATTTTGTCCCTAGTGGACACCAAACACCGAGCGTGCCAAGTGTAATAAAGCACAACTAGGCTGACTAAATAAAGTGACGATAACTCAAATCCCCTGCGGACCCCAAAATCACCATACACTCGCTCAGCATAGGTCAGGGCCGGAAGGCGGGGGTAGCCAATGGCACCCCCTACCTTCGTAAGAAACCTCCATGTTGAAGGGACATTGGACCAGAAAATGGTCCATGGTCTCCAATGTCCCACCACATTCCTGACGGGGGCAGTCCCTGTCCCCCAGGTTCCTGTATTTGAGATTCGCACGGACATAGAGTCGTCCATGGAACGACCTCCATGCGAGATCCCAAAACTTACTTGGAATTCTAGAAGAATTCAAGAGGGCTAGCCCCTCCGTGAGGACCCTCTCAGGGCAGTCCCTCAAAGACAGGGGCTTCAAAATGTCCGAGGCCATGACCCTCAGGTACAGCTCCGCCGACCCAAAGAGCCCACCTCCAGGGCAGTTATCCGCCACTGCCTCAGTACCTTTAATGCCAGGGGGACATAGGAAGGGAGATACCCATGCGATCTCCTCAGATCGCCGGGCCTCCCCCCCTCCCCCCACTGCCTCAAGAACAGCAAGAGCCAGTCCTTGCATGAACACTCCCACCAGGAAGGCTCGTCCACAAATATGGACTGCAAATTGTATTTAACAAAGATGGTGACAAAGAACACCACCGGGTTGACCATGTCCAACCCACCTTGCCGTCGCTGGCGGTATGTGACCTCCCTCTTGATCAGGTTCAGTCTGCTTCCCCACAACAGCAGGAAGAACAGACCATAGACCCGAGCATAGAGAGATGCTGGCAAAAGACACACATAGCTTACAAAGAGAAACTCAGGCAATAAGTACGTCTTGACCAAGCTTACCCTTTCCCTCAGGGAAAGTTTCCAACCTTTCCAGGCCTTCACCTTCCGAGTGGCACTCACCAGCCTGCGCTCCCAGTTTAGCTTGGGATAATCACCCGGGCCGAAATGAATGCCAAGAACTCGAATCTCTGGTACGGGCGTGGGGAACACGTCCGGAAGGGGGAACTGCTCCCCCTCCTTCCCCAACCAGAAAACTTCACTCTTGTCCCAATTGACCAGCGAGCCTGACGCCTCAGAGTAGCACCCGATCTGGGACTCCACATAATGGGCCTCCTCACGACCAGATACCACCACCGAGACGTCGTCCGCATAGGCCACAACCCTCACCGCCGAAACCGGACCCCCGACAGGTCCCACCGGAACCCCCCCCAGACGCCCGCAGTCTAGCCTCCTTACGAAGGGGTCGACCGCAACTAGATGTACAGGAGGGGGCTCAGCGGGCACCCCTGCCTGCCGGACGCCAGAGTCCACGGCAAAGGCCCGGCCCACCCAACCGTTGACAAGAGGTTGCCAGAAGCTCTCAGCTCCCCTATACAATACCTGCAGCCAATCAAATTCGAATTGATCAGGCAGACCGTATCTCCTCAGAAGCAGCCATCATGAGGTACTCGTGGTTCACCCGATCAAACGCCTTCCGGAAGCCTGAGGTCCAATGCATTTGATTGTGCAGATACCGCTCGCTGCCATCAGCCCTGCACCTTTCAACACAGCCTCCCGGACGCTCAGGACGGCACTAAAAGTGCCCCGGCCAGGAATTGTGCAGTGCTGAGAGGGAGACAGCATCCTGCCCGCCAAAGCAGACAGACGTCCAGTAGTAAACAAAGTCTTTGCCAGTATCATTCCTATCTGTGGTAAGAAGGGGCGATCGGACGCCAATTCTCCACCACAGACGGATCTTTCCCCTTTGACAGTAGGATCAGAGCTGACCTTCTCATTGAGGATGGCAGCAGGCCATAGGCCAAACATTCACTAATACACGTCCCTCAGATGAGGAGCCAAGAGGCTCTTAAAGGTTTTGTAGAACTCAGCCGTGAGCCCATCGGGCCCAGGTGACTTTTTAGGAAGCTAAAAGAGTAATAGCCTGCTCACTTCAGCTACCGAGATCTCTTCTGTCAGAGAGTCAGGAAGGTCAGACCCCACTTCCAGCGGGGTTCTCATCAAGGAATTCCTGACTTTTCTCCATGTCTAGAGGCGCTTCTTCAGGAGGTCCGAAAAGTGGTCTCTGACGCACCCAGGATCCCCGATCTGGACCGGACCAGAGATCTGAGGCATCTTCTGGCTTGTACGACCTTCGACCTCGCCACCTCACCACAGCTTGTAGGGATCAGGAGAGATAAACTTCCCATAATCTCTCAAAAACAGGGGAGGCGAGACGGTCGTACTGATCATTCCTTCATCTGCGCCTTCAGAACGGATATCTGTTCCTGAGAGCCCCCAGAGGACACCAGGGAGGTCATGCGCTTGCGTAGTCTCTGGTAAGCCTGGTACTTGGAAAGCTGCCCTGTACCCAGAGATTTCCCGGGAGAAAAGTCGCCAGACCTCTTTTTACTACTTCCACCACTCAAGGCGGGGACAGCAGTTGCCCTCTAAGGAGCGAGGTCGGCCCAGGAAGAAAACCTCATAGGCTCCTCTAACCTCAGGATCCTCTTGTAGCGACCCATTCAGGCGCCACAAACCCCTCCCTTTTGAGGAGTGTCAGCGACATTTCAGGGCCACAGATACCATACAGTGATCGGAGATCTTCTACCGACTGCAGTCAGGAGCACGAGCAGACAGAGTCCTCCTTTAAAAAAACCTATCTAATCTATCTTTTATTACCTCGGGAAAATGCTGAAACCAGTGAGGTTGGGGAGGTGACGAACAGCACATCCACCAACCTGGCCTCCTCACTACGTTTTTCAAAAAAATTCTATACTATCCCAGTGGGTTGGCGGCACCATGCGGTCTTGGGCCTAGTGATATATTGAATCGCCAAAATCTCGAAAAATCTCAACACAAAATGTCATCCTGGTGGGGACGTAAAAAGATAGGAGTTTAACCGCCGTAAGGAGGCTCCTCCTCTCCTCCTAGTTTGAGGCCCATAAAAAATTTATGAGCCGGAGGAATTGCCCCCTCACGACAGCGTCCACCACCAGACATCTACCGATCTCCACTTCAATCCTCGCGGCAAGCCACCGGGCCAGTCTTAAAAAGGACGCAACCCACTGCAGGGCTCGGCCGCAAGAGACCAGAGGGAGGGCCCACATTCCCACTCCCTCTTTGCTAGATGCATCTCTGCCACAGATGCCAGCCAGGTCTCCTGCAAAAACAATGTCAGCTTCAACCCACGGCAGAGAAAATCGAAGGCCATAAAACGAGCTCCCGCAGAACGAATACTTGCGACATTAATGGTCGCAAGCCGTATTGGAGAGGGTACCGCCATCAGAATGATTTGAAAGTGGTCATGTTCTCTTCATACTACAAAACACAAAAACATATTTACATATCTACACTTCCTCCTCCTCTGAGCCCGAGGAGAGAAAGATACCAAACGGGTTCCCAGGGACACCCCACTTCGTGCCCCTGGGGGAACCCCACCCTTCACTGGGGACTTCCCGCCCCCAGATCTGGCAGCCTTCCCCTTCTTCTTTTTGGCGTCTCACCTGCTCCCACTCCTGCCACCTCTCGAGATGACTACACCACCCCCTCC